>JAPFFH010000004.1:5636267-5697408 GCA_029030765.1 Salix suchowensis
CTAAAACCCATCCTAAATCCCCCCGAAACATCAATTTAAACCATACTAGATTGTAATGAATCTATATCCGAATCCAACACGACCGATCCGACAGATTCCTTTTTCCGCTTTCTTATGAGACGGAAACGATTCTTCCCACCCAAACAAGAGAAAATCAGAGTTCATAATGGACTTTTCCTCTCCTCTCTGCCGCTCGCCGCTCTCAATCTCCCGCGCCCGTAGATGGCGTCAGAGTCGGACTGGCACCGCTGTCGTTGTGGTGGCTGCACTCATGATTTGCACCACAGCCTGGCTGTCTCTTGTATTTTCTGGCACTACTGCTCGGTGTTGGCATAGGTTTAAGAATTGGGAAGGCAGTCCTCATACTGTCCAATGGAAGCCACAGAGTCAGAAGCCAAATCGAAACGGGAAAGATGACGGAATTGCGAGTCTCTCCACCGCCCCGTCTCTTCAAATGGGCAGAAACAGGAGCCTGTCCGAGGCGGAGAGATGGAAGGTTGCCGCAGGATTGACTTTGGATCATATAGTTTTCGGCATTGCAGGATCCTCTCAATTGTGGAAGAGAAGGAGAGAGTTTATAAGGCTATGGTGGAGAAAGAATTCGATGAGGGGTCATGTTTGGTTAGAGGAGAAAGTGGACGATAAAGAATGGGATGAATCATTGCCTGTGATTATGATTTCGGAGGATACTTCTCGGTTTCGGTACACGAATCCGACTGGACATCCTTCTGGGCTTCGGATTGCTCGCATTTTGTTGGAGACTTTTCGACTACGTTTGTCTGATGTCAAGTGGTTTGTTTTAGGCGATGATGATACTATTTTTAACGTGGATAATTTGGTTCATGTGTTAAGTAAGTATGATTATAATGAAATGGTTTATGTTGGTGGCTCTTCGGAGAGTCACTCTGCGAATACTTATTTTAGTCATAATATGGCTTATGGAGGTGGGGGGATTGCTATAAGTTATCCTCTTGCCGAGTCGCTTTTTAGTATTCTTGATGATTGTCTTGAGAGATATCACAAGTTTTATGGGAAGTGATGATAGGCTCCATGCTTGTATTTCGGAGCTCGGTGTTCCATTATCAAGAGAGCTTGGGTTTCACCAGGTTTGTTTATCTAATCAGCTGTTAATTATTTTTTAATTGTTTAGACAACTTGCATTTTGTTAGTAATTCTGACTTGTGCTGCTGAGAAGTTAGTGATTTTCTTATTGAAGCCAACTTAATGAATTAAATGTTGACCAGAAAATTTAGAGGGTTATCTTAACTTGTTGAAATTGAATTGTGGTTGGTTTGCTATGGCAGTGGGATATTAGGGGTAGTGCTCATGGTCTGCTATCATCGCATCCAGTTGCACCCTTCGTATCAATTCATCATGTTGAAGCCGTGGATCCTTTTTACCCTGGGTTGAGTTCTTTGGATAATTTGAAACTTTTCACAAAGGCCATGAAGGTTGACCCTATGAGTTTCTTGCAGCGATCAATCTGTTATGACCATGCAGGCAGCCTATCCTTTTCTGTCTCACTTGGCTATACTATTCAGGTGTTCCCAGGTATTGTGCCTCCCTGGATGCTTGAGCGCTCAGAAATGACTTACTCTGCTTGGAACAAGATTCATAATCGGAACGAGTTTGATTTGGATACCCGGGATCCTTTCAAATCTGTTTGTAAGAGGCCGGTTCTATTCTTTTTAGAAGATGTGGAAAGACAAGGCAACACTACTTTGGGTACATATGTGCGGGCAAGGGTGAAAGGTGATCTGAAAAGAAAATTTTTCTGCTTCACTCATTCTCCTCCTTTGCCTTACGTGGAGAGTATTCAGGTGTTGGGGTATCCTCTGAAGAAGAACTGGCATTTGGTGAGTTCCTTATTTGTATTCCTTTTATTGTCTATTCTGAGTCTGCTGTAATTTTCAAACTTTCATTTCAAGCTAAAAGCTGATATTTCAAATATATATTGGACAGTCACCACGTCGCCTGTGTTGCAAACTGAATCAAACAAGTGATGAACTCCTTACAATATCAGTTAGACAGTGTGAGAAAGGATCTTGTGGTTCTTTTGCTTATTCTATGTGAATATGGCTTGAATGGCAGCACTTGGTATACTCGCTAGTAAAGCTGTGGAGACATTGTTTTCTTGAAGAAGGCCTTCTCCAACTTGTGCTTTATATTGTCCAGCATCATTGTTTTGGCTTCCTTCTTGCAACAGAAGTTTACTGACTGTCATATGGCATTTTGAAAGTCATGCTAACAAATTGCACATATGAGAGTTCAATTTTGTGCACAGTTGAGTTTCAGATGAGATTGCAAACCTTCACTTCTTGGACTGCATTCTCTGCCTTCCTTTTTCTTCAGAAGGTAAATAATTTTAAGTCTCTATCTAACTTATAAACATTGCTAATGATGTGAGAGAAAGTTTTAGTTAGTTTACAAATGAAAATGCCGAGATTCATTTCTTCCATTTTTAAGTGTGTTTTATGTCAATTCTAGTAATATCTTTCTCTCGCACCTTCAACTGTATCTGGAACTCTATTGTTTGAGCAATTAGAACTTAATTGTGCCACCCACTCACCGTAGTGGATGTTCAGTTAAATATAATTCCAATCATTTGGTGTTAGTCTGATATGTCCTTTTCACTTGATAGGGAAAGCCCTTGTTAGGATTTTCATGTGTGTATGTGTTGGGGAGAGAGAGCATTTGTTTGAGAATGTGTTCTAATTAGAACTCAGTTGTCTATGTATGTGCTGGTGAGAGAGAGCATATAGAACGCAGTTGTCTATCTTACAACACAGTTCTGCTTTGCTGTTGATAGGTGGGATCCAAGTGCAACTTATTGAGCACATCATCTTACATTCTTGTATCTCATTCGTGTACTTTCGGTGCTCATTCGTTCATTCTCTGTATTTATTCCACCTATATCATACTTACTATGATCTAATTCTATGGATATATTACATTTTACTTCCCAGTTTCTGATACTAGTAAGTTTGAATGGTTTGTTTATGTACTCCGTGAGTCTTGCCTCAACTCCATGCAACTTTTGATGCCATCATCATATGGATTCATAGGCGTGCATCATAGCACAACTCAACTTGCATTTTGTCTCCAATTTGTGTGCCTTCACTGCTTAAACAGAAAGTCTTCATTTCAGACAGATGGATATTTTCATTTCAGTAATAAAACTAGCATTAACACGCATACATGTACATGAGACATCCGTGTACATATTAAAGGAATGAAAGTAACAAACTGAGGAAAGAAGGACAAAACCAAGTGTGATATCAGAAGCTAAAGTGTGGGAGGTCTTCCAGCCAGATTTCAGGTCATTGACTCATATTCTAGCTAGAGATGCATTCCTATAGGAACAATATGCCAACAGATAGGACAGTACCCAGAAAGACCAGAGCAAGTGTCAAAATTACAAGGAAACCTTAGAAAAAGAAAAAATGTGTCAAAAGGTATGTTGTGGTGTTAGATAAACATTGGGGTGTCATGTCAGCAATTAAATGGTATTGAATTGAGTTGTGTTTAAGTTTGTATTTTAACATTAAAATGTGTCAAAACGTATGGTGCAGATTTTTTCTCCTGTTGTTAACCTACAATGACCTGGAGTTCGTTGGTTTTTTTTATCAACTCTTGTTATGGTCACAAGAGCTAGATCATTCAATTAATCCATCTTGTCTGTTTGATAACAGCTTCTCTATAAGGACTCGAGTATATCTTGGCAAGGACCTTGTTAGTCCATTTAATTCTAAATTCTCTCACTCTCCAAATTTGTATTGCACTTCTTTGGTACCCATGGAACCAGGAAGGTTAGGAGTGCAGATTTTTTGTGATAGAAGAACATTTTGGTGATTTTGTCAACAGCATTTTGTGATTTTAGTTGGTGATCATTTCATGTGTTGCTCTTAAAACCTTTGTCTCATTCTTTTAGACATGAATCTTTGTTCTTTAATGATCGATGAGTTGCTAGTTAAAATGTACTTTTTTAAGGAAATATGTTTTGACCAGGATTGATGAGTCTCTCCAAGCTACCTTCATTGTAAACGAATGGGATATATGGGCATCCATTAGATTTGTGAGAAATTTTTTGAGCAAGACTCTAGGAGGGCATCTAAACAGACAGTTAAGTTGGTCCATGCAAAAATGAACAGCCAACGTCTTGTTTTGATTCTTTCCTTACATGCCCTGTCACTGTTAATTAAACTAGCATCTTTGGGGCCTTTTTTTCTTTTCGTGTTGATGTGGTTTTCTTACCTCTTTAATAATTCTCTAGATGGTTTAACTTTGACTAATCTCTCAGTGCAGGGCTGTTTGTATACACAGCTGGTAGCTGATTTGATCCCTTACCTTTTCCATTCATATTCTTCTTGAGAGGACTAGACAACTACGGCAAGATTTTCTGTGTGGCTGTGTTTCGGGAGTTTCTTTCTTTTCTGATCTAGATTTTCACGCAACCCAGCTTAGTTCTCTTCTTTTTTCCTCGCTGTTCATTCTATGTTAATATACGTGTCTTGAAACAGGAATCCCACATAAATCATAGCATATCAGAAGAACTGTCAGACATCTGCAATAATCTTAAGTAGCTTTGCATTTCAGTGCTTTAATCTTTGTGCATCCACTGATATGGTTTACTTACAATGGCATTGCTTCAAGATTGCATGACTAGCAAATCAGGTGGGAATTTGTAGCTGAGAACCTCACAAAAACTGGGAGGTCAGCTGCATTTGAAGTTTCAAGTTGAGAATGAACTAGCGGGGGATGCACTGCGCATCCATTACATGAGCGAGTAAAGCCAAGGGTTTATAGTGGCAGAAGTGTAAATTGTTCATTCTGATGAGTGCAAGTCGTTTGAGTTCTAAGTGGGAACTGCGGCTTAGGTAAAGTGGACAATTAAGGATGCTTTTAGGAGTCGTTAATAAATCACTTCAAGTGATTGTGACCTTTTTGTTTTGACTTGATGGGATTTGGCTTAGGACACTTACATTTATCCTGTTTTTTTTTCGTTCTCATCCTATAATTTCTTCCACACTTGTACAAATTCATAAGCATGTTTTCCATTGGTTCTCCCTCTCCTTTTCTAATCAACTGTGTTTTAGATAATTAAGGTTGATTTTTATTTTTATTATTATTATAAAGAAGAGGTGGGTTGGATCAGGGATAAATTTGAAGTTGCAATCGCAGATTATTTTTAAAGGTATTTTTTATTCGAGAAAAATATCAAGATATTATTATTATTATTATTATTACTACTACTACTACTACTACGTGTGAATGAGGGCTAAACCCTAACTTCAAAACATTGAATTAGGACTCTGCTCATGCCATAATAATGCTTATTCGTGGTGCATTTTGTACTCCAATATATATATATATATATATATATATATGAGTGTGTGTATGTTTTGCAAGATTATGGTGAAGACAAAGTACTTGTAAGGCAAGTTCTATCACATGTCAAATCTATTTGGTAGTATTTGTCAATGTGGTCGGAGAGTGTGTGCGGTGTGTTTGCTTCAATGCCGTGTTGTGAAATTAAACGCGTTGTGCTTTGATGCGAGCACATTAACTTTGTAAAATATTTAAGGTTATTAACTATGTAATTAAATATTAGTTGATTATATTTATAAAACTTAAAAGACTGAGGTTAGTGAATTTTAATATATTTAATGCTATTTTTCTTTTTTAAAATAAAATAGTCTTTCATCTCATTAAGTGTCATTTCTTATGCCTTTTCAAGTGAAAGCTAGACATATATTTAATATGCTTGTATATTACTTGTATTTCACTCTTAAAAACTCAAAAACTATTTTTTTAAAATCCTTAAAAACCTTTTTTTTTGTATGTTTTTGATTAATTTATGAGTTTTAAAATATGCCAATTGATTAATTAAAAAAATAATGGATGGTGAGTTGGAGGTGATTAGGCCTTTAATAGTGGATAAATACAAGAATTGTTATAGCGATTGTATATAAAAGGTGATATATAGGGTAGTAATTGCATTATTTTTTATTTTTGTGTATTACAGCTTTTGTCCTTGTTTTTTCGATGATTTGATTGTACATTAGAGGACGTAACCCTTCTTTGTTATTGTTACTCTTCGTCAAATGATGTTTGAAGAGATGTCTATCTCCTCCTTTTATTTATTTATTTTTATAAATTGAGGGAAATTTTATCATTTTTTTAAAAAAATTTTGTTATCGATTTCACATTGTAAAATTATATTCTTATTCGATTGTGTTTTAAGCATGTCATTATTTTCATTAAGAAAATATTCTTTTAATTTTCTTTTTAAAATTCCACTTAAATTGTCTTATTAAATAAAGAGAAGTAGCGTGAGATTAAGATCTATACAGTAAAGTTTTGAGTTCGAGTTAGGACGTGCATCTCTTGTAAGAGTCTGGAACAATCAGGATTTTACTCGTTCACCTGGACCAACAAATAACGTTTTTCGGAAAATAGAGTTTTATCGAATCCAGAAAAAATCAATCAAGAGTAATTTGCCACTTAAGTTGATGATCATAGAGCAATTAGCTCATAAACTCGATATGGGATGAACTATTTTTAGATCCAGCACTTATGTTAGATTTATTGCTGAACTAAGTTGGAAGTTGATCCAATCAAGCCTGATTAAATTTAAATCGGGTCAACTTGATTGTACTAGTTAAAAATAATGTAATTAGATTTTTTTTTTATTTTTTTTAAATCTTAAAATAAATATCATTTGGAATCGACTCATCTAACTCGGCCCTCCAACTGAGTCTTACAACTATGATAGATTCTGTAAGTGGGTGTGTTAGCAAGAAATCCGAGTCGACAAGGAGGAGGTGGAGGATGAAAATAATATGGGAAGCAAGGGGCATGTGCACCACCGATTTGGGGGAGGAGGAGATCGGTGTGGGTGCGGTTGGGAGGTTTCACAAAACCAGGAGAAACACCACGCACGTTCCTACAACCTCAAAAAAAAACAGGGCTCTTTTCACAGCTGTTCCAATCTCTCCCTTCCTTTTCTTTTTATTTCATCCAAAATTTATTTGACATTTCCTTGATCCGTTGAAGATTTGGAGGTGAAATGAAGATTAATTATCATAGATTTTGATTCCTTCCTATAGATTAATTAATGGATTCAAATCGCTGCTAGGATTAAGTATGTTAATTATCAGTGATAATTGTTTTGTAGTTAGATAAAACAATATAATAAACAATTGAAATGAATTGATTTTGATTATTTATCAAACAAGTTAACTTTCATTTTATTTTAATTAATTGATTTAAAATATTCAAAATATATTTAATTATTGATGTTTCAAACTAAGGTTTTGTCTGGCAATGTGTTGCTAAAATGTTTCTTGAAAAGAAAATGAGATTTTTTATTTTTATTTTTATTTTTTTACTTTAAATTAATTTTTTAGTGTTTTTTGATTATTTTCTCATGTTCTGATATTAAAAATAATTTTTAAAAAATAAAAAATATATTATTTTAATATATTTTTAAATAAAAAATACTTTTAAAATAACATCGATTATAGTTTTAAACTGGAATTAAGTATAAATTGTGTTTTACAATTGAGCTTGTGTATGTTTTGAAAAGCGTGTTTCTCTCAAAATACAAAATATTTAATATATTTTCAATAAAAAATATTTAATATAATAATAATAATAATAATAATAATAAATCTGGACTAAATTAGCTACAAATGCAAGCAATTTAAGGTACAAAGGACAAAAGATGCCTTGTAACTATTTATTATTTATTACAAGAGAGGTTTCCAAGTGGAGTCCACAAATGATGGGGGCTAAGCTTTAGATTAATAGACTATTTGTGAGTATAGTTAGGGTATTTTTTAAAATATTTTTTATTTAGAAAATATATTAAAATAATATTTTTTTAATTTTAAAAATTATTTTTGACATTAATATATAAAAATAATCTAAAAACATTAAAAATATTTAATTTAAAATAAAATAAAAAATTCAAATTTTTTTCAAGAATAATTTTGCAACTGTTGCCAAATAAGCCCTAAGTAATGATTAATCACGCTATAATCTCTTTTAAAGCCCTAATTTGATCTGGCTAATGTCATGATTAGGGATCTAATGAAACAGTTTGGAAAAAGCATAGAGCATATAATTAAGATTAAAAAAAAGGGTGGAAAATAATAATAAAAAGGGAAAAGCATGGACAACAGTAATGTGCTGTCAAGAAATGTGTTTGTGAATTAAAAAATGTGGTGATGATGAGTGTTACAGGAGTGCAATTAACCACACCCATTAGCCACGGACCCAATCACATGGAATTTATTAAAATGGGTCAGATGGGACCCACACCATAAAAACTTTTTCTTCCTTTTTCCGTGTTTATTTTTTTAATAAAATATTTATTTTAATATACGCTGTCAAACATAAATTTTATAAAATATATTGTTTTAATTTATTTATAATTTTAAACCATTTTCAGCACGTTTTTTTACCAAAGTCATCTTCTATGTGTTATCTTGTAGCATCTCTCATGATTCATATCAGAAAAATTAAATATTATTGAATTTGAATTCTTAATTTCTTAGTTGGTTAATAAATGTGAAATTGTAATTTTAAAATGGTTGAGGATGAGTACTTTTTTCTTATCAACGTGGTTGTGTGAGTTAACTTGCGTGTCATCTCAATTAATTCTACGGACTTTGAAATTAATAACCTTGTAATTTTGATATTCATTAGTTTTAGAAGATTATGTTTAAATTTATTGTTCATAGATACACATAAATATCATGTTGTTGATTTTTTTATATGACCAATAAGAATTTTAGACTAAGAAAAATGTTTTATTTTAGTATATTAACCAAGGACGGGTTTATTTATTTATTTATTTAAAAAAAAACACCTTAAGTATTAAGCCATGCAAAGGAATTAAAGTTTCTTATAATTAATATATAGTATTAACCTTAATTAATATCTTAAATAGTATTAAAAAAACAACTTAACCATTTGATGAATCAGGACATACAATCAATAGTTTTGTCAACATAAAAAAAAACAATTATTATGGCGAATATAACAATAATTAGTGAATTATATATATATTGTTTTCAAGTTGAGAAGAAAAATACACGATTATTTTAAAATAAATTAGACATTCATAGACCTACACATTTTTTTTTATTAACGTTGGTATCGAGACTAGTTTGCATGTAACTCGACTAATCAATCGAAATTTTAAAATTAACGATCATGTAAGTTTTCGGTGATTATAATATTAACAACTGCAGGACACGAATCAAAAACAATAAAAAAAAGCAAAACTCTTGATATGAAGCTCTTACCAACACACACTCTTAATCAACGGTGTAGTATCTCGTCACGATCGATCTGATTTACGTAAACCGTAGATATACGAACAATTATCTTTTATTCTGAGGTGGTTATTACAAAACAAGAACAAACGGCTATTTATTAAAGAGCTGATGAACAGTCGTTTCGGGATGATCTGGTCGGGTTAATTCAGAACCATGGTTAAGTGGGAGCGTACATATTCTGATTCCTATGGCTCCAGCTCAAATCTTGCAAGGAAAAAACATAAGGCAAATAAAATAAAATTTTGAAATAAGAAAGGAGAACACGGTAAGGTATGGTTCTGCTGTAGGGTAAGGAGAATCTGGTGTTGCCAATTTTAATAAAGTAAAAGCAAAAGTCCCAATCGAACATGGCCATGTCAATGGCAGTGGAATTGTTAGGTGGAGGTGGAGAATTATTGGAGAAGAAGATGAAGATGGTTTGCAGAGAATTTTAATTTCAGAGATGAGGTGATGGCTGTGTACTTGTGTGGTGACTCATTGTGTGCTGATCATGCCTTTGAGCTTTCCTTTTCACCACTATCTTCTAACTACTTCAATTTATTTTGCTCTTCATAAATTAATTATTATTTTTTTAAAAAAAAATTACTGTAAAAAATACTCTCAAATTTCTGATAATTCAAAATAATATTTTTTTTCTAAAAAAATATGATTATCAGGTTATGTTAGCATAGACATGTACTTGTTATCAGTTCCAATACTTGATCTAGATCTAGTTTACTTTGTTTATTTTATTTTTGAAATGATTGTACTAATTAGTTTTCCTAATTTATTTTAGTCTTATTTATAATCTATGTGATAGTACCATAGTAGTATTTTTTTCAAGTTGTTTTTTCGTTTAAAAATATATCAAAATAATATTTATTTTATTTTAAAAATTAATTATATTATATTGTCACATCAAAATGATTTGAAGCAAAGAAAAAATAAAAAACAATAATCTTTTTCAACAATATTTTTAAAACATAAAAATTTAACAGGCTTTGGCACACATTGGATAAAGTAGAAGTAATGGTGAAGAAAATGTTGCTGCTAGATGTTCTTTTTAAATACTTGCATCCTAGCACCAAAAAAAATGTTTTTGAAAACAGAAAATATATAGAAATATCATATAAATTTCATAAATAAATAAATAAATAAAAATTACCCTGTAGAAATGCATTCATCTTGGGATAGTTGTTTTTATTATATTGAATAAATAGAACTAATGAAGAAGATAATGGTGGTCATAAAAAAGGATCATAAACAATTATTACCTGAGAGAGAGAGAGAGAGAGAGAGAGCTGCTGACAACACAGCATCTCATTTGTTTTATCATTTTACACAACTCTCTCTCTCTCTCTCTCTTAATCATCAGCATCCTCATAAGTTGTCATCTCCATTCATTTCCCTCTCTGTCTGTCTCTCTCTCTAGCTAGCCCCATCTTTTAATTTCTCTCCTTTTTCTTGCGCTGTCATGCTTTGAACCAGAGGGTAGTGCAGCTGATGATGATGATACCCTTCTTCTAGTTTTTATTTTTTGGTTTTATTGAATTTAAAACGAGAAAAAAAGGGTTTAAAAAATGAAAAATCAAATCTGAAGAAGAGGGCGGCAGCAGCAGCAGCAGGCACTAACTCGTAGGAATTCTTTCTTTCTTGGCTTTATTTTATCTTTTTCCAGTTGTCTACTCTCTCCCTCTCTTTTTTCTTTCCTTTTCTTTTTAAACATCACCGAAACTCCCCTTACTCTCTCTCTCTTGCTCTCTCGATTCTCTTATCATCTCTTGAATTCTTCTCATTTATCCTTAATCCTCTCGCGAGAGAGGGGAGAAAGGGATCGAGAAATCATTTACATACTGAATTGTCATCACCGATGAAGAGAGATCCTCAACTTCTGTAATTAATCACAAATTTAATATCAAGAAAAGTGAAGAGAGAGAGAGAGAGAGAGTCAAGTTCAGAGATGCAGCAAGAAGGTGGGGAAGGAGGGTCGCCACCGTCACAGTATGGAGTGTCACACCAGCAACAAGGTGATGCTCCGATAACAGCTCCTCCATCTGCTGCACTAGAAACACACATGCAGCAGCAGCAGCAGCAAGTTGTAGAGGAAGCATCGCCCATTAGCAGCAGACCTCCCGCCACAACAAGCGGGGTTATGAATTTAGATGAATTTATGAGACTTTCAGGGAGCGGTGGTGCAGAAGAAGATAGCGGCGCTGGAGAAGATGCAGATCGAACAGGAGGTGTTGCTAGTGGCAATAGGTGGCCAAGGCAAGAAACTCTTGCCCTCTTGCAGATTAGGTCTGAAATGGATGCTACTTTTCGTGATGCCACCTTAAAAGGTCCTCTATGGGAGGATGTTTCAAGGTAGACAAATATCAACAACATTACCCCTTTTCTCCATGTATTTTTTTTTCCCTATAATTATCTTCAGATCTCCATTTCTCTGTGTAAACACAAGCACATGACTTCTATCTCTTTCCGTCACGACTCACGAGCTACCCAGTTTGGCATCTCTATTTTTTTTTCTTAAGAGAGATTTATTTAATAATCAAGTGGATGAAATATACCCAATTGTGGTATAATCGTCACTACTCTCACTTCTTTTTTTCCTTTTTCTTTCTATTATCAATGGAAGAAAAATTGAAAATCCCAAGAGGGATATGAACAAGATCGATTCCTTTTTGTTTTTACAATTAAATCAAGCGGCTCTATTTTTTTTTTCCTTTCTCTCTCTACACTTATTAAATGGATTGGATAAATGGTATGGAAAGTGGAGAAGAAGTCAGTGGGCCTAAAGGTATGAAAGTGAGTGAGAGAGAGCATCATCATCTTCTTCTTTATTAAATTTAAATCAAGGTAAGTGTTAAAAAAAAAGATGTGTTTTTTATAATTGGATTACTATAAATTTTTTATTGTTTATTTTTTTATCATTGAAAAGTATACTACTTATGGTAATAAAATATGAAAACATGATGATGTAACAGGAAACTAGCAGAGATGGGATTCAAGAGAAATGCCAAGAAATGTAAAGAAAAGTTTGAAAACGTGCACAAGTATTATAAAAGAACAAAGGAAGGTAGAGCTGGTCGTCAGGATGGCAAAAGTTACAGGTTTTTCAGCCAGCTTGAAGCTTTGCATAATACTACTGGTGGCGGTGGCGCTTCTGCTAGTGTCATCAATTTGTCCGGTGCTGCTCCTCAGCAGATTGCCACACCATTAACGAGCAGCCTGGATGTTGCTCCTGTTTCTGTTGGATTTCCTATGCCTATCTCGTCTTCTGTTAGAATCCCTCCGCCTTCTTCTCAGGCACTTCAACCAGCTTCAAATATTGGCTCGATGTTTCCTCCTGATTTGGGGGCAACAGCGGCCGCAGCTGCTGCGCCTCCGGCAGCTGGTGCTGGCCCTGCTGGAATCAGCTTCTCGTCGAATGGGTCTTCTTCTTCTCCAAGTTCTGAAGACGACGACGACGAGGATGAAGAGCTGTTTAGGAGGGCAGCCATCGGCTACGGCGGCTGGTACGAGTCGAAAACGTAAAAGGGCAGCATTATCGTCAGCTAGAGGAGAAACTCATCGGATGATGGAGTTTTTTGAGGGGCTAATGAAACAGGTCATGCAGAAGCAGGAGGCGATGCAACAGAGATTTTTGGAGGCGATTGAGAAGAGAGAGCAAGACAGGATGATAAGAGATGAAGCTTGGAAAAGGCAAGAGATGGCTAGACTGAGTCGCGAACATGAGATTATGGCTCAAGAACGGGCTATTTCTGCTAGTCGAGATGCTGCTATTGTTGCCTTTCTACAGAAAATTACTGGCCAAACTATTCATTTGCCTACGTCTGTATCAATGGCTCCTCCATTTTCACTACCTCCACCACCACCACCGCAACTACCAGAACCGGTTCAAGTAACGCCATTGGTCACCGTCTCAACCCAGCCACCACCAACACAACCTCAAACCATTCCACAGCCACAAGTAACACTACCCCAACAGCAGCAGCAGCAGTACCAACAAGGGCATCGTCAACACCAACTATCCATTTCTTCAGATATAGTAATGGCGGTCCCGGAACAACAAAGAGCACCACAGGAAATTGGAAGTGGTGGCGGTAGTGGGAGCGAGCCAGCGTCGTCGAGATGGCCAAAGCCGGAAGTTCTTGCACTTATAAAGTTGAGAAGCGGGCTTGAAACTAGATACCAAGAAGCTGGGCCTAAGGGACCACTTTGGGAAGAAATATCAGCAGGAATGCAAAGGATGGGCTATAAAAGAAGTGCCAAAAGATGCAAAGAAAAATGGGAGAATATCAACAAGTACTTCAAGAAAGTAAAAGAAAGTCACAAAAATCGCCCAGAAGATGCCAAGACTTGCCCTTATTTTCATGAACTTGATGCCCTTTACAGGAAAAAGATACTTGGTGGAAGTAGTGGTGGTGGTGGTGGTGGTGGCACCTCCACTAGTGGCTTTGACAGCCAAAGTAGGCCACAGGAACAGCAGCAGCAGCAGCAGCAGCAGCAGCAAGAGAGCTTAAAATTGGACCCAATGCCACATCCAATGCAGCAGCCACCACAACAGACACAAGCCACAGAATCACAAAATAAAAATGGGGCTGGTGGTGCTGTTCAAGCAAGCAATATAGGGCTGTCTGGGAGTCTCCCTGGTGAAGGAAATGGAGGAGCATCGAAGGTAAACCTTAGTTTTGTTCAAAAAAGAAAGAAAAAAAAAGAAGAGTAATGTTACATAGTAATCAATGCCCAGCTATTTGATGCCTATTGATTCTTTCTTTGATATTGAAGCCAGAAGACATCGTGAAGGAGTTGAAGAAACAGCAGGGGACTCATCAACAACAACATTTAATGGTTGATTACTACGATAAGATGGAGGAAGGTGACAGTGAAAACGTAAATGAAGATGAATACGATGACGAAGACGAGGGCGAGGAAGATGAGGAGGAGGAGGAGGAGGAGGCGGAGGGGTTGCAGGAGGAGAGGAAAATGGCATACAAGATCGAGTTCCAAAGGCAGAACACAAGTAGCGCCGCCAATGGAGGAGGGACGGGGGCGCCACCCTCTTTTTTGGCCATGGTTCAATAGCACCATCGTCAACATCCTCGATCGTATCCCTAAAATGTACCTGTTTGCAGAAGCTCAAATCATCTAACAAAACTATATATTTGAGTTCAAAGCCTGACAAACTTAAAATTTCTTCCCTTCAATTCACCCCCATAAATTCTTTTCTCGTTCTGTATCCTTTCCTTTCCTTCTCCTTCTCCTTCTCCACCACAATAGCTTTGTTAAGATGAAATGTCATTCTGCATGGCAATCATCATCACTATCTGTACCACTTTTTCTTTCAATTTATTGATTTGTTGATTGTTCAATAATTAAAGCAACACCACCTGTTTGTTCAAGACGAAACAGGAGGATTGATTAAGGAAGAGCAGAATAAGCTTCGGCCTAGCCTGGCCTGCTAGCCAGGGCCAACACCATAGTCATTCAGTCATGTCAGAATCATCAAAAAGATCAGACAGAAGACAAGAACAGCAGCCCAGAGAATTAGAAGATATGGGATGAGAAAGAACTTGTAAAAGTTAATTAGAGCGTGTATGCTGGTAACTGTGATCATATATACAATCATTAGAAGAAGCTAGTAGATCATGTTTATTAATTAGTTTCTTTGATTTATAAGCAATATTGAATTCTTTCTCTTGCTTTGCATGAGTTAAATGAAGATTCTTGGGTGCTTTTTCTAGGATTTTTTCATCTTTATTGATAATGTAAGCAGACTTCAATTTATTCTTAATAGCATAATATAATGTATTCGATTGAATAAATTATTTAAATTTCAATTTTGAACTCGAAAAATTAAGAAAAACAACAAATTAATTAACTTTGTGAGGATGAGATGATAGGTTCTTGTATCTATTAATAGGAAACAAAATAAGGAGGTAGTCCCTGGTTTTTTACGTAGTTATATGAACATTAGCTTTGAGAACTTTCGTCATTGCAAAGCAATAAAAAATAATTAATTTCCATTCATCAACTTTTGTGGGCGTTTCTTGGGGAGGTGTTCTAGCTTAGTTTAATGAATATGGATAGTCTTGTTTAATTATTTTTATTTTATAGGCTCTTTTTTAGTATTTTTAATGTATAAGGATAAGCTATCTACATATAAATAATAATTAATTTACATCTCTTTGAAGGAAAACCTTACACAATCATGATTTTGAGACAAACAGCATCCTTGACAAGTATAAATACTATTAAATTACAAAAGAGTGTTTTTCCATCGAAATAGCTGTTGACAGAGTTCTTTTTCTTATAATCGATAGCTCTTTTTAAACCTCAACACATTAAGCAATTAAGGCTATATTTGATATTGTGATTGTTGATGCGAGTGAGATTTAAAAAAAAATAGTTTTATGAAAAATATTTTTATTTGTGGTTCATAACTGAAATTGAAGTGTTTAGTTAAAATTGTGGTTGACTTTAAGGTTTAATGAAAAACAATTTTGTATTTTTTGGTTACCATGCTTTTTTATATTGATGTCAAATTGTAAAATTATTTTAAATGACATACACACACACATAAATTGTGGTTGAGTTTAAAGTTTAATGAAAAAGCAGTTTTGTATGTTTAGTTACCATAACATAATGTGTAATTAATAATTCAAGTAAATTGAATATTTATTTTTATTCTCTTAACAAACTACTTACAATATCATCACGAATAAAATTCATACATGTAGACCACAGTTCATACTCTATAGGATAGGAAAAACCTTTTACAATTTTATAGCATAGATTGTTAGTTTGTAGATGCTATTCTTAGTACCCTACTAGTGTTTTACCTCTCCTTTATTGTTGCGAGGTACGAAATCCTCTCTTTCTTATATGACAAGTCATGAAAAGCAACTAATAGCTGCTTCTTCTTAACCGTGGTTTGAGGGTTTTAATATGTGGGTCCTATACAATTGTTTTAGTATTTTAATAAATAATCAAACACTAAAACAACAAAAAAAAATTTCAAACTAAGTTAAAACTACAAAAACAAAAACCCACTAAGAAGAAAGAAAATGTCTTGCTCTCTCTCTTTCTTTTAAACCTTATAACTATGCTTATAATTAGTGTTTATATATATATATATATATGAAAACTAGTAAAGGACACCATGATCATTAAAAACAAAATAATAATAATAATATATAGTAGAAAATTCAAGAGCCATATAATTCCCCACACATCCATATTTGCCAACAAATTAAGATGGATTTCTTCCCCTTTATTCCAATCCACTTACCTCGTAAGTCTTACAAAAAAACATGGCATGTTCTCCCCACCATGTGCTTTGCTATATATTTCTCCCTCCCATGATCACTTGTTCCTTTCCTTTTATTATTATATCTTTCTTTTAATAACATATTATTTCTGCCCTTTTGTTTCATCAATCGCTCTCTTTATTATTAGCATTATAACATGTAAACTTTGCCATATATATATATATATGCGTGTGAGTAATTTATTCCATTGAAAAACTATTTTCAAAACTATTCTTTTGATTACCATCTCAACATTAAAAAAAAACAAATGTTCTTTTATACCGTCTATTTTGAACTAATTCGACGATTCCAAGTATTTAAAAAGAGAGCCTCACTCCACCACACCCCGTGTATATGGAATATTGTGAATAAACAAAATAATGATATATATATATATAGACAGCAGAAAATGGAGTATCCAATGATCGGTAATACACTATGCATGTGTGTGTGTGTGTTTATATATATATATATATATATATATATAGTATTCGGTGATTAATTTAGTGCTGGCAGATGGAAGCTACATATAGAGGTTGTGCACATGGCGAAGAGTAACCTGCAGGCACTTGGTAGGAATATTTATGAATTATTCATAATATCAAAGCACAACCCAGCCTGGACTTTACTTTAAAATATAAATCCACCATTTTCTTATTTTAAAGAATAATTAAAAGAGATCGATCGATCATAGGAGGAGATGGAGTGGCTAGCTAGGGATGGAGGTAACATGCATTTACCTCTCTCTCTCTCTCTCTCTCTCTCTCCTACTTTGGCTTGCTTGGAGTAGAGAAATACTCTTCTTATTTTTTTGTCAAAAATATCCGGGTTTTCGTGGATTTATATTAAAGTAATCAATGTTTTTTATTATTATCTTAATTTATTCCTGCATTAAATTAAAGGGCTACCTTAAGATTCAAGTTATTTATACTGATAATAATAATAATAATGGGGGCAGAGCCATAAAGTTGCAGCGGCAGCAAAACAGCCGTAATGCTCTGTATAAACAAAAAGTGATCGCTGGATCGTCGTTTCAATCCTGATAATGGAGGTGTATAGACATGATCACGAACTGAAGAACAAATCATGGCGGGGTGCAGGTGCCACGACCCTACATGGAAGGGCCACCCATAAAGCTGCTGTTCACCTTTTACACTGTCGCTAGAATTATTGCTGAAAATATCAGCTCCTTTGACTGCCATGGATGGGAATGGAAGCTTGCAGGGTAGTTTGAGGGGTTCAAGAACAGCATATTCAGCAGCCTAATCAACTTAAATTATGAAATGGGCAAGGAGTGAGTGAATGAGATTGTTGTTGAGATTGTTTTTCAAAGTATTTTTTTGTTTAGAAATATATTAAAATAATATCTTTTAATTTTTCAAAAATCATTTTTGATATCATTACATGAAAATAATTTAAAAAAACCCTGAATATTTTTTTTTCAAAAATAGTTTTAAAATACAATGTCAAATACCCTTTTAAAACGCCACGGTTGAACTACATGTAGAGCTAGTGGTGTCCATTGCAATTGCTCTTTGCATTCCCATATATTAACATATAAATCTTCACTAACTATTCATCTCATTTTACACTTTTGTTTCACTCTTTACCGAAAAAATTGTTATGCTCAACTCACTAATCCATTGACTTTAGAGCTTTATTTAGACTAGATTCATGAGAGAGAGAAAAACTATTTGTTAAAATAATGTTTCAAGTTCTTTTAGAGAAAAAAAAACCCAAAACATCATTTTTTAGGTTTATGTATATATATATATATATATATATATAAAAAATGATGCTTGGATCGACTTGAATTAATTCTTATAGAGTTTTTTTTTATAAATATAAGAAGAAACCAAAACATCATTTTAAAGACTTCTTTCTTTTTTAAAAAAAGAAGAAGAAGAAAACTTAGATTTACTAAAAATAAAACTCCTGAGAAGATTGACTTGAATTGAAATTCAGTTGATATATGAACTGAACAAGTTTATATGGAGTCAAACCAAACCAAGTATTATAATCATGCTTTTAAAACACCAATAATAAAGCAAAAATGATGAGATGGTCAAATTGAATGGAGTCTGAGTCATTTGTTTATGTGCTATTAAAATATTTTTGAAAATATTAATTTTTTTATTTCATATTAATTTTATATATATATGCAAATTACCGGCCCGAAGGGCATTGCTCCATTCCTATACAGTGGTTATATACAGGCCTTGATTCACCACAGGCCTGCCTATTCCCTCAACGAACCTGCCATTACAAGCTTCAAGCCTTGCCACATCACTTGTTTGTTTCCACTAACAACAATTATTATCCGGGAATTCAAGGGCTTGCTTCGACTTGAAAAGAAAAGGTTTCCATAATTTCCCAATCATTCTAGTCATCTTTGTCAAAGTTGCAAAATAGGTTGTTTTTTCAAGCATGTTCAGCAAAACCCTAATCAGATTTCTCAGTCATCCTTGTCAAAGTGGCAAAAAATAGGTTGCTTTTTCAAGGAGGTTGAGCTAAACCCCAATCAGATTTCTCAATCATTACCCAGAAACAGCATCATTACACAAAAGTTCAAGGTTAGCAATTATGTTTTTAGTTGATGCTTTATATTTTTAATTAGAATATAATATTTTAATTTAAGTATTTTAACGCTCTATTTTTGGATATATATATATATATATATATATATATAAAATAGTTCAAATTCAAAAATTAAATTATTTAAAATTATGCAATTTAAATTTCAATCATAAGTAAAAAAAATAATAGTTGAACTAACATAACTCAACTAACTTGATAAGTTCAATGATTAACATGAAAAATTGATAAAAATATTGTTTAATTATAGACAAATCAAGTTGACAACTTAAAAAATATATTGAATCAAATCGGGTCAACCTAAGTTAACCTTTTAAATGTATAACTTCCATTATAAGATCTTGATAATCTTAAATAAAGCAAATCAAAGCAAATCAAATCAAATCAAATCAAATTATATAGTTCAATTCATTATAAACTTGTTGTTGAATAATGAAATTGAAATAAAATTAATCTAAAAAAAAACACAATAAAATAATTTTTCTGAACAAAATTATAAACATGTATAATATTATGAAAATATCATCATCAATCTCGCAAGATCATTACATTATTTGATTGCTATGAAATTTTAACATAATATATATAAATATATCAAGAAACTCCTAATAAAATTTTATCTCAATATAACCGTTAGATTAAAAAATATAATTAATATTGTAAAATTATTCATTATTTCAAAAAAACAGTATTTAACCAAATCAAAACAGGCAGAACAAAACTAAAATATTCCGGCCAAAATATAAACAAAATTTTCAGAACGGACTAAATTTTAAATAAAATAAAAATTATATCCTAGTTGTTTTAACTGTACAAAACATTTCAGAATTTCAGCTTTCTGACTGCCTAATTCCAGGCTTTCACAATGCCACTTTCTATTCTGAGGATAACAGTTCAGATTTCAATGACGGTGGTACTGAGTAGAGGTCCACATGCAAAGAAGGAGCATTTTGTACTCTCATATGGCATCTACTTTTATCGAAGTCAGACCAATCATTTAATTGGTCTTATCAACGCATTTACCATCTGCCACACTGACACGTCAGTATTCAGCACTAAAGATTTGAGGGGGGAATGCAAAAATAAATAAATCTTTCACCTAGTTTTTCCAAGTAAAAAGGGTTTTCTATGATGACTTCTCCGAAATCTACCTCAAATTAAAGCCAAATAAAAGAATACAGGATACATAGGACAGATAACTTGGGGAATTATTGCTGACCATTTGCATCCCTCTCTGTGAGTGATCAAGTCCACTTCATGGCCAGGCTACACGGTTAGGATGAGAGCTATGAACACATAAATGGAAAAGGGTGTAATGAAATTAAAACCTTAGGAAGAAATTTTCATTGCCTCGGCTCCAAGACTGATGAAATAATGTTCCAAAATTGAGATTCTGTAGAGATTGGAAGGAGTGATCCTGATGGTTAGAGGTGCCTCAATCCAATTCCCGCTTGATCTTGCTGCTTTTCATTTTAGCCTTAAACCTTGACTTTGCCATTAGTGTCTGTACTGTGTTTGAGAAGTTCCCAACTGCCATGAAGACCAAAAGGATGCCGCAGAAAATGACCTGCCAGAAACGGATTCTGTCACTAAATTGCATTCTGCAAATTTGTACAGGGTACCAGTTGCAGATTGATAGGTAGCAAAAAATATCTTAAAATGGGGCAAAGAAAGTTATAACACCTTACCTGCCATTCAGAGGTGACCCCTTTGAATGCAGTCCTCAGCAGCTGTAGCCCAACATATGCCTCAAAACCCTAAAACAAGTCCAGAGACAATCACAGCTATTCAGTTCAAATCTCAATTCCAGAAGCACATTCGATATAATCAAGTTCAACTCAGGTCATCATTCTTATTTAAACAATCCAAATGTAAAAATTACTAGTACTAAACCACACTAATTGCAGAATCATTTGATGAAACCCAATTCTTCGTCAATTTCTTTCAAACACATGCAACTGAAGAGGATGCCAGTTTATGCTTTGTTAATCAAGCGCAAAGCCTGCCAGCCCAAATGGGCCACTCACAATTAAACTAGAATTTCTACACCGTTTTAAATCCTCAGAATTTGAAATAAATTCAACATCTTTTACCCAATTCTACTGTCCGGAAAGCCCTCAACAGCTGGAATGAGTCTACAATGTTAAAACCAGTAAATTCTGTATGATGGCAATTTGCACCCTTAGGCGCATCCAATGGGGTGCAGTTTGTTTCAGAATTGACAGTTTAGAATTTTCTCCCAAGAACACACTTTGGGGGGCAGTAATGCTTGTGATATTTTTGGAAGGTCCAGATTAAGCAGTTATTTTAAAGGCTAGGATTTCTTTTGACAAGGATTTGCTTAGCCATTTAAGGGATGTATTGATGCAAGGGATCATTAATAATCATTTCTGTGATTTTATAAGAATGAGTTCTTTCTTTTTCTTGGTCATGTAGCCCATAAGATCAGCCATAGCCTTGGTTCTGTTTGATCTCTTTCACTCGCTTTACTCACATTTATAAATCAAAAGGGATCCGTTGAGTCAGAAGATGTTTGAGGAAGAGGGAGAGATGGGTGAATGATGTACTTGGAGTAACTAAATTCAAATGAACACCAGATTTTGATACATGTTTCAAACTAAAAAATTCAGCCAGAGAATTCAATTCAATCTAATATACTTCAAGCACTAAAACCAATTCTGGTCTAGTATTGGTTCCAAACAAAGCTGTTCATTATATTCCTTAGCCTACTTCATTCAAGTAGCATGTCTTCACATCAAATTTAGTTTCACAGCAAAAGAACAAGAGTTTCTTAACCCTATCAATGTAATTTACTGAAAACAACAGCCTTGGTCAAGCAGACTGCTGAACACATTCATGATTGTGATATGATATAAAATTGCTGTCAGATTAATATATTGCTACATTTACCATACAAAAGTGTATGCAAAATTAGCAGAGGCAAAAAAAATCTCGATGAGTACAGTAGGTCTATGACTTATGGACAGATGCAGAGAGCAGGCCCCATCTGTTTACTAGAACAACAGCTGAGAGGTAACATAAATACCTGCAGAATGAAGAGAATAGGATACAACAGCCACAATTGCCCATCCACCCCAGCTGTTTCTCCCCAGACAACATCCATTCGATTAGCCTAAAATAAAAATTAACAAATGGATTGAAACTATAATGAACTAATTAAAATGCATCTGAAGTAGAGACAATTCTTATCCTGTACATCAGACCTGTAATAAACAAGAACCACTAAACCACACACTTCACAAGAATAAATACAAAAACAGACTGCGCCAAAAGTAAAGCACCCAGCAATTCATTGCAGGGCATAAAAGTGATTTTATAAGGATACCTTTCCCAACGCAATACGAGTGTAGAGTCTCTGGCGTTGATATCTATTTTGCAGAAGCATTGCTACTCCTTGCATCATAGCCCATTGCAAGAACAGTTGAACCCCTCTCTGAACAGGATTTAAGGAATGGTTAACAAATACAAAACAGCAAATACATTTAGAATCCAAAAAAAAAAGTAACCTGCTTCTGAGCACAATTTGGTTGCCCTTTGATCTCCCACGTGAGACTAACAAGGGCCATAATCATCGCACAGTAGTGATGGTATATCCACCTGCAAAAGCATATTTATCTACTTAGTACATATTCTTGTGCCAGTCCAGGGGACAATACTACTATCTAATGAAACTGGCATTTCCATGTGTATTGATGAACATCATATTTATGTGAATGCTCTAAGGAGAATAAGCCTAATGACGCGGGGAGAAATTTCAATATTCTTGGCATAATAATGTTTATTATATTATTTCATTAATGATTAAGGTATAGAACCTTAGGGCTTCAGAAAACTAGCTTTTATTCACGCTATACACCATGTCACCTAACGTGAGAGCAAAACTATTGAGCAGAAATAGCCCAGAGGAAAAGAAAACTGAGGCTGCATAGCCCACGGAGCTGAAAATTTGAAGAGCTTATAACTCTTTAAGCTGTAACCCACTTGAGATTCTCCTGCCTAGACCATACCTAGGGAATGGTTTTGAACTAGGCTGTATTATATGGTTTAGAAACCCAATGAACAAGAATATTTTAAGGTTTCCAGCATTCTGTTCCTCGTTATATATAAGTCAGTGATGAAAGGAGAAATGGAAAGTCAATCAAGTTTTTCAACCACATGTGACAGAAGGTGTCAAAAGAAGAAACAGGCTTTGCATTAACAGGATAGACAGTCCGTAAATGATTAGTTTCTATAACTGAGCTACTGCTCCAAAAATATTATTGGTTGCAAGCAAGAAGTCCACGTGTTTGATCAATTTGTGTGATCTTAAAGTCAAAGAAAGGAAGTTAATTTATTTGTTATTTCCTTCTCTCTTTTTTTGGACTGACTCCAGCACAGTATACTTGGAAACCCTACAAATCAAGGTCCAACTACAATTTTAAGGAAACAACTCCTTCACATGGCACCATGCAATGAATCTGCTGCTACAATATTTTGAACCAAGCCAGAATGCTCAAAAAGAATTCTTCCACTAAATTTTAATCACTTTAAGACAGCAATTTCATAAACTCCCCATCATACAGGATATCCAAACCTACCCAAGATGAGTTACAGCCTCAGACATCTTTGAAAATTTCACACCCCTTTATTCATGTCTCATTTCAAAAGAAATGAATTCGGTTAACATTGTCATGGCGCTAATTATCTGACTAATCTCTTGATTTCAATGCATCTCATCCGAATTTATTCCAAATCATTAACATTTTGCATGCAAAGCACTATAATGGCCGGACAGAGGTCAGGCAACATATTGAAAACCAGAAAAACCAGGATTGCAATTACCATGGACGAATATCACTTCCATTGGCTCTCAATATGTTTTCTCTCAAAGCCAATCCAGTGTAGAGAAACAATAGCCAAGCCTACCAAAGCGCAGCCCAAAAACGTAAAAACTTGATCTTGAATGAAATAAGCCAAAAACATCAAAATCCCTCAATTCCTGAAATAACCAGCAATTACCTGATACAATTGAACCGGAAACGTAGGCAAGCACCCATTCCAAACCCAAGATCTTAAACACAGTAAAACCGATGGGAAGAGTAGAAACAAAAGCGCAGTCCTGTCCTGCTCCCAAAGAAAAACAGAACCGTAAATTATAATAGCTTTCACAATCACTTTTAATATCAACCTTTTCAATAAATTCCAAAAAAAAGAGGAAGTTTAAGAAAAAATAAACCATACCCTGTAGCTGTTATACTCCTCTTTAACCTTCAGCTGCACATCTTTGCGAGACGCCCGCACATTAATCGGTCCCAGAAACATTTTTAGAAAACGCCCTGCATGCATTCATCAAAAACATATAACATTCACATTTCCATGGATTGCTCTCGCCTAAGAAGAATTCTAATACGAGCTAGTGCATTATGTATACATTCATCATTAATCAAATTTTTAAATCCAAAAAATGAAATCAAAATAAGATGAGACCTTGAGGCTTTGAAGGAAGAAAAGCGGAAGCATCTCCATCAGCCATAATACATATTGCTTTCTGTAAATCTTCCTCAAGCTAAAAAGAGAACACAAAATCAATCAATCAATCAGGAAAGCAAAAGAGATCCAATTTACACTAAAAAACAGAGCAAATATTCAATCTAATCAATTGCCTTGGCAGCAAGTTCAGGAGCGAGGCGATTGTTTCCGGTTGAGGAGACAACGGCAACGGCGAACAGAAGATTCGAGAGAGAGAGCTTTCTGTCGAAGAGATTGTTCATCATGTGAAGATTTAGCGATTAAAGAAGTTGCGGCTTCTTGCAACTCCTTCGCTTGTTCCACCACTCGAGCTACCTCTTCCTCCACAGTATCCTCCGCCGCCGAACTATTATTATTCGCCGCCGCAGCCATTAACCACCGTGGCTCGCTGCTGCAACTTATTTTGGTTTCCCTGATCTGGCGATTTTTTTCCCCTCTCCAGTCCACCTTCTTAACAAAGCGATGTGATGTGTGATGTCACTGACTTTTTGGAAAGATAAATATTAATTTTTTTCAGTGTTTCTGCAGATGCACAATTTTATTTATATAGAGTACTTTAAGTTATGGAATTTATTTATTTATTTATTCTGGTTTTGCATCCTCTGCATTTGTGTCTGTCACTGTGTGACTCCCAAATAGAAGTGGTTGGAAAATGAAGGACAATAAAGGAATTAGGAGAGAAGTTATTCATGCTGTGTTTGCCACCTTATTTTGCGTTTTTTGAAATATATTTTTTATTTATTTTAAATTAGAAAGAAAAATTAGTTTATTTACATCATTTTAATATATTTATATCAAAAATAATTTTTAAAAAAATACAAAATATTATTCTAATATATTTTTTAAGTGAAAATCACGTTGAACTTTTAAATACTTATACTTTAAAAATATATTTTATTTTATTTTTATTTTTGATGTTATCGCATCAAAGTCATTGAAAAAAAAACCCATTTAAGTGAGCAGTCAAAATGAGTACAAAGTTGCAATACTTTAAAAATATTTTTTATTTTTGTAATAAAAAATATATTATTTATAAACTAAGATGATAAAAATATATATATATATATATAATAACAAAATTATATGAAATAGATATATTATAAAAAAAAATCATTAATATTTATATCCGGATCATTTGTTTGTTAACTTAGGTTGAGGTTGTTTTTTATTTAAAAAAAATATCAAAATAATATTTTTTTTATTTTTTTAAAAAATTATTTTTGATATAATCACATAAAAATGGCTTAAAAACATCAAAATAATTAATTTAAAATAAAAAAATAAAAAAAAATATTTTCGATTCGTTAAAAGAATTGAGCGTGAATTCATTGCCAAGGTTCGGTTAGTATACTAGAATTTTTCGAGGTATTTTTTCATTATTATGACAATAAATTAATGAGTGCAACTCGTAGGACCGCAGCAGTCTTCAGCATCCAACAATTAAGGAACTGAGTTGTAACTTGTAACTGCAAAACACTTACCAGCCAACTAGATTGGTGTCCAGTTATTATTATGTCATTAAAAATGTTAGCATTTCTTTTAAAAAAAATCACAATTCAAGTTATTATTATCTTGAATAGGTTTAATAAGCTTAATTAAAGTTAATATGATTAAAAAAACAAAAGTGACATTGAAAAAATTATTGTTTGTCAATAGAAGGTCTTTATAATTTTATTTGATAATAAAATAAAATTAAATGAGAACGGTATAAATAAATAGAATATATATATATAATAATAAATTTGAAGCTCAATTCTCATCAAATTAAGTGTAATTGATAAAATTGAAATAAAATAAATAAAGATCAAATTTGATTAAAAAATAATAATAAGACACTTTTCAATTTTGGCAAACCAACATGATTTTCAAGGGAATTGAGAGAGAAAAGGGGCTCAATAGTTGTCTATTGTTCAAATTAAGTCCCCATTGGTTTAATTATTGTTTTTTTCTACTTGAGCATCAATTGACGGTCGGTTTTCAAATTATGTGATTGCTAATATGAAAATAATTGGAGATTTATATAATTGTTAGTTTTGGGACTCGTGAGATTAGTCAAGATATACGCAAGCTGATCCATACACCCTCGTTAATAAGAGAATTTAGTGCCAAAACAAATGGACCTATATAGAAAAAGAAGAAGATGAATAATGTATCTCTTCGCACTCCCCACTAAAGGTTGATGCATTTTATTTTTAAAAATTTTAGTGTCAATATTTTGTAACATTGTTTCATTTTTTTAATTGAAATAGAACTGTTTTGGATTATTTTTCTTCAAAACAAATCTTAAAATTGACCCGGCCAAATCCCATTCCAGTTTGATTAGCTCACCAGAGCTTGACCGGTTTAAGATCCACCCTGATCTGATAAGAAACTTGCCCCGGGTCAGCTTCCAGGTCAATCTAACTAGCCGATGCAGATTCAAAAACTATGGTTTGGATAAGATCAGGATAGTGTTCATCAATTGCCGTTTTGTGTTTTTGAGGGTGGCTAGGGCATACCTTGATGAGCACGCTTCCTACGCCATGCCTGCACTCTATATTTTAGTGTTGATAATTTTGTTTCGTTCCGGATGAAATTTCTGTACCCGTTAAAAAAATTATATAAAATAACATCGTTTTTATTTCGTTTAAAATTTTGATTAGTTTTAAAAATTCTGTCCAAATTTTATCTAGAATGTTTCGGTTCGTTTCACTCGTTCTGTTTCAGCCAAATAGTTTTTTTTAATAAAAAATAATTTTACAATATCAATCATATCTTTTAATTTGACCGTTAGATTGAGATGAAATTTTACGATGAGTCTCTTGATATATTTATATATAATGCTAAAATTTAGAGCAATCAGAAAATATAATGACCTTGTGAGATTGATGATAGTATTCTTATAATATTATATATTTTCATAATTTTGCTCAGAAAATCATTTTATTGTGTTTTTTTAGATTAAATTATACAATTTTAAATTAATATATATATATATATATATATATATATATATATATATATATATATATATAATTTAACTCTGAAATGACATACATAAACACTTTAAAACCAAAATATTATGTTTCAATTGCAAAAACAAAACCCTAATCGAAACGAAAACAGAATTGACAAACTTGCTATATATATGTGTAATGGTAACGGTAAGAGTACTCAAAATCTTCACCTGCAAAATCAGGATAGAGCAGGTTAGAAATAGGAATATTGTAGATTTGTCTGGCTTGATTATTTTCGTAGTGGGTAAGCTGCATTTCTCTAGTTTGCAAGCTACTCAATCTTGGGTTTTAGTCAAGACTAGCAATAGATAAACAGAGAGGAGAATTCAAGCTCAGGAAACAACCACGCCTGACAAAATCTTGATCCGTATGAAGCCATGCATTTCATCATCAAATAGGTGATCATGGGATCACGAACCCTAAGTTAGGTGGAAAATTCTTAGATGCCAAAGCCACGTAGAGAAAGAAACCTGGTTCCTCAAGAATTTCTTCACCATCTGTCTTGCTTCTTCCCAGTTTCAGGAATTGTATTGAGATTTTATCTAGTTTGATTCGGAATAAATTGAAAATCAGTAGAATTTCGTCTGATTTTATCAGAGTTGAATGCACATGTAGGTTAGGGTTTCACATTATCCATCACGGGGCCACTTGGTTTTTTACTCTTTTTTATTATTTTATTTCAACTTTTTGGAGTTGTAGTTTAGTTTTCCTAGATTTACATGAACTTTTATCTTATGTTTTATAAAAAGAAATATAAATAGTATTCAGATAATAGATATTTAACACTGGTGTCTATATAAATATTTAAATGTATTAGAATTATGGATTTTTGATAATGACAATGAATATTGATGCGCTAAGAACCCAACCTATAGTTATGAACGCCAATCCATTAGCATTCCTTGTTTTGA
The DNA here is from genome assembly GCA_029030765.1 of Salix suchowensis. NCBI lineage: Eukaryota > Viridiplantae > Streptophyta > Magnoliopsida > Malpighiales > Salicaceae > Salix > Salix suchowensis. Next base: position 5,664,935 of record JAPFFH010000004.1, read on the forward strand.
ATATTCTTTGAACCTGGAAAATTATGTGGAGGAAATAAATTTATCTTCATTTATGAAACACATGACACAAAAATATGGAGGAAAGGCCTTTCCGCTTTCTCATCCACAGAGAAAAATTCCTGATAAAAATAGAAAAATTCCTGATTCAACATCCATGATTCCTAGAAATAGAAAAGAAAGAACGAACATAGAGAAGGGCACCAGGAATAGTAAAAAATGATGCCATTTGGCTTCTACTGTTGTTTTTGCTTAGCTTGACCAGTCCAGTAAGTTTTGACAGCAACAAGAATTTTCTCTGGATTAAAGGGTCCGCTTTCATGGTCCATGATTTGGCTCTTCCATCTCATGCCATTTGTTATAGTCTGAATCTTCACAAGAACCTCTACTGTATCCCTGAATATCACTGTCCCTTCGGGCCTTAGAATTCTATCCATCTCTAGCAGAATGTGGGTTATGTCGCACCTTCAAGAAAGAAAAATCAAACACAAACTCAATCAGAAGATTGTAACTTGCAGGATCGCGGCGATCAGTAAGTTTTTCAGCATTCAAGTTTTACCTGTCCTGATATATACTGAACACCCCACCAGCATGGATGAGATCGTATGTTCTTGGATATGTTGAGACAGCCTCGCACCAATCCTGATATGAGCCGATAAACCCTCGTTCGTAGACCACACCAAGAGTGTCTGGATTTGAATTGGCAGGTACCACATTCATAACCCACACTGGATATTTTACCAAGGCTGCGGCAAATCCTCCAAGTTGAGCATTCATGTCCATGATGTTTCGGAATCTGCCTTGGGTGAGAGGACTAATGATATTCTTATAATGTGCCATTCTATCCTTCCACAGATCATTATCCTCTTTGAATTTCTCAGCATTGATTCCTGGAATAGATCCACTGCGAATTCTTGGAGGGATTGCGAAAGCACGTGCTGGCCATTTCTCCACCACACCACCTGCAACCTCATCCGAGCCACTTACCTCTGGCAATGGAGTAATGCAAGTTTCCATGTCTTTATACCTTTTTTTTGGCATAAATCACATGTATGCATAGGTGTTAAATGAAAAGGTTTTGGCATATCAAAGATAGGAATAGGATATGAAATAGCATGAAAGATGGGCTTTGAGATAATACCAGGCAGCATCTGGATTGTCTGATTTGCATATATGTGGTGTTTTAAGGATCTTCCTGCTTGCAGCGCACTCAATGTGGTTAAGGGGCTTTTGCCAGACTGAAAGATCACCCTTCTCGACCACTTTCTTCCAGCACAGGCGCTTGGCTACATCCTCGATAGCATCCTGCTCTTGCTTCAAGTCTTCCTCAGTTCTTTCCCAACCTCTCCAGTATTTCTTCCAGTGAATAGGAGGACCAGATAGAATCCAATAGCCACCGGGCCTTAGAACTCTATCCACTTCAATCAGATACAAACCACCTGCGATATAAAAAGAAAACGGTATGCTTGGATCAATGGAAGTTCTGTTGAACCATATTGATATACAAAATTTTGTGGTCGTAATTGAGCTCCATTTTTATTAAATCATCCTGTTGTGCAGAGGTCCATGCTTTATATGTTGTTCAAACACAAGTGCAAGTTAAAATTGAGGGCGTACCATTTTGATGCCATGGTATCAAGCAACGGGAACAATGAGCCATGTCAAAAGCCCTTGCAGGGTAAGGAAGCCTTTGCGAAGCCATGATGCCAATCATAGCAGGAACTCCCCTCTCCAATGCAAACCAGACCTGTGCTTCATGTGTATCCCTTGGTGCAAAAGACATAGATATAATGTTCCTCTTCAACAGGTATGCACCCCAACTCGCAACCTTAACACCCACAACAAAAGACAAAATCAATACACATAAGGCTTGGAATGCTAATTGTTCCCATAGAACAAATGTAGATTAAGCTATTTGGATAGGATTCGAAAACAGGTGTTGAATAGAAAACATGATATTTTGGCAATTAACTTACACCACAGCCTGTGTCAATTGCAGTTCTGATGCTTCCATCATTAAGAGGAATGAGATTGCTAATGTCATCAATATAAGCATCAGCTCCACGAGGGAACATGGTGCCTCCGCCGGGGAATCTAAATCGGTCACCCTCAACTTGAATCCAATTCTGCACAGCCTTTTCAATGCTAAGTTCATTGTGGGGAATGTTATCATACCAGGCATAATCACGGCTTTGTGGCCATTTAAAAGGAGTCTTATATTTAGGAGGAGCGGGTATCAAGCAAAGAAGCAATTCATCCTTTGTTGGGCAATGCCTCTCTCTATATTTCATCATGTTCCTATCAAATTTCCTTCCCCTTTGAGGATCTTGGCAAGGAGTGTACTCACTATAGGACATGTCGCATGGTGGAATCTCATTAACTGAATCAGTTTTGTTGATCTGAATCTGATGGTGGCTATTAAAGTCCAATACAGCTGATTGTGATGATGGATTGGAACTAACCCCAGACAAGTTTGAAACATCACAAGCTACTTTAGTGATGGACTGGGCTAGATTTGTGGGGGCTGCGGTATGCTGCCAAGCTCCCAAAACATAGAACAAAACGCACAGGCCACTGACCCCGAGAATCCAAGTTAAGCGCTTTCTCTTTGCTTCTAGCTGATGCTGCTTTGGTGATTCATTTGCCATTTTTATTTCTAATCAATACACAACCTGCAAATATCTAAAACACAAAAGAAACGAGTGGAAATAGATTTAGAGACAGGCAGATCTAGGTGATGGAATTGCTGAGCAAGCATACACATCATTTTTATAAAGCTGTCAGCCTTGTCAAAATATCAGCATTGCACACCAAAAAGCTCCACTTCCTCACATGGACTCGTGATTTCATTATTGAGTTTGTAAAAAGGAAAAGAGTCATGCTGCCAATCTGGCCGAAAATGATGGTCATAATGACACCAGATAGCAAACTATTCATTAACTTACAGTAACCTGTAGAGCCAATGAAGAACTAGCACTGAAAAAGACATGACAAAATTCAAAAGCAATTTTCGTGATTTACTAAACAGAGGAAACAGAGAAGAGACAGAGCATGGATTACTTACAATAAATTCTATTAGGGAAAATAAAACCTTGAAGAGGAAAATCAAGGGTGAAACAAACAGGTAAGCATTAAACATGTTTGACAAAGAAAATAAAAAAAATAATCCCATTTGACAAAAACACAGCAAGATCATTACAGCCCTGAAAGCAAACACCAATATGTAACAACATTTCTTCCAAGAAAGTTGAGAGTTGCAAGATGGTGTAAAAAAATCACAGATACAAATCTTACTTTTGTGCTCTCTTTTTTTCCTCTAGCAAGATTAAAAAGAGCGTAAGAATCAATATTTTCCAACAAGAAATCAACTTTTTTACAGCCTTTCTTCTTTCATCTCTCTTTCTTTAACCAACAAAGCACAAACCTACAAAGAAAACCTCAACAGATCCACAATAAACCTTCGAGAAACATCTTTGCACATTTTCTTGAACTATTAAGAGAAGGGTTTTTTTTTTAAAAAAAAAAGAAGGAACATGAAGGAAGGAGGAAGAAAACACTGTACCTGAAGAAGGAGTTTCTCTCTCAGCTTAACAAACCCTTCACTCAAAAAGTAAAACAAGAAGCTAAAAACTCAGCATGGGTATTATTTAGCTTTTATCTAACTATCCTCTGATTAAATTACTAGCAATGACAATAAAATAAATAGCTAAAAAGAGGCCAAGATGGGAGCATGAAGACAGAGAGACAGAGAAAGGGAGTGGTTAAGGTTATAAAAATGCTTAAAATGTAAAGGAAACATAGAAAGTCCCGGCCATTTCAGGAACAAGAAGGCAGGGTGATGGGCTAATGAGGAGAGAGGGTGTAGGTTCTCTTGGATTGTCTTAGTTAATGACTTACAAAAATGGAGGAAGTGGTGACTGGCGAGCCTTTAGTTTTGTGGGATTTTGATTTAGTAAAACACAACAGGCAAGGTGGTGGCGGGTTCTGAGCATTCACAGGAGACTGACCAGCCTCTTTTCACTCCCTTGCGTCTAGTTCTTCTCCTTCACTAACTTCTATTTTATTTTTGTTTTTCTACTTGTATTTTTTTTTAATTAATTTAACCTTTCCCCTTCTTTTAAGGCTTATGATGGGCATTATTTGTCACTATTTCAAAAAAAACATTTAATTTTTTGTACTTATTATTTTAAATTAAAAAAACATATTTTAAAATTATTTTGATTTAATGATATTAAAATAATTTTAATAAATAAAAAATATTATTTTAATATTTTTCTAAATAAAAAATATTTTAAAAAATAATCTGAGCTACATTCTAATTAAAAAAATCCAACTTGACCTATTAGTTACTTAAAAAAAAACGAGCTAGCCTTTCTAGCACGTACATTATAGAAAAAAATAACATCTAATTAAAAAAACCCAACTTGGCCTATTACAATTACAATTGTTACTTAAAAAAATGAGCTAGCCTTTCAAGAACATACTTTACATTGAAAATTCAAACAAAGAAATATATTATTTTAGCTTTTACAAACAAAAGAATTAATTTTTCAGAGGCAAAATCATGAACAAGTCAGTCTTTCAACCATTAGCACATTAAAATAACTTAGACACTTTAAAAAAAGATAGGGTTTTTATTTTTTAATCTCGTAATGTTTTGGTTGCATTATAAGTGCATTCTTTTCTATGCAAATGAATTAATATAGCCCATGGCAATCATCAAAAAATGGTGGCGTCATGGGACCCGTCCTTGGGTTTTGAATTATTACTCTTTGTTCTATGGTCACATATTTAGAATTTACTAGCTGTTTGACATATAATTCATTATATTTTATTTATTTAATAAATAAATAAATATATGGGATTTTTTAGCATTCTAAATTATTCAAAATTCAAGTAAACTCGAGTTAATTAACGAAACTTGTGATGCAAGTCATGTATATTATCAAGTTAGGTATATTTTTTTATCCTATAAGATTTTTTATTTAATTATATAACAATAAAGTGCATGATAATTTCTTTTATGATTTTTTTAAAGGAAAAAAACAAGGACAAATGCATAACACTAAATAACAAAGTGAGTCATTGATAGTAAAGGATTGAATTGTAGTTTTCTTTTTTGTTTCAAGTTACAAAAAAAAAAAAAAAAAACTTAATAACAAAAGGTGATTTTTATATACTAAAATTGAACAACAAGAAATCAAGAGACCAAATGGGTATAATTTGAAAAAATGAAGGATTAAATTGAACTATAATAAGAATTTTAAATGAGTCGTGTATTTTCATATTGAGCGTCTGTTTGAGAGTATAGTTGCAATTGCTTTAAAAAAATATTTTTTAAAAAACATTTCTGAAACACAGTGTCAAACACCCCCTAGTCCCAGACCATAGAAGACTGAACACATAATGAGGATGTTTGACATTACGTTTCAAAAACGCTTTTGAATTTTTATTTTCTATTTTAATTTTTTTTTTGTGTTTTTGGATCAATGATAATGTCAAAATTAATTTTTAAAAAATAAAATAAAATAATTATTTTAATATATTTTTGGACGAAAAACACTTTAAAAAACAACCGAAACTACAACCACGTTATCTCATATTCACAATATCCCAGAAATGCGATCATTGCTTGCTAATACAAGGAAGAGACAGGAACACCAGATCTTCGCCAAGATTGTGCACCCAGCAAAAGTCAAGGCGACTCCATAACTGCACCAGAGAAAAAAAAAACCAAGATGTAAGAACAGCAAGAGGTGGTAACCTAATTGCCTTTAAATAATAATATTCAAGCTAGAAGAAGTGGCTGTGCAGAGGGTAAAGCGGTGGGTGCAAGCGTGTGAGCTTGTTAAAGATCCATGCAAGATGATTATTATAATATGGTGATTGCGTTTTCATGCCCAAGTTTATCCTGCAATTTAATAAAGGAAAAAACAATAAAATAATTTTTCTTAGTAAATTTATAAACATGAATAATATTATGAGAATATCATCACCAATCTCGTAAGGTCATTATATTATCTGATTGTTATGAAATTTTAACATAATATATATAAATATATCAAAAGATTCATCATAAAATTTCATCTAAATCTAACGGGAGGATTAAGAGATATGATTGATATTGTAAAATTATTCATTATTTAAAAAAAAACAGTATTTTGCCAAAACAGCACATGCAAAATCATTCTTGCACGTTTAGACCGAAATTTGGCCAAAAAATCCAAAATAAACCGGAATTTAACTCGAGATAAAAACAACACTGTTTTTTTTTTTTTTTTAATTATTACAAAATGCTGTGGTCATTTCGTGGAAAAGAAACGAGATTGACATCACAACAAGAGGAATAATAATATTCAAGCTCACAGAAGAAGTGGCTGTGCAGAGGGTAAAGCGGTGGGTGCAAGCGTGTAAGCTTGCTAAAGATCCATGCAAAATGATTATTATAATATGGCGATTTCATGCCCAAGTTGTGTAGTAATGGAGAGACTTTTCTGGTCTGCTTTCGAAATTTCACGATCGGATCTGTCTCTGAAGAGGCTCCCCTTCTTTTTCTACGTCCAAAAGCACCCCAAAACTGCGTGCGGACCTCTTAATTTAACAGCTGTTAGCTCGCCGGCCGGGAAAACAGGGGGTTTAAAATATGATAGGAGTGAGGTTTATCCCTTGATCCATTCCTTTTTATTAAACACTTAATCGTTTCCATTCAATTTACACACCCTCGGTGAGGGTTTTTCAATCGAGACACTAAAAAAGAATTCAATTACATTAGGAGATAATTTTAGTGTCAAAATCTATAAAGTCAAGAGTTTTAAAACTCAATTGATTATTGATAATACATATGGAGCTAAATTATGATTTAGTCAAATTTATTCCTGAAATAGGTGTGCGGGGTATGTGAGTGATCTACGTGATTAATATTTTATTTTATATACTAGTCTATTGGTACGTGCTATGCTGCTAGCTAAAAAAACACATAAAAAATTAAATATTGGTAAAGCGCCTCTAAAAAAAATATGAATGAAAAATAAGGATTATTTTTTTTAATAAAAAAATATTTTCAATCAATTTTTTACCCAAAACATCTAGAAACACCCTATCACCTTGATAAACACATCCCTAGCCTTAAAAATACAAAAAAAAAAAGCTCATATATAAAAAAATATAGGCAACCAAAATAATATTTTTGTATGAAATTTAAGACTGTGACTTATTTAACTTTTTTGTTTACCATGGTCTCGTCTTTTAATGTGATCATTTCTTCAAAACGAAAATACAATTGAATGCTAATTTAGATTTAAAAAACTCAATTACACAAAAACAAGATTAAAAATACAATATTCTAATGCATAGTAATTATATATATATATATATATATATATATATATATATAAAATAATATATCTCCAACAGAAATAAAAGAAAACACAAGTTTAAGGTTTTATCATGGGCGAGCAAGGTTTCATAACTCGTAAACGATGGCAGGGCAGCATTTCTCTAACCGAAACGCACGTTTTACCGGTCCAGATCTGAAAGCAATGATTGTATACTATAGTCAACGACAACTTGCACGTGATAAAACGATCAGTAGATTTTTTCCAAGTGTAGCACTGCGTCATCGAAAGTCTTATCGTACCTTGCAAAGGGTGAAAGTTTGAAACAATACCACGACACCTTCTCAATATTTCTTTTTTAGAAAAAAAATCATTTTTTTAAATATGAAAAATAAACATATTATTTATTTATTTATTAAAAATATTAACATGGAAAAAACCGGAACTGTAGTTTTTTAAAAACACTTTTAAAACAATTAAAAGTTTTATTTTTATTTTGTTTTAGATTATTTTTTAAAATAAAAAATATTATTCTAATATTTTTCTGAGTAAAATAATTTCAAAAAACTATATCAACGACACTTCCCAACTTTCATAAGACACCCGCTTCCAACTTTGTTGGTTTGGAGGAATTAATGTGCAAAGAACAGGAGAGAGGGAAAGAACACGAAACAAACTAGGAAGCTCCCTCAGCACGTGACTCCTGTCCGATAGAGAGTAAAAAAGAGCATGTGAACTTGAAAAGGAAAGTGATGGATCATGGACCTGGACCACCCGATCAAAGTTTATTCCATCACGCTGGACCACATCTTGGCCATCCATTATCTATTTACGAGTTTGATTTCTTGATATTCCCATTTTATTTATTTATAAATAAAAAACTAGACATTCTAAAATTTAATATATATTTTATAAAGACGAGAAGGGATTTAAATATACTATCATTGTAAATCAAATATATAAGAAACTCATATTAAATGGCATCCGTACTTACCACCTACAAAATCCACCAATGGGAGGGAGATTCTAATGAAGTTACTGATGGGCCCACGAGGAAACCCAAAACTCAGAACTGCAGAGGCCGCCGGATTTCCTCGGGGGCGGGACCTCAGGTGACTTTGTCCATGGGCCGGTGAGGCTGCGACCTAGCAGGAGCGAGAAAGTGTAGTTAGCAAAAACTGGGCATGCCACCTAGCCTTCCTAGACGCAGAAGGCACCACGTAGTGGTCAAGCCCAAAGCCCACCCTCTTAAGGATTTTACTGTTGATGAGGCCTGGCCCACATAAAAATAATATTTGAAAAAAATAATAAAATTAAATGTATCGTTGAAATCATATTTTTTTTATTTAAAAATGCATTAAAGTAACATGTTTTTTATTTTTTAAAATTATTTTTTATACCAATATATCTAAAATAATTTAAAACAAAAAAAAATCTCATTTTTTTCCTTATTTGAGAGCAGAAAAAAAAAGTTTATATAAAGTTTATTATAATTTATTATTAAATTAATTAAAGCTGAATTGATGTTTTTTCATTTTATTTATTTTTAAAAAATAATATATAACTTCTTTTCAGAGACTCTTCTTCTTCTTCTTCTTCTTCTTCTTCTTCTAACCCAACTTTCTTCAGTATCATATCCTTCTCGATCATCCATCTATTTAATTAACAAGTTCTCGACCTGTTCTTCCTTGCACGAACTTCATAGCTCCCCAGTCAATTTCAATGTACTGATATATTTCAAAGAAAGTTTGGGTGATAATTCAGAATGTGGTTTTCCAACTGAAAATAGTTTATGATTCCATGTTCAACAAGTGCAACCCTATGCTCGAAGCTTGACGGTGCTGAAATCTGGTCTGAACCTAGATTCTCAATTGTATGTTCCAGGTCTGGCACAGCATCTGCGGCGGCGGCGGCGGCGGCAGCTGCTTCAGCTTGTATCCTGATCTCAAGGTTAGAGGAACCCTAAACGAAGCAGTAGCAGACGAACACTAAAATCCAAACCAAGAGATTGCAAAAGGCATTTAGCCTGCGCAGAGCACCTAGATGCCGAACAGGTAAAAAACAAGTATAACGATTTGACCCCATTCATCTCTATGAAGCTACCTTAAAGTCTGCCATGGTGAGTAAACCATCAGAAAGATTCCCAAGAGGTCTCGCAACATTTGATTTAATCCAACGATGAGTGAAACATGTCTGTGTTTTCGTGTTCCAGTAAGAAGATCATCGACCCTAAACTATTGAAACAAGCGAGTAATTGTCAATAGTTATCTCCATTGCCGGGAAGGTGAGCATGATCAATATATTTACCTCTCCTTTAGTGATCTTCCATCGTATCGTATTTATAAGGTTTTTGGGATTCTGGTGCAACCGGAGGTTTAAAAAAAAAAAATGTTTGGGTGTTTAGTTATTTTTGAAAGGCTATAATTTAATCATCGGATCCATTTAATTCACTATTCAAACTGAGTTCCAAAGAAAGCAGGTGGGGTAAAAAATATATTATTATTTATTATATTTTCTTTTAAAAAATATTTATAATATTAAAATAATCTAAAAATTAATTACAATATAATTTTTATCTCGTAATTATAATTTTGTTTTAGATGATATTTTACTATATATTATTCTGGGTTCGAAGAGGCCTTTAGGTATGGATTTATAGTTTGTGATGAAATTACAAGTAGTTTGATGAGAGAATAAAAGCAAATGTTTAATTTACTTGAATTATTAATTACATTTTATTATTATAATTATTAAATATTTTAAAAAATATATACACACACACACACACAAACACATATACTTTAAAGTAATACTTTAAAAATTATTTTGAATCGTAACTAAAATACTTTTCATGAAACTATTTTTTTAAACCTTAATTATAAAAATAAAAACAATACCAACCACACTACTCTTTATTGAGGAAGAAGTTGAACTCAAAAAAATCGGACTCTTCTCACATTTACACGTTTGAGGTTGATGCAAATGGCCAGAAATTAATCTAAGAGGGCACCGAAATCTTTCCAAAAAGAAAACAAAATTCATCAAAAAAGCATATAAATTTATAGGATATATTTTTTTTTGTAAGTAAATAATTAAAATTAATTGCAAAACAATCGATTATTCTCCTACATAATAAAAGAAAAAAAGGGTAAGAAACAATAGAAAATCAATATATATATATATATAAAGGAAGCACATGTGGGCTGGGCTGGTCTGGGCCGGTCTTGAGAATACCCATCGAACAATTTCAAACCGGACCAACTGGAGGGGCTTGAGAAAAACCCATTTCTTAACGTTAACGTATTCTAGGGTTTGGGGCATTTTTTTTAACATTCTAATCAACTGTAAGTAAGCTGCCGCTGTTATATAAACAAAATATTTCTTTTCTTAGGGTTTGTGGCCTTGGAGAGAAACTAGAGTTGAACAGAGCTGCTACTGCTCAGGAACCATGAAGACCATCCTCTCTTCTGAAACGATGGATATCCCAGATGGGGTTAAGGTCAAGATCAGTGCTAGAATCATCGAAGTCGAAGGCCCAAGAGGGAAGCTTGCAAGGAACTTCAAGCACTTGAATCTTGATTTTCAGTTGATCAAAGACGAGGAAGGGAAGAGAAAGCTCAAGATCGATGCCTGGTTTGCGTCGAGAAAGACCAGTGCTGCTATTAGGACAGCCCTTAGCCACGTTGAGAACTTGATTACTGGGGTTACCAAGGGCTACAGATACAAGATGAGGTTTGTGTATGCTCACTTTCCCATCAATGCCTCCATCAGTAACAGCAATACTGCCATCGAGATCAGGAACTTTCTTGGCGAGAAGAAGGTAAGATTTTTTACTATTTTCGAGAAATCCATTTGGTCTTTGAGGCTATTGTTACTGTTTGATGCGTTCTTCTTCGAGATTTCGTGATGTTTTTTTTTTTTTTTAAAAAAAATTAGTGGTCAACTATTGACAATTTAGCTGGTAACTGATGGTTTATTAGATTATTCTATTAGGTTTGTTTGTTCTTAGCTGATTTTGGTGTTGTATGGTAAATATATAGAGGACGCAATTTTATTGGATTATCAATTTTGATTTAAGACAAGTAAAGTTAGTGAAATAATGTTGTGAGTAATCTAAAGGAAGAATGTTCATTTTGTTTTGGTGTAGTTCCGTTTTGAACTCTTGTCAATGGCTATAGACAGTTGCTGTGTCCAGTCAGCAGTGTTATGAATTTTGACCATGTATAAAAACCTGATGTTTACTTTTTGCGGATGATTTTATTTGTTGATCAATTTGGTAATGCTGTTTGTGTTTGGTTACTTAAGGTGAGAAAAGGTTGACATGTTGGAAGGGGTGTCTATTGTTCGGTCAGAAAAGGTAAAGGATGAACTCGTCCTAGATGGCAACGACATCGAACTTGTCTCCCGTTCCGCTGCTTTGATTAATCAGGTTTGTGTGTGTGGTGTGCTTGCATTTGTAGAAATACATACCTGAATGTGCACTTTTGTATCTGAATTTACACCTGTGTTTAAATAACTTAGGAGCACCTTATTATGTATATGAATCATGCATGCCGTGCCACTTCCATTTTTCTTCATTTGCTGACCAAGATTTCTCATTGAACAGAAATGTCATGTGAAGAACAAGGATATCCGCAAATTTCTTGATGGGATCTATGTGAGTGAGAAGGGAACTGTAGTTGAGGAACAGTGAGTCAAGGAGAGGAGCAGTTGTAGTTCTGTTCATCTAGTAGTTCTCTTCATGTTCTATTAATACCCTGGATGCTAAGATGTTTTATCGATGTTTTGTGGAGTTATCATTTTATAAATTTTGATTGGTCTGCCTATGTTTTCAATATTTAGTGTCATGGGATTGCTCTATTTCTCTCTTTTCTGGCTACCAGAACTGATGGTATTATTTCCAAAGCATGAACATTTAAGATATTTTGGAATGATAAACACGAAACTAGAAGGACCAAGTCACCGAGTTGCATTGATGATATTTCAGTAGACTTGAAATATGAAGAAAGTAGATTTGTGTATGTTTATTTGTGGCGTGTTTCCTTCAAGATTCACTGTGAATGATTTATCATTGTGCCTCATGTTGGCATGAGAGGATGTTTTAGATTACTATTGGTGGATCTAAATAAAAAAAATAAATCATCTTTTAAATTACTACAGTTTTATTGCACTGCAAAATGTGTCAAATTCTGCAAAATCTTTACGGGGTGATATGGGAAACTCTTCTTGCTGCTGAAATCAATTTTCTGTAGAAGTAAAAAAGAGAGGGATCTGGATGATCCAGTCCTGTAAAAGATATGAAAATTCAAAATGTTAGGATGGATGCTGGACGTTGGAGATGTGGATAATCCAGTATATTGGGAGGTATTCTGATTGGAGCTGGTGTCCTGTGGGTAAGAAGCAAGGCTGAACAAATAAGAAATATAGAATAGTGAATCTCCAGCAGATCTATCTCCAGATATTGAAAAGACTGGCTGTTTTCTTTTCTCGTGCTTATCTCGTATATAAAGTGGTGTGGCATATTATATCAGGTGATTTGAATAAATTTCCTTTTCTTTGCCCTTCGCTGTCAAATTCTCTGTTAACCTCTAGTATACATCAATCAGTTCTTGAATAACAACACTATTTATGGGTCTTGATCTCAACTGGTCATAACCACTTGATCGAAGTAGAACTTTCTAGTAAAATTTGAGCTTAATCCAATAATCTGATAAAAAGCTATATCCATTTATATTAGAAATATAATTTGACATGTATATTTTTATTTTAAAAAATCTTAACTGGCTCCTTCTTGCTCGTAAACTTGCTTGCAAGGCATTTCACAGCATCCAATTGCAATAAATCCATATTCGACTATTCTATTTACATCCTTCATAACCTCCTTCGTCAAATCAAATATTAAGGAGCCACATTCCAGTTGCATCAACATGCATGTTGGGAATTTCTATTCAAGCTATTTTGTTTCTTTAAGTTTTGGGTTTCCAAACATTTTTTCAAGCACAACATCGATTGGATATATGCTAGAATTTCTGTTTTTAACTTTTTAGAAGTTTTGCTGATATGGGATTGCTTTTTTATTTTCTTGCTGTGATGATGAAGGTAAGAAGTTAGACATGAGCGAATGTATAATCATTTATTTTTTCATTTGAAGAACCCTATTGAAAACATATTATAAACTGTTTTCGATGAAAGCTCAGGCATGCAGCTGGGGTTGTAAAAATTGCTGAGGAAAAATGGCAATATATACTTCACTTAGCAGTGTCTTTGGCGTTGGCAGCTTGACATTCTCTGTTGTACTCTTGTTTTCTTATGAAAGTAAGTACTCTCATGATTTCTGCTATTCCATTTCCCAATTTGTCATACATGATAGTTTGGTTATGAGGATCATATAATTTTAGAGGCACTGGTTAGCTTATAATTCTTTGGCATGGTCGTGATAGAGTTGGAAAAAGTTATCGCGGGAGCTAAAAAGTTAGATATTGGTGTCAAAAATCACTCAAGAACCCTCAAAACTGTAGCTGTCAAAAACCACTCAAGGTTTTCAGGTATTTCTGATGATTCTGGGGCTGATCTTAGATTCTCAGTGCTTGCCGAGTTTACACCTGGTTGGAGTCAATGCACTGTTTTGTCATTTTTTATGACGCTGATATCTCTGTCAAGGAATTATTTCATCTAAAAACTTAAACTATTAAGTGAAATACTATAATATGATTTATATTATCTTCTAACCATCCCTACTGTATCCGATCCTCGGTTCAACTTTCTCCTTTTCCAGGCTCTACGAATGCATCTTGCTTCACCAGGCAGCAAACTGATGAATAGTGGTGATATAAACATTCAACCGGCCGAAGGTGTTTAGACAGAAACGACATAGCAAGGATCTTCAGTCGACGGCAAAATGATCTGATCATTTTGCAGTCTCCTTCCTAAATCTTGCAATCCATGGCCGGGTCTATTCTGATAATTATAGGAAGAGGAGTCCGTTCCTGTCAGCCATTAATGGAAAAATCCTACTGGTTCTGCAGGGTTTCCTTGCCGCTGAGGTTCTTTTTCTCAATGTATTTAGGTGTGTGGTGGTTAGCCGGTTGCCATCGCCCCCGTTAACTCTTCTTGCCGTGAATCAGAAGGCAAACATAATTAACAATGGCCGTGTTCCATCTGGCACGAAAAAGGCTCCATTGACGTATCTTGCCATCCAAATTAGCAGACATGCAGCATTTAAGTGGCAAGGTCTTCAGGGCTCAATCATGAACAGCATCTGTTTTTCAGAAATTGAAAGAAAAGGGATCCTCGAGGCAGAGTCACACTGAAACCAGCAGCTCATGCGATCATTCATGGGGTAATACACAGAACTACGAACTCCTGCCGACTTGTTTTTAGATTTGAAAGTAACAGAGAACTTAGAGAATAATATAAATCATATTCTGGGTCTCATCTAATAATTTAAATTTTTAGATGAGATGATTCTTTAACATGGTATCAGAGTTATTTTAACCCTAGTAGTCACGAATTCAAATCTCACTACCCTCATTTTATTTGATAAAATCAAGCAAAAGATAGAATGAATCTGTGTGCAAGTTTCAAGGCTCAGAAAGACTTTCATTTGAAAGGGATGTATCAAAGAATAATATAAATCATATTTTGAAGCCTCACCTAATAATTTAAACTTTTAGGTGAGTTGATTTCTTAACAAGCAAATCTAATTACTACTCAAACAGACTTTCAGAGGCCACACCCTTCAGAAAACTTTATCTTCTGTACTTGATTGAATAATAATTAGATGAACTCCTTTCCACCTGGTATTCTGAAGTTGCCTTTGGATCAAGGCAAATCCATTGTTATTTCCTATCCCTAATAAATTCCTTGATGGTCTACAGCAGTACAATTGAACATGTATTTGCCTTGAATTGATGCTGTACTGGTAGCCTAATTTAAACTCCCGTCAACTTCAATCCCTCTACACCACAGAAGACTGCTCCAAATTTAATTTTTGGAGCACCTTGCACAGATTGATGTATACAGGGTCTAAATATTGTCTACATCTCTCTGAAATTTAAGAGCATGGTAAGCAGGTTTATTTTCCATATTATTATATCTGGTTGAATTTTAGGAGAGACTACAATAAATTAAATGGCTTCTTATATCTATTTTTTGGAAGTAGAAATGTCTGGTAAAGAGTTTATTTATAAGGAAAAGAAAAAAAATAAAAAAACATGCATTTGATCTTAGCAAAGCATGTAAGAACTAACATAAGAGAAGTAGAGAGCCTATTTAAATTTCCATGCTTCAATTGTAATGAGCTTAAAAGAACTTTTAAACACAATAAGATCAAGCAAATCTTTAATTTTTTTTTATGCGAGAAAACTCTACTTCCAGAAATAACATTTTGTGGGTCCAGATGAGCTGAGTGAAACCTGATTGTCCTAAACTCTTACAAGGGTACATGTCCTGACTCGAACTCGAAATTTTTTTGTACAGATCACAAGCTTTTTGTTATTCCGTTATACTTCTTTAGAATGCAAATCTTTACTTTCTATGCAGATAATTTGTTTAAAGTCTAATTGATGAAAGTTTAGATAGAAGGTATGATGAACGTCATAGATCTAGAACTTGATGAGTCTAAGTTAGTAAAAAACCAAGTTTTTTAAAATGATATTGCTTTGAAATTTTATCTTTTTATATAAAAAAATATAAGAATTGACCCAAATTAATCTATTAACTCATTACATGTTTGATTTTACCATCTTTGAATATGATTTTTATAACTATAATATATAATAATTGATAGCTATGCAACTACGCATTATTAGTGCTATTATTGATGCCGTGCATACCCTGATTAGTCCAACCCTAGCAAGCTGTTGTTTTCTGTGATTATTACAACCATGTGGTGTTTACATGAACCCTAGTAAATGCTATCTGTTCGGACATGTTTATCCAACCCTATGTTGTGAGATCATAGTTAGGTTCTATCCACACTTGCAGCAATCATATTTGCAAATTGCCTGCGGTAGAGCTTGTAGAGTTTAACATCACCATTAATTTATTGATGATCATGTATAGATAATACTAGATTAGTGTCGATCAATTTTCTTTCCTTTTTAAAGTTGTTAAGAAATAAGAAAAACTCATAATTTAAGTTATAGAATTGTCCAGTCTAATAAATTAATTTTATTTACAATAAAGAATGACATTAAAAAACCATACGAATAAAAAAAGATCAATCAACTAAAGTTAGCATGCCAAATCTGTAGCTTGAATCACTATGATTGAGACTAAGATGACTGTATAGAAAATAAATAAAAAATATTTATGAAGTTGAGTTCCCAAAAAATCTATTATAAAAAGATGAAATAAAATAAAATAAAATAAAAAAGCTAGCAAACCCAAGTAAACCAAATCCTACAACTCATACCATCTGAACGGGATAGCCAGGCAAAATAGGAAAATTCCAAAGCTCAATTCAAAAACAAATCTTATGGTGAAAAGTGAAACAAAAAAATATTACTTTTCTTTTTTATTAAAAAAGCACTCCCTAATAAAGACATGATTCAACTTGGACTAACCTACATGAGATCGAGACAACTCTATAAAATAAACAAAAAAAATCATAAAGTCTAATCTCTAAAAAATAAAATGTTAATGAATAAAATTGATAATTAAAATCAGCATAATATATTTCCTTTGAGTTCATCTTTTAATGGTACTTATCATGATCTTCATAGTAATTGTAATATAGAACATAAATTTGAGTACTGTTTTTATTTATTTATTTATTTATTTATAGTCATTGCTTTGACTTTAAATAATTTATTTTGTCATGTTTGATTAATATTGGGTTATTAAGACAGACAAAAATCTAGAATAAATATTTTCTGTGATATTTTTTAAATGATTTTTTATTGTTTCAAAATATAAATAAATATTCTTTTTATTCCATGCCACCACCTATCTCTTCTTTCACGACATTATTGTTTTAAAAGTTACCAAATGTTTAATTAAAGAAAGAAATTTTGATATATGAAAACAGGCTGGGGAATATCAGATCGTAAGAAAAAGCTGTGGAATCCTGAGGTGCATCGTATGCATTTCTTGATGCCTATAAATTCACTTCAGCCTGAACCTTTACGCAATCTTTCTCTTTCTCACTTTGTGGAGCTGATAAACCTATCTCAGGACACGACCATAACCGGCAAGAACCAGGAATCCTGCATTACAAAACACGCAAGAAAATTTTCGAGTCCCAAAATGAGACCAGCTCCAGCAGAAAAAGAAGCGGCAAACATCAGCCACCGATCCCCACCACCACCACCACTCCCTTCTAGACCTTCGTCATGTGACCCTCAAGTTCAAAGCTGCAAGTGGTGGCCTTACTCGAACTCAAATGATGTTGGAGCTAACACAGCTACGATCCTCATGATTCTCCTCTGCGCACTCATTTGTGCGTTGGCTTTTAATACAGCCATTCGCTGGTTCTTGCGAAGCGACCATGATAGCTCATCGGACCACCTCCGCGAGCTCGAGGAGCAGAGGAAACCCAAAAAGGAGTCAGACATGGCATCACTAGTACTGGCTACAACAGAGCTGTATTCTGCTGGACTGAAGCTTGGAGGGGCGGAGGCTGACTGCGCAATATGCTTGTCAGAATTCGAGGAAGGCGAGGGGATTCGGGTGCTAGGGAGATGTAACCATGGATTCCATGTCCATTGTGTAGAAAAGTGGTTGTCTAGTCATTCTTCCTGTCCTACTTGCCGCCGTAGCTGTCTCGCCTCCTCCCTTTCCTCCCCAGAAGCTGCCGATTGCTCCGCCAGGAATGGCCTCGACAGCAACTCTTCTCAATCTGCAGAACCTGAAAGAGCTCCAAACAATCTCAGTGCTAATGTAAACATACAGGCGTAGCTAGTTTTTGCAGGATCTTTTTGTTTTTAAAATAAAACTACAATATTTTAAATCCTTCAACCACACGGTCCCTTTTGGTTTCAAGCAAGAAACACCAGTTGTGCTCCTAGGTATTGGACGTGTTTTGGCTAATGATGTTGATGAACAGAAGAGAAGATTGCGTTCATCTGGTGTTTCTTGCTTGAGTTATCCTTCTATCGCTTTGCGTGAAAGTTTAATGTTCTTGTTCCCAGTATCTTTTTCTGTAAAGGGTATCGAATTTGTGCCACTCCTTTCCTTGATCATGATTTCTCTCAAAAGCATCAATGCAAATCTGAACTTCTATCCTCAGGCATCGCTTGGCCGCGGAACTGGTGGCGACTCCTCACCCTTCTTCAGCTACATTTCCCTGAGAAATGTAGTATCCACCGCGGAGCGTGTACCGGGCGTACAATGCAGCACAGAGTCAACACAAACAAAGGCACATCACCGTAATCATTCCACTGCTATTTTCACAAACAGTTGGCAGAATTTCCTCATAGCTGCCATGGTTGATATTATCCTCCACTTTAAACAATATCATTTAGTCTACTATTGGAAGATGCTGAGATTTTTCTAAGAGAATTGTAATTTGATTCTCTATGAATGCAAATACCAAACAAAGACCGATGCTCTTAGAAAAAGAAAATCCCCAGATGATTTCACATTTTAATTATATTTAAAAGGACATTTATCCAGATATTTAATTTTTGCTCTAAGCCATTTTATAAAAGTCTTATTTATTTTTAATATCATTCTTGAATCCCAATCATATATATATATATATATATATATATATATATATATATATATATATATATATATATATAATTTGACTTGTGTTCCTTTAATTTTTTTATGTGACTATTTTATAGAAGTTTATTGGTTTTCAATTTCATTCTTCGATCTATATTTATGGTATATTATTTTTATAATTTGATATTCATTCTTTTTAATTTTCTTTATCCTTTGTTAATGTTAGTATCCTTTTCAATTTAATCCTCGAATTAAAAGTTTGTTTTTAATCTATTTTTTTTTATTTTGATTTTAAACCTTAATTTTTTTTTCAATCTTTTTGTGTTTTTTGCCTTTTTAATTTCATCCTTCAACATTTTATTTCTTGAGGATTAAGCTTTAGTGTTTTTCTATATATTGTTCTTTTGATCTAATGACTTGAGTCATGAGTTTGAAAAGTTAACAAATGTTGATATTTTTTTACTTTATTTTCTTTTCGGATGTTATCGTTTGATATTTTTTTTAAAAACCATTTGTAATTTTTTTTAAATTTTTTTTAATCATGTTATCTCAATCTCATAACCTAGAACGAGTGTTTAACAAGTTAACCTAAACTTATTTGCCCTTTTATGCATAAATTACATGTATATTATGCTAGTTTAGGTTAATTCACACTGTTTTTTTTTGTTTGTTTTATATCATATTTCATCCTTCCATATTTAACTCTATTTTTTTATTTGCTCTAGGATAAAAGCTTTTCCCCTGTTTATAGTGATTTTTTGTTTGTTTGCTATCATTGCCTCTTGTTTTTTCATTTGATTCAAATAAAACCAACTTATTTGATTGATTAAAACTATAACCCCAATTATTGATTTTTTTTCTTTTATTAAAATGCCCACTTGACATCTAAATATTTTATAAGAAAAATAGCATGGACCCACGATGTAGTACCGGCACGCAGCATAGCACTCACCATTTGTTTGAAGGTATGATTAAAATCATTTTTGAAAATATTTTTTATTAAGTATTAAAATTATGTTTTTTAGTTTTTTATAATTATTTTTTTATATTAGTATATTAAAATAATATGAAAATACCAAAAAAATAATTTAAAGTAAAAAATAAAAAATAAAAAATAATAGAACTAAAGCATCTCAGCTTTTGAACATAGCAAATTAAGAAGCATGATAGACAGCTCAAGAAACAAACCTTTTTTAAAACAACAACATTAACACACGATGGTAAGAGAATGTGCTCGCTTATGTTTAAGAAGTAAAAAGAGCACCTGGGATTTTTGAGTAATTGGAGAGGAGATGGTGGAATCTGAAGAGGGCTCGCTCTTGTTTCTTTATTTCTTCATTCCCACAGGTAAACCGTTAACCTCATTCATTTAATGGCGGGAAAGGAAAGAGGAAAGGGGGGTAGGGAACGGTTGGGTGTTGACTTTTTACATTAAGTGTTTTTTTTTGGAAGGTGATCGAGGGTTGTTTTTGAAATTATTTTTTTTTACTGGAGTACAAATATAAAAAATACTATATTTATACTATTTAAAAAACCAAATTATTTATTTGTTTTTACTTGGAGATACTCTTACCTGCCTGGTCTGGCCAACGAGCAAGAAAATATACATGCCTCTGCAAGATCAGGCCTTGCCGCATCCACACAAGCCGCCATCTCCTCTCTCCGTTTGTGGACACATAGATATACCACCTCACCTCTCCGGCGTAAACCAACCTGAGGACCTGGTTTTTGTGTGTTTGTTTAATACTACAAATCGTTATAAGCTGTTAGAATCAAAGATTCTCACCTTGGAGAGTCTGAAAAAAGAAAGAAAAAGAAGCAGCTGTTTTTAACAAAGTTCTGCACACCGGATGATGACTACCATTTGATTCCTTTCTCCTTTCATTTGATTCATTAAATGAAGATTCTGTTCTGTAATAAGAGAGCTTATTTACTCAATTCAGGTGAGCTAATCACTGAGTCACAGTGCATGAGCCATGACCATGATAAATAAGGAAATTTCATATCTAGAAGGACTTCCTGTGAACAATGGAGGGTCCTGATTCATCATACTCTGCTTTTGATATCCACATCTGCATATGACAGAACCGGAACAAATAAAAATCAAATTCCAAAATCCATTGCCTGAAGTAAATTGCTGAATGCCAAATAAATATAGACAGAAAGTATGTGGAAACCTCAGA
Source organism: Salix suchowensis (assembly GCA_029030765.1). Lineage (NCBI taxonomy): Eukaryota > Viridiplantae > Streptophyta > Magnoliopsida > Malpighiales > Salicaceae > Salix > Salix suchowensis. The sequence continues at coordinate 5,686,122 of JAPFFH010000004.1, forward strand.
ACATCGTAAGATAATCAATCCAGCAAATGTTATGACTTGGTTTTCTAGTTTGGCTGTTTTCTTTTTGTACCAGTTGCCATTGCCAATTGTCTTGTGAGTGTTATGTGTTTCTCAATTAATGGAAGTTAACATTTGCTTGTTCCTTTCCCTCTCTCTTGTTCGCAGGAGGAAATATAACTTCTGTAATGGGATTCTGGTGACCTTAAACACCATTGAGGTTTTGGGGCAAGAATAACTTTACCATATGCAATATCAAATACAGAAATAAATGTTAAGAAACTATCCCACTTAAAAGCTTAAGCTTTTAAATGAGATTTATATTATTTTTTTCGAACTCACCTCCTCAAGTCCTCAAGTGAAAGGCTTTTGAATTATAAGTTGTTTCGTGAATTCCAGGTGCTTCCATTCCGACGAGTGATGGCTGAAATAGGACCTCAGGGCTGAAAGAATAGTACAGAAAAGGCTTGTCAAGTGTACATAGCCTGTGTATATCTTTATGTATATATAGACATGTTTACAATAAGCAAAAACATAGCCGTTACAGAGAAGACAAGCTTGACAGCTTTCTTGCTAAATTGAGTTGCTATACAAAGTAAATTGATCAATTCTGGGCAAACTAATCTTCTCCATTATCAGCTAATATCTCCCAAATCTTCGAGTTGATCTGCACACAAATCCCTTGAATTGGCTCCAGGTTTTGTTGCCTTTTCTGTGACATTAATATCAGCACTTGTTTCCTTTTCTGTTGCAGCCAAATCTTGATCTTGATTTGGCTTTGATTGTGTTGATTGTCTAACACCCCCCCGCAAACTAATGGGGAGATCACGAACCATGAGTTTGTCTCTGAGGAACTGAAAACGGGAGGATGTTAGGCCCTTTGTAAAAATATCTGCAATTTGATGGAAGGTAGAGATGTAGTGAAGTTGAACATCTTTATTCGTAATCTTCTCACGAATAAAATGGAAGTCAATTTCAATGTGCTTGGTGCGGGCATGGTAGACTGGATTGGCAGCAAGTGCAATTGCACTTTGATTATCACACCAGACTGTGGGAGGTGCCAGAAGGGGTATACGAAGATCTTTCAGGAGCATGCGAATCCAGTACAACTCGGCAACTACCATGGCCAAAGCACGATATTCTGCCTCTGTGCTGGACCGAGAAACCACCTGCTGCTTCTTTGCACACCATGAAACCAAGCATGGACCTAGAAAGACCCCATACCCTGTAGTGGACCTTCGATCAACAGGATCTCCTGCCCAGTCAGAATCGCAATAGGCATTAAGATTGAGGGATCCTTTGGTGAAGTATAAACCATGATCTACTGTACCTTTAAGGTACCGTAGAATTCGTTTTGCAGACTTCCAATGGGCAGCAGTTGGTGAGTGAAGGTGTTGACAAAGTTGGTTTACAGAGTATGCAATTTCTGGTCGGGTGAGAGTGCAATATTGAAGAGCCCCAACAATTTGTCTATATTCCGTAACATCTTGAATGGGTTCATCATTTTCTGCACCCTTTTGTTTGCCAGAAATACACGGTGCAGAGTAAGGCTTGGCACCGATCATGCGTGCTCGATGAAGGACATCCATGATATACTTACTCTGTCGAAGATGCAGCCCATGAGCATCACGAGACGCTTCAATCCCTAGAAAATAACCAAGGGAACCAAGGGCCTTTAAAGCAAATTCCTGTTTGAGCTGAGTAGTAAGATGTGCAAGGAATTTTTGGCACGACCCAGTTATGAGCAGATCATCTACATAGATGAGAACATAAACATGAATTGTGCCATGATGATAAGTAAATAACGAAGTGTCCACCGAGGAACCTGCAAAACCAAGATCAAGCAACGCAGTGGAGAGTCGCAGAAACCAAGCTCGAGGTGCCTGTTTAAGGCCATATAGAGCCTTTTTGAGACGACACACGTGCTTAGGATAGGCTGGATCAATGAACCCACGAGGTTGCTCAATAATCACTTCTTCTTCAAGTGTTCCATGGAGAAAAGCATTGGATACGTCAAACTGCAATACTGGCCAATTAAAGTAGACAGACAATGCTAGCACAACTCTTACTGTTGCTTGTTTAATCACAGGGCTGAAAGTCTCTGCAAAATCAATGCCACTCACTTGTTGACAGCCTAAAGCAACCAATCTTGCCTTGTAACGGTCCACACTTCCATCCGCTTTGTGCTTTATCTTATATACCCATTTAGTGCGAATCACATGGTGATTGGGCTGTCGTGCTACTAGTTCCCATGTGTTGTTGAGCATAAGGGCATTAAACTCCAGCTGCATGGCTTGCTTCCAATCCTGTGACAACACAGCTTGAGAGAAATTGGTTGGTTCTACACAATTAAGCACACCAGTATATGCATGTAATGGGTGTTTGGAGGCATAAAAGAGTTGAAAATTAGGAAACTCTTTTGATCGAAGGGAACCAGTCCGTGACCGTGTCACCATATGATGTGTTGGAGGAGGTAATTCGGGAATTGCATTGGAGATGGATGGGGATGGATTAACTGGTGGATCTTGATTTGGCTGCAGTGGACTGGAAGACGAAGCAAGAGCATTTGTGGATGGGGGTGAATACGGAGTAATTGAGGAAGTATGATGTGGCTGTTGTGGATTGGGAGCGGATTGAGGTGTCTGCGTGTGATTGGTGGAGATGATGGCTGATTGTGTGGAATTATCTCCTGCAGCAGTGAGAGCATTATCACACGGAAATATGGAAGGAAAATCAAATGATATACCTGTATTGGAAGCACGCGTGGCAACAGGAGTTGTGGAGGTGGACCATTCCTTTGCTGGAAAATTCAATTTGTCAAATGCAACATTACGCGAGATATAAATCTTTTTAGACACTGGATCTAGACATTTATATCCATGATGTTGGGATGAATATCCAATAAAAATACATTGTTTGCTTCGAAAATCCAGTTTATGTTTTGTATACGGTCTTAAAAGAGGATAGCAAGCACACCCAAAAGAACGTAAAAAAGCATAATCTGGTTTTTGAGAAAATAATTTAAAATACGGAGACTTGTAGTCTAAAGCCGAAGATGGAGTTCGATTGATAAGATAAATGGCAGTCATGAAGGCTTCAACCCAAAACTTGGTGGGAAGATGAGATTGAGCCAATAATGAGAGTCCAACTTCCATGATGTGCCTATGTTTTCTCTCAGCTAATCCATTTTGCTGAGAGGTATAGGGACAAGAAAGACGTTGATGAATCCCATTTTTACTCAAAAAATTCTGAAATTGTTTAGAAATATATTCTCCACCATTATCACATTGAAATTGTTTAATTTTTGTGGAGAAATGATTTTCAGCTAAAGATTTAAAATTTATAAAGCAAGAAAAAACATCAGATTTATTTCGAATAGGGTAAACCCATGTAAAACGGGAGAAGTCATCGATGAAGAGAACGTAGTATCTATGACCCTCATTTGAAACAACAGGTGAGACCCACACATCCGAGTGAACAAGACCTAAAGGTGACAACACCACACGCGTGGAATCACCAAACGGTAGTTGTTTGGCTTTTCCCATTAAACAAAACTGACACACAGAATTTAAATTGTAAGAACCCGATACAGGTAAATCAAAAAACTTGATAATATGATTTGTAATATGAGAGGAAGGATGACCAAGTCTGGCATGCCAAATAGCTGGGGTTGTGCGAACTCCTATGAAAGCCATTTTTTTATGAAAACTGTCGATAATTTTCCGATCAATTTGAATAGGGTATAGTCCACCTTCATTCTTGCCTGTCAGCAACGTGTGTCCCGAGAGGTTGTCCTTCACAAAAAAATGGGATCCGGTGAGTACAAAATAGCAGCTATTATCTAAACAAAAACGATTAATAGATAACAAATTTGCTGCTGCTTTTGGGCAGTGAAGGACATGTTTTAATTTCAGTTTAGTGGAATCAGATGTATGTAATGCAAGTGTACCGGTATGCTTAATTTGCAGACCATTACCATTACCCACAGCTACTTTGTCATCTCCTGCATATGGTTCGGCCAATTGAAGATTAGCAATGTCACCCGTGATATGTTGATTTGCGCCACTGTCAGCATACCAAGTGTTATCTTCGTGTATGGAGTTTGATTGAGCAACCATGGCTGCCAGCTGTTGAGGTGGATGTCTCCCTTGATAGTTATAATCATATCTATGGAAGCAATCAAGTGCCATATGGTTCTTTTTGCCACAGATTTGGCAAACATAAGGATCAAAATTTGATTCATTTGCCCATGTAGGAATACGGCCAGCATGCTCACTGTTGGGGTTGCTATTACTTCCATTTCGATTGACTGAAGTATATCTCTGAGATGGTGGAGATTGCGAAAAACGTTGCTGCTGCAGATTGGCAGGTACAAACTTGTTGTTAGAAGTAAATACATTTCCACCAACATTATTACCTGAATTAAATTTCTGAGATGGATGAGCTGCAGCAGGTCGTTGTTGCTGCCAGTTTCTATTAGTTTTCTTCTGAACTCTTCCACCTCCTCCTCCCAGTTTATGAGCTATCATAGCAAAATTGTTGTGCTCGGTTTGCATGCTTCTCTGTTGACTTTCAAGGAGAGCTTCAAATGCAAACAATTCAGATTGGAAATCAAATAATGACAGTGATTTCTCTCGTTGAGCAAAATAACAATTTGACACAAAAGGATTATAGATTGTGTTGAGTCCTCCTAGGATGAGAGAAATAAGGTCTGCTTCATCCACAGGTTTCCCAACTGCTGCTAATTGATCAGCAAGTCCTTTTGCATGTTCAATAAAGTCTGAACAATTCAATCCTCCTTGTTGTAATCCCTGCAGCTGCCGTTTCAGTTGATTGACATTGGAGATGGAAGGAGAGGCAAAGCGTTGTGCTAGAGCAACCCACGCTTGCCTAGCAGTTTTCATACCATATATCATGGACAAAACTTTCTCAGATATGGTGGATTTCATCCAAACCAGCACAAACCGGTTTTTGCGATTCCACAAGGTGAAACCAGAGTTGATTTCGCGAGTTCCACCTTCAGTGCCAGATGTGAATTCTTCTGGACATGATTCTGTGCCATCTATAAAGCACAGAAGATCATGGATGCTAAGAGCATCCTCAACCTGGGAAGACCAGTTCAAATAAGAAGAAGGTCCTTCAAGTCTCACAGACACGAACTGAAGCAGGTTGTTTGGGGGAACATAGGTAGCAGCGGAAGACATATTTGTTGGATCTAGCGTGAGCTTATAATTGCTCTGATACCATGAAAGAATAGTACAGAAAAGGCTTGTCAAGTGTACATAGCCTGTGTATATCTTTATGTATATATAGACATGTTTACAATAAGCAAAAACATAGCCGTTACAGAGAAGACAAGCTTGACAGCTTTCTTGCTAAATTGAGTTGCTATACAAAGTAAATTGATCAATTCTGGGCAAACTAATCTTCTCCATTATCAGCTAATATCTCCCAAATCTTCGAGTTGATCTGCACACAAATCCCTTGAATTGGCTCCAGGTTTTGTTGCCTTTTCTGTGACATTAATATCAGCACTTGTTTCCTTTTCTGTTGCAGCCAAATCTTGATCTTGATTTGGCTTTGATTGTGTTGATTGTCTAACAAAGGGCAACGGAAACGCTCCGCTCCGACGGTGATAACCTGGCCATCAGGTAGCTCATAGCTCTTATCCATTGACGAGCTACTTTTAGCAGTTTCAAGCTCCTGCTCATAATCAAGAGCCACATATGCAAGCTTCTCCTTAATGTCTCTTACAATTTCCCGTTCAGCAGTTGTGGTGAATGAGTACCCTCTCTCCGTAAGGATCTTCATCAAGGCATCTGTTAAATCCCTTCCAGCAAGATCAAGCCTAAGGATTGCATGGGGACTGTGTGACTAACCCCACCACCAGAATCCAGCACAATACCTGAAAAGTACACCACAAAAAGAAAGTTACAGACAAATTTGAAGAGTACAAACTTTTCTTTGCGATTGAAAAGAGAGAAGGGTTCTCAGAGATACATGTATCTTCTATACACCTGTAGTACGTCCACTAGCATATAGGGAGAGCACTGCTTGGATAGCAACATACATGGCAGGGACATTAATGGTTTCAAACATAATCCGTGTCATTTTCTCCCGTTGGCCTTAGGGTTCAGGGGAGCTTCAGTAAGTAGCACAAGATGCTCTTCAGGAGCCACACGAAGCTCACTGTAGAGAGAAGTTATTTTTTTCAAACAGGGAATGGAGTGTATTCAAACGGGGAATTCTGTTCCCATCGCCCTCTCACTGTTCACTGTTATAGAGAGATGTTAGTTTTTCACCTTACTTTTCTGCATAATTCGTAAATATGAATCAAATGAACTAAATTCATTCGAAATGTCTAGGATTTGAGGAAGAAGATACATTGTGGGTGTCTGTCAGTGAGGTTCAGGCTAAGTTACAGGTTGAAAGTTGGATCCTAATCTGATCTTCAGATTTTCTACACCTACTAATCTCCTCTTTCTGTTCTGTTTCATAAGACGTCACGAATGTTAATGTATTTAACAGCAGAATTCTCTTGAAGATGAATGAGATGGGGGCCGGGGCAACCTAAAGCTGCTCTGCTGCCATGCTGTTTCCAGCAACACTTCTGCTTCGCACTTTACCTGTAGAACCACAACCCGGCCAATCTGCAGTCCAAGAACCCTAATGATAAAGTGGAAAAAGCAACACAGATTACTAAGACCCGGAAGGGACCATCACTGAATTATGAGGAACTTGCCGTCTGCTAGCTCCTTTTTTGATCTAGGGATCCATATGCATAAGTGAGTCTTAACAATCACCCAGCACCTGTTGTTATTGTTCTCCATCAACCTGCTAATCTAGACCTTTCTATGCTGCATGAATGGAGCCGTCAGAAAACTAGCAGCCGGACCAAGAGAGCCAGCAGGTATTGGAAATTACTCATCTTCTCTCCATGCACACTCGAAAAAGTTGGGTTCAATGAATCATCAACAGTGAATTAGCCCGAAACGTCTATCGATTCTATATGGCCGGATGAAGGTTGTGTTTAATCACAGATGACCCTTTATAAATTATTACATAAATCAAATATTGTGCAAACTTTAACTTAAGATATGCTATTAGTTTAATCTTATGAGAGCTCCAAAAACATATAGTAATGATTCTCTTGTAATGACTTGAATTGAATACGATTAAATAAGGTTCACATTAATAAAAATACATAAAAACAATTGATTCAAGAAGAAGAGATTTATTCATATTATCTAGTCTTGGTTCTGATTTTTCTATTTTTTTTTTAAGAATCCCAAGTCGGGTCTTTCCTTACCCGTATTAAACAGAACATGTTGACTGTTGAGTCAAATCTTCTCCATGTAAATAGGAACGAGTCTCTAATAATATCTTAGCTGACGTCCATGCTTTGGTTAGCAAACCCACCATTTGTGTTTATTAATTCAATTTTCAAAGAAAAAAACATTTAATAAGCAACATTACCGCACTCCATACACCCCCACTTCACAGCACACCTACATCTCTGGATTTTTACTGGTAATATCAAAATCTCTTCCAATTTGATATTTAGTATTTCTCTGTGAATTTGCTGTTTATGGGACTAAATCTGATTGCCCTTTTATCTTAATTTCGCTTAGAATTAACTTGCAACCCCAACCCAGATTCATAAGTTGCTGTCTGTGTATAAGAATTAGTTACAATCAGATCAATACGAATGTTCCATCATATGTTTTTCAATCCTTTTTATTTTTTAATTTAATGTACAATTTATGAGTGAATCTAGACGCTACCGAGGCTGCAGTGTTAGACGATTTATATATATATCATTTTCTTTTTGTTGCATACATTGAGAAACTGTTGTGCCATGGATTTTATGGTGATTTAGTTAATACTGCCTACCAATGAGCTCTGAGAGTGTTAAAGATGACTGTTTTGCGTGGGCTGCGAGAGACCCATCTGGAGTCTTATCTCCTTACAAGTTTAGTCGCAGGTATGCTTTAGGTTTTCCCTTGAAAGTTGGGTTCCGTTCTTTATATGCAATGAATTGGCTGTGCTTGTGCATTTCTTTTTTCCTCTGTAATCGTGGGCCAAAGGTAACCTGGGAAGTTCTATTCAGGGCTCTTGGGAAAGACGATGTTTCGCTAAAAATAACACACTGCGGTGTTTGCTATGCTGATGTTATCTGGAGTAAGAATAAGCATGGAGATTCACGCTATCCATTGGTGCCCGGGTATGTGGCCTAATTGAATAATATCACTTACTTTAATGATGAAATTAATTTTATAGTCTTGTCAAACTCAAGCTATTATGTTTATTTGCTCACAGACATGAGATTGCTGGAATTGTAAAGGAAGTTGGTTCCACTGTCAGCAACTTCAAGGTTGGTGACCATGTTGGAGTAGGCACTTATGTTAATTCTTGCAGAGAATGTGAGTACTGCAATGACAGGGATGAAGTTAGTTGTGAAAAAGGAGCGATTTTCACCTTTAATGGCATTGACGCGGATGGTTCGATCACAAGGGGTGGATATTCTTCCCACATCATTGTCCATGAAGCGTAAGTGCTTTTGTAATTTCTGTTTTTGTTCTTTTACTTTCTTTTTATTGTGTTACACATCAAGAAATAAAGTATGTTGTCTTTGCTGTTGCTTTCGGACCATGAAATTCCGATGACTTGCCATATTTTTGAGCCTAGATCTGTTGGGGGAGACTGCCGACCACCCGCTCCCTGCTCCTCACTCCTTGCCATCTCCAGTATCAAATATTAATACGATGTGTGCACTTGGTGCAGGGATTATGTTCTTAGTGCAGGCATCTTACATCACAAAAACAAAATCAATGCCAAGGCTTCTGTAGTTGATATGATGTTGTTGGCCTACTAATCTGTTGTTTCGGAATCGAGGCAGGTTTCACAGCATCATTTGTGTTGAATCTACAGGTACTGCTTCAGGATACCTGACGGTTATCCTCTGGCCTCGGCGGCACCTCTGCTCTGTGCTGGAATTACTGTGTACAACCCCATGATGCGACATAAGATGAACCAGCCTGGTAAATCTCTTGGGGTGATTGGGCTAGGTGGACTGGGTCACATGGCAGTTAAGTTTGGCAAGGCTTTTGGATTGAAAGTAACTGTTTTAAGCACAAGCATATCTAAAAAGGAGGAGGCCCTGTGTGTGCTTGGCGCAGACAATTTTGTGATTACATCCGATCAAGAGCAGATGAAGGTGAAGTCACATGAATTTCTCCAAAGCATGTTTTTATCCAGTGACATAGCAATATAGATGAACAATCATATATTCTCTTCTTGTTTTGATAGTTGATATCTTTTATGCAGGCCTTGCACAGATCACTAGACTTCATAATCGACACAGCATCTGGCGATCACCCATTTGATCCATTCATGTCTCTTTTGAAGACTGCTGGTGTTTTTGTTCTTGTTGGGTTCCCAAGTGAAGTCAAATTCCATCCTGCGAGTCTCAATATCGGTAACTTACTCTAGCAAATCTAAAACTTAATTCTTTTCTAGCTGAACTTTCTGATAGTTTTCCGTTGATACAAGAACGTGCAAGTGGAATTAATAGCTCACACTACCATACTGGCAGGTATGAAAACTATATCTGGTAGCGTAACAGCTGGTACCAGGGTGACCCAGGAGATGCTGGACTTCTGTGCTGCTAATAAAATTTACCCCAAGATTGAAGTGATTCCAATTCAGTATGTAAATGAAGCTCTCGAGAGGATGATAAAGAACGACGTGAAGTACCGGTTTGTGATTGATATAGAGAGCTCCTTGAAGTGATAGCATGGAGGCAACCAGGGAAATCTCCTCGTTTCATACATATAGTCAGAATACGCATATTGGATGCCAGGGGGTTTCCTCTATGAAATATATTCGGGTTCGATCTTGTCGTTGCTGTTGTCGAAATAATGATCCTGGTTTTAGCGAATGAATCATAAACATGTCGTGCTTCAGTGATAACATAAATTATATTCTGGAATCTCACCTAACGGCTTAAGTTTTCACGTGAGATTGTTCATTGATAATACCATCGCTACATGTGAAGCATATTATCGCATATTCATGAATTTAATTTCTTTAACCATTACGTAGTACTAAAGGATCAATCTCAGTCACTTCATCTAAATGTTGTTAAATGGTACTTAGAGAACTTAGCTTAATCAAAAGAGCAGAGAACAAGGAGTAGAACAAGAACATGGAGGCTACTGTCATCTCTCAGATTTTATTTATAGGAAAGAAAGGAATCATAGAAGCCATAATATCCTTTATCTAAACTACATAGACTTACTCCAAGTCGAACAAATATTTAGGTTAAACTTAAGCCTAAAGCTCAGAACATAAGGAAAATATCACGACAGATAGATAAATATGGCTAAAAATAGTTGATAATAACCTCCAGCTTTTTTTTCCATCACTTCAACGCTCAATTGGTAGGATGGAGTATCTTTCTTTTGGTAGTGGAATGAACAATATCTGCATCAACATGCTTAATAATTAAAAGGATGCCCCACTATTCAACACAGTATATCCATTTCTCTTTCTTTTTCTTTGATGTCTAATATCTTTTATGCCGGCCTCATCCAGATTACTAGACTTCATCATCAACACAGTATCTGGGAATCACCGTTTTGATCCAGACAAGTTAGTCTTAATTGAAGACTGCTAGTGATTTTGTTCTTTTTGGGCTCCCAAGTCAAATCAGAAACAGCCCTGCAAAAGCTTATACAAGTAATTTTCTGTAGCAGAATTTACCCCAAGATTGAAGTGACGACAATTCAGTACGTAAGGAATGACTTGAAGTACCTGTTTGTGACTGATACTGAGAACTCCTAGAAGTGATAGCTTGGGTTTTCAGATATGGCCAAAGCAATGTGATGTTATTTTAAATTGAACTGATAGCTCAGTTCTGAAAAGCATAAAAAATCTAAGTCATACAGTAGAATACTGAAACTAAATAGCCCTTTCATCACAGCCTTAGTTTACAAGGCAAGTGGATGATGCATGAGGAAATTGACTGCCATTAACTAGTCGTTTTTTTTGGTTGATCCTTTGTCAGCAATTAGCAAGACGTTCCATTTAACATTTTTTGTGTACGAGTAGAGAAAAAAAAGGTGTGTTTGGTGAACTTTATTCAAATACAAGACACCACTGAGACTTCAAAAGCCACTTTGATAATTGTTGGCAGTCTCTGTTGAAAATGCAGGATCAAAGTCAACCAAAGTCAACTGATTCCAAGTCTGCTGGCATGAAGAACTGGAGCTGCGAAGATCATCAAGAA
>JAPFFH010000004.1:5697908-5947908 GCA_029030765.1 Salix suchowensis
TTTTTATCTTGTTTTAATTTAAGAGTTTATGTTTTAGTTAAGTAAGATCAAATTATATTTGATCATATCTTGTTGCTTTATTTTCGCATATTTATTTCCTGTTTTAAGTAGAAGAGATTGTAATAGGTTTGAATTACCATTCTTGTATTTTGATCTTCTTCTATAAATAAAAGTGAAGGGATGACAGTATCCAAATAAGAAATTCTGCCCCTTGTTCTGGTGTTTATTGCTTAATTATTTGTCCCAAAATCATCAAGCAAATTCTGGAAAATTCTGGAAAATTGCCCTGTTCTTGACACTGATTTGAACAAGTAGTCCCGTTTGTCACCGTCAGAGGCAAATTCTCGACGAGTGATCTCGAACGAGTGTTTGTTTATGCATCAGAAATTTTTCCAACAATTGGTATCAGAGCCAAATTGAATCTTTGAAAGGGAATTGAGTGAAACACGAGTGTATTGTGAGATTTTTTCAAAGTTATTTAACTTTGATTGGGTGGAGAGTGAAACACGAGAGAGGATTTGTTTTTCAAGAATTTCAATTGATTTCTCCTGAGATTGGCTCGAAATTGAACAAGAACCATCAATTGGTTGTTCAATCATTTATCCATTCTAATCCTGCAAATTAGAAATCAACAGGAGGATCAAAGACCATTTCTCTTCAAAATGGAATCATCGAATCTTACAAAGTCACCTGTGTTCACTGGAACAAATTATGATGTTTGGGCAGTGAAGATGAGAACTTATCTCAAAGATTTTGATTTATGGGAAGTTGTGGAGACTAACAGGGATCCAAATCCCTTGAACAATAATCCCACCTTGAATCAAATCAAGTATCACAATGAAGAGAAGGCAAAGAGATTCAGAGCACTTACCTGCATCCATAATGCAGTAAGTGAAGAGATATTCACAAGAATAATGGATTGTGAGATTGCTAAAGATGCATGGGATAAATTGAAGGCTGAATTTCAAGGTGACGAGAAGTCAAGAAGAATGCAGATATTGAATTTAAAGAGACAATTTGAAGGGCTGAAAATGAGGGAAACTGAAACAATTAAAGATTTTTCATCTAACATCTCAAAAATAGTCAATCAAATGAGACTTTTGGGTGAAGATGTTCAGGACTCACGAGTGGTGGAAAAGGTGCTTGTCAGTTTACCTGAAAGATTTGAGAACAAAATTTGTTCTTTAGAAGACTCTAAAGATGTCACGGAGATGAGTCTTCAAGACTTGATTAATGCTCTTCAATCAGTTGAACAAAGGCATTCTTTTAGGCAAGAAGTGTCAAGTGAAGAGGCCTTTGTTGCTGGTTTCAAAAACAGGCCACGATCCCAGAATTTTTTCAAAGACAGCCATGAAGGTAGAAGGGAAAATGGGAAGAACTGGCAGACCAAAAAGTGGCAAGGAAATCAGAATTCCCCTAGCAGTTCAAACACAAGGGGAAAAGAAAAGAAGGAACAATTTCCCCTTGTAAATACTGTCACAAAACAAGTCATCAAGAAGCATGGTGTTGGCTGAAAAATGCACAATGCAGGAGATGCATACAGTTTGGCCATATTCAAAAGTATTGCAAATCAACCTCAGGAGCTGGAACTGGAAAACAAGCATATGTGGCAAAGAACACTGAAGAAGAAGATGAACACTTGTTCATGGCTGTGGCAGGAAAATTGCTGCAAAACTGAGGTAATAAATTCCAACTGGCTTGTTGATAGTGGCTGCACAAATCACATGTCTGCAAACATAAATCTGTTTAAAGCCTTGGATACCAACTATGAGTCTAAAGTAAAAGTTGCAAATGGGCAGTATGTTGATGTAAAAGGCAGAGGTGATGTGGACATAAATACTTTGGCTGGAATGAGAACTTTTGCCAATGTTTTGTTTGTGCCTGAAATTAAACAAAACTTAGTGAGTGTTGGTCAATTGCTTGAAGATGGTCATTCATTGTCCTTTGTTAATGGCATATGCACGATTAGAGATGGTAGTGGAAGTGTTTTGTTTTCTGCCAAAATGACTAATAGGAGCTTTAGTCTCGGCTTGGAGAATGAACACATGAATATGAGCATAACAAGTAGCTCAAATTCAGTGTTATGGCATAAAAGGTTGGGACATTTTAATTATGCTACCATAAAGAAGATGGAAGACTTAGAGATTGTGATTGGATTACCTAAAATTCAAGAACAAAAGGATGTTTGTGAAGCATGTCAATTAGGTAAGCAAACTAGAATTGCTTTTAATGACAGTGCATTTAGAGCTACTTGCAAGCTTCAATTGGTGTATACTGATGTGTGTGGACCTATGAGGAATGAATCCTTGAATGGTGCTAAGTATTTTCTATTATTCATTGATGACTACACTAGATATTGTTGGGTGTATTTTCTTAAAACCAAAGGGGAAGTGTATGAAGAATTCCTGAAATTCAAAGCTGCAGCCGAGAGGGAAACTGGCACAAAACTGAAGGCTTTGAGGTCTGACAGTGGGGGTGAATTTACTTCCCACAAACTTGAAGAACACCTAGCAAAAGAAGGAATAAAACACCAACTTACAGTACCATACACACCTCAGCAAAATGGTGTTAGTGAAAGAAGAAATAGAACTCTAATGGAGATGGCAAGATGTCTCTTGTATGAGAAGAAACTGCCACATAAATTTTGGACAGAAGCTGTGTGCACAGCATCATACCTTCTCAATCGTATGGTGACCAAGATTTTGGGAGAAAAGACACCATATGAAATGTGGTATGGGTTCAAACTAAATTTGGAACACTTAAGAGTGTTTGGCAGCCCTTGTTATGTTCTACAACCAGAAATTAAAAGGGGAAAGCTTGATCAAAAAGCTGAGGTAGGAATCCTAGTTGGATATAGCATGAAGTCCACTGGATACAAGGTGTTTGATCTGAAATCAAACAAGGCTGTAATTGCTAGAAATGTCAAGGTTGCAGAAGACAAGGTGTGGAATTGGGAAGCTGAAACTGTGGAAGAATCTGGGCTTGAAATTCAAGCTGAAACTGAAACTGATGAGACTATTGACATGGATGAAAGTGAAGATGAATATGTGAGAGGTACTAGACTGTTAAGTGACATCTATAGCAGTTGTAATCTAGCTAAAACTGAACCTAATGATGTTCAAGAAGCCATGGATTCAAACACATGGATGGCAGCAATGAAGGAGGAGCTGATGATGATCGGAAAAAATGGAACCTGGCAGCTTGTTGACAGACCTATAAATAGAAAAGTTATTGGTGTGAAATGGATCTTCAAAACAAAATTGAATGCAGATGGAAGTATCAACAAGCACAAAGCAAGGTTAGTAGTTAAAGGCTACTCTCAAGAACCAGGTATTGATTATCATGATACATTTGCACCTGTTTCTAGGCTTGACACCATTAAAATGCTTTTGATGATTGCTGCACAAACTGGCTGGTATGTGTGGCAAATGGATGTCAAGTCAGCATTTTTGAATGGAACTCTTGATGAAGAGATCTATTTTGAACAACCTGAGGGGTTTGAAGAAGAAATCTCAACAAACAAGGTGTATCTCCTAAAAAAGGCCTTGTATGGACTGAAACAAGCTCCTAGAGCTTGGTACAGTCGGCTTGATGAATTTTTGCTAAGTTTGGGGTTTGAGAAAAGCTTGAATGAAGCTACCTTGTATGTGAAAAAAGTTGAAGACCACATTTTGATTGTTTCAGTCTATGTGGATGATTTACTTATTACTGGAAACATGGAGAAAATGGTGGTTGAGTTCAAGATGAATATGAAGAACAAGTTCAAAATGAATGAACTTGGATTGTTGTCTTATTTTCTAGGAATGGAAATAATACAATCAAAATTGAGATGTTTCTTGTGTCAAAGGAATTTCACTATGAAATTGTTGAAGAAATTTGCTATGGAAAACTGCAAGGCAGTTAGCACTCCTATGGTGGCAGGACAAAAACTGATGAAGGATGATGCAGCCCCTAAGGCTAATGGAAGAATGTATAGGAGCTTAATTGGGAGCTTGTTGTATTTGACTGCCACAAGACCTGACATTGTGTTTACTGTGAATTACTTGTCTAGGTTTATGCAAAATCCAAGTCAAAATCACTATGTTGCAGCCAAAAGAGTCTTGAGGTATTTAAGAGGAACTCAGGATTTTGGAATGGTGTTTGATAAACTGGAAACTGTCAAATTGGTTGGATATTGTGACAGTGATTGGGCTGGAAGTGATGAAGACATGATGAGTACTTCGGGCTACTGTTTTTCAATGGGAGGTAGTGTGTTTTGTTGGAATTCAAAGAAGCAAAGTGTTGTAGCTCATTCTACAGCTGAAGCCGAGTACATTGCAGCCTATGTTGCTACAAAACAGCTTGTATGGCTGAGGAAGATGATGGGAGATTTGAATTTTGTTCAATTAGAACCTACTGAGTTATTTTGTGATAATATGTCAGCCATTGCAATTTCTAAAAACTCAGTCTTTTATGATAGAACCAAACACATGAAGATCAAATTTCATGCAATTCGGCAGTTTCAACTTGAAGGTGAGCTGGAGATGAAATATTGTTGTTCTAAGGAGCAATTTGCAGATTTGTTCACTAAGTCCTTAGCCAAAGAAAGGTTTGAAGAATTGAGAGAGATGATTGGCATGAGCAGATTGGAATCAAGGGGGAGTGTTGAAAATGCAGGATCAAAGTCAACCAAAGTCAATTGATTCCAAGTCTGCTGGCATGAAGAACTGGAGCTGCGAAGATCATCAAGAATTTTCCTTTATTGTTTTTATCTTGTTTTAATTTAAGAGTTTATGTTTTAGTTAAGTAAGATCAAATTATATTTGATCATATCTTGTTGCTTTATTTTCGCATATTTATTTCCTGTTTTAAGTAGAAGAGATTGTAATAGGTTTGAATTACCATTCTTGTATTTTGATCTTCTTCTATAAATAAAAGTGAAGGGATGGCAGTATCCAAATAAGAAATTCTGCCCCTTGTTCTGGTGTTTATTGCTTAATTATTTGTCCCAAAATCATCAAGCAAATTCTGGAAAATTCTGGAAAATTGCCCTGTTCTTGACATTGATTTGAACAGTGTCTGTTTGTCATGTCAGAGGCAAATTCCTGACAGTGATCTGAACAGTGTTTGTTTGTGCAGCAGAAATTTTTCCAACAGTCTCTACATCTGAATTGGTCCAGGTAATTCTGAATCTCTTCACTTCCTTCCGCCTCTGTCAGGATTTTTCGATGGTTAGTCATTTATGGAAATTTCCAATGTTTTACCATCAGGCAAGCCTTTTCCTTCATCAGATTGATCTGGTAAATAAGAATGGACAGATTGATCTGTTTCGAAACGACAATCTGTAACTAACTGGTGGAAGGGAAGAGACAATGAATTCTCTCCTCAAAAGCGGCCCATTCCAATCCAACTTCCATATTGCAGGTTTTCTTGAAAGAAACAGCGCGAGAAAAGAAGATTGGATTGATGCATGCGAAGAAGCAAATCAAAGTGTTCAGTGACAACTAGCTGGATATACTTACTAAACTACAGCCTGAGTGAGAAGGTCAGAATATCAGCAAAAACTTAATGAACATATCTACTTCCAATAAAACAGATAATTGCCTGGAGAATTTGTTAGATTTTAATGAGATTAGCTTTGAAGATAAGAAGATTTAGCTGTAGTCTTTTAATTTAGTTGAAATTACTATTCATAATAGGTTTTATCAACAAACCTATTATTTATCCAATAACCTCTCTTAGTCTATTGAGAGTTCTAGCTTATTTCAATTTTTAGTTCTTGTAAGCCTATAAATAGGCAAGTTTCAATTGAATAAATTGAGTGAGATTCATTCTAATATTTGTGATTTTCGGGTTCTTCAGGATTTCTTGTTTTTTATATTTTAATCTTAATAGTAACTATTTTAAATAGTTATTGTTCAAATCAAAAGTCCAACAGTGGTATGAGAGCAGTTTTTCTTACGGGATTGTGGGACTTTGTTGAGTGATAAACACAAGAGAGTTTGAGAGCTAAACATAGAGTGATTGATTGCAAACAAAAGAGGTTTATTTTAATCAAAACATGTCTACCTTAAGCAACATTGCTGTTGTTATTCCAGTATTTACTAGAGAACACTATCACATATGGGCTGTAAAGATGAGATTCTATCAAAGATCAATGATATTTTTTGTTTTAACAGTAAGATCAAGAACACTATCCAGTATTTACTAGGATAATTTAATAATTTTTATTGTTTTAACAGTAAAAGCAATGATATTTTTTGATTTCAAGGCTTTGATTTTGCTATTGTTATGATAAAGTATGTTGAGCAATTTTATTATATTAAATTTTGCATATATAAATATTGTATTTTAATTTTGATCCAGCAAATCCTATAAAAATTGTTCGCTCAACCCGCAACATAGAACATATATTTTTTAAAATTTTCAGATTAAATTATTTTTTTCAGCTAATAATTTTTATTTTTGTTTTATCATCAATTATAATTTTGATCGTTATGGATTTAATTATGTTAAATTATATACACAAGAATACCCGCGACAACATGCGGGGGCAATTAGCTAGTATATCATAGTAAAGCGTCTCAGCTTTTGAACATAGCAAAGACGCATGATAGACAGCTTTTGAACTAAAATGAGCACTTGGGATTTTTGAGTAGCTAGGTAATTGGAGAGGAGATGGTTGAATCTGAAGAGGGCTCGCTCTTGTTTCTTTATTTCTTCATTCCAAGAGGTTAGACGTTAACCTCATGCATTTAATGGCGGGAAAGGAAAGAGGAAAGGGGACAGGGAACGGTTGGGTGTTGACTTTTTACCTCAAGAGACTGTTCAAGACAGTGATTGAAAGTTGATTTTGAAAATATTTCATCCTTATCCATCAACTTGCTGACCTAGACCTTTCTATGCATGCTGCATGAATGTAGCCGTCAGAAAACTAGCAGCCGGACCAAGAGAGCCAGCAGGTATTGGAAATTACTCATCTTCTCTCCATGCACACTCGAAAAAGTTGGGTTCAATGAATCATCAACAGTGAATTAGCCCGAAACGTCTGTCGATTCTATATGGCCGGATGAAGGTTGTGTTTAATCACAGATGACCCTTTTATGACTTGAATTGAATACGATTAAATAAGTTCACATTAATAAAAATATAAAAATAATTGATTCAATAAGAAAAGATTTATTCATATTATCTAGTACTGGTTCTGATTTTTTTCTTTTTCTTTTTCTAAGAATACCAAGTCGGGTCTTTTCTTACCCGTATTAAATAGAGCATGCTGAGTCAAATCTTCTCCATGTAAATAGGAACGAGAGTACTTTGATAAGATCTTAGATGACGTCCACGCTTTGGTTAGCGAACCAAAGAATTTTCAAAGAAAAAAACATTTAATAAGCAACATTACCGCCCCCCAAACACCCACTTCACAGCACAACTACATCTCTGGACTCTTACTGGTAATATCAAAATCTCTTCCAATTTGATATTTAGTATTTCTCTGTGAATTTGCTGTTTATGGGACTAAATCTGATTGCCCCTTTTTATCTTAGTTTTGCTTAGAACTAACTTGCAACCCCAACCCAAGTTCATAAGTTGCTGTCTGTGTATAAGCATTAGTTACAATCAAATCTATTCGCAAGTCCCATCATATGCTTTTCAATCCTTTTTATTTTTTAATTTAATGTACAATTTACGATTGACTCTAGATGGTAGATGCTACTGAGGCTGCAGTGCTAGACGATTTATATATATCATTTCCTTTTTGTTGCATACATTGAGAAACTGTTGTGCCATGAATTCTATGGTGATGTAGTTAAAACTACCTACCAATGAGCTCCGAGAGTGTTAAAGATGACTGTCTTGCGTGGGCTGCGAGAGACCCATCTGGAGTCTTATCTCCTTACAAGTTTAGTCGCAGGTATGCTTTAGGTTTTCCCTTGAAAGGAGGGTTCCGTTCCGTTCTTTATATGCAATGAATTGGCTGTACTTGTGCATTTCTTTTTTCCTCTGTAATCGTGGGCCAAAGGTAACCTGGGAAGTTCTATTCAGGGCTCTTGGGAAAGACGATGTTTCGCTAAAAATAACACACTGCGGTATTTGCTATGCTGATGCTGTCATGAGTAAGAATAAGTATGGAGATTCACGCTATCCATTGGTCCCCGGGTATGTGGCCTAATTGAATAATATCACTTACTTTCATGATGAGATTAATCTTAGAGTCTTATCAAACTGAAGCTGTTATGTTTATTTGCTCACAGACATGAGATTGCTGGAATTGTAAAGGAAGTTGGTTCCTGTGTCAGCAACTTCAAGGTTGGTGACCATGTTGGAGTAGGCACTTACGTTAATTCTTGCAGAGAATGTGAGCACTGCAATGACAGGGATGAAGTTAGTTGCGAAAAAGGAGCGATTTTCACCTTTAATGGAATTGACACCGATGGTTCGATCACAAAGGGTGGATATTCTTCCCACATCGTTGTCCATGAATCGTAAGTGTTTCTATAATTTCTGTTTTTGCTCTTCTACTTTCTTTTTATTGTGTTGCACATCAAGAAATTTTGAGATGAAGTATTCATGAGAAATAAGTTGACTTTGCTGTTGCTTTCGGACCATGAAATTCCGATGACTTGCCATATTTCCGAGCCTAGATCTGCTGGGGGAGACTGCCGACCACCTGCTCCTCTCTCCTTGCCATCTCCAGTATCAAATAGTAATACGATTGTGTTCTTGGTGCAGGGATTGTGTTCTTAGTGCAGGCATCTTACATCACAAAAACAAAATCAATGCCAAGGCTTCTGTAGTTGATATGATGTTGTTGGCCTACTAATCTGTTGTTTCGGAATCGAGGCAGGTTTCACAGCATCATTTGTGTTGAATCTACAGGTACTGCTTCAGGATACCTGACGGTTATCCTCTGGCCTCGGCGGCACCTCTGCTCTGTGCTGGAATTACTGTGTACAACCCCATGATGCGACATAAGATGAACCAGCCTGGTAAATCTCTTGGGGTGATTGGGCTAGGTGGACTGGGTCACATGGCAGTTAAGTTTGGCAAGGCTTTTGGATTGAAAGTAACTGTTTTAAGCACAAGCATATCTAAAAAGGAGGAGGCCCTGTGTGTGCTTGGCGCAGACAATTTTGTGATTACATCCGATCAAGAGCAGATGAAGGTGAAGTCACATGAATTTCTCCAAAGCATGTTTTTATCCAGTGACATAGCAATATAGATGAACAATCATATATTCTCTTCTTGTTTTGATAGTTGATATCTTTTATGCAGGCCTTGCACAGATCACTAGACTTCATAATCGACACAGCATCTGGCGATCACCCATTTGATCCATTCATGTCTCTTTTGAAGACTGCTGGTGTTTTTGTTCTTGTTGGGTTCCCAAGTGAAGTCAAATTCCATCCTGCGAGTCTCAATATCGGTAACTTACTCTAGCAAATCTAAAACTTAATTCTTTTCTAGCTGAACTTTCTGATAGTTTTCCGTTGATACAAGAACGTGCAAGTGGAATTAATAGCTCACACTACCATACTGGCAGGTATGAAAACTATATCTGGTAGCGTAACAGGTGGTACCAGGGTGACCCAGGAGATGCTGGACTTCTGTGCTGCTAATAAAATTTACCCCAAGATTGAAGTGATTCCAATTCAGTATGTAAATGAAGCTCTCGAGAGGATGATAAAGAACGACGTGAAGTACCGGTTTGTGATTGATATAGAGAGCTCCTTGAAGTGATAGCATGGAGGCAACCAGGAAATCTCCTCGTTTCATACATATAGTCAGAATACGCATATTGGATGCCAGGGGGTTTCCTCTATGAAATATATTCGGGTTCGATCTTGTCGTTGCTGTTGTCGAAATAATGATCCTGGTTTTAGCGAATGAATCATAAACATGTCGTGCTTCAGTGATAACATAAATTATATTCTGGAATCTCACCTAACGGCTTAAGTTTTCACGTGAGATTGTTCATTGATAATACCATCGCTACATGTGAAGCATATTATCGCATATTCATGAATTTAATTTCTTTAACCATTACGTAGTACTAAAGGATCAATCTCAGTCACTTCATCTAAATGTTGTTAAATGGTACTTAGAGAACTTAGCTTAATCAAAAGAGCAGAGAACAAGGATTAGAACAAGAACATGGAGGTTACTGTCATCTCTCAGATTTTATTTATTAAGAAAGAAAGGAATCATAGAAGCCATAATATCCTTTATCTAAACTACATAGACTTACTCCAAGTCGAACAAATATTTAGGTTAAACTTAAGCCTAAAGCTCAGAACATAAGGAAAATATCACGACAGATAGATAAATATGGCTAAAAATAGTTGATAATAACCTCCAGCTTTTTTTTCCATCACTTCAACGCTCAATTGGTAGGATGGAGTATCTTTCTTTTGGTAGTGGAATGAACAATATCTGCATCAACATGCTTAATAATTAAAAGGATGCCCCACTATTCAACACAGTATATCCATTTCTCTTTCTTTTTCTTTGATGTCTAATATCTTTAATGCCGGCCTCATCCAGATTACTAGACTTCATGATCAACACAGTATCTGGGAATCACCGTTTTGATCCAGACATGTTAGTCTTAATTGAAGACTGCTAGTGATTTTGTTCTTTTTGGGCTCCCAAGTCAAATCAGAAACAGCCCTACAAAAGCTTATATTGGTAATTTTCTGTAGCAGAATTTACCCTAAGATTGAAGTGACGACAATTCAGTATGTAAAGAATGACTTCAAGTACCTGTTTGTGATTGATACTGAGCACTCCTAGAAGTGATAGCTTGGCTTTTCAGATATGGCCAAAGCAATGTGATGTTATTTTAAATTGAACTGATAGCTCAGTTCTTAAAAGCATAAAAAATCCAAGTCATACAGTAGAATACTGAAACTAAATAGTCCTTTCATCACAGCCTTAGTTTACAAGGCAAGTGGATGATGCATGAGGAAATTGACTGCCATTAACCAGTCGTTGTTTTTGGTTTATCCTTTGTCAGCAATTAGCAAGACGTTCCATTTAACATTTTTTGTGTACGAGTAGAGAAAAAAAGGTGTGCTTGGTGAACTTTATTCAAATACAAGACACCACTGAGACTTCAAAAGCCACTTTGATAATTGTTGGCAGTCTCTACATCTGAATTGGTCCAGGTAATTCTGAATCTTCACTTCCTTCCGCCTCTGTCAGGATTTGTCGATGGTTAGTCATTTATGGAAATTTCCAATGTTTTACCATCAGCCAAGCCTTTTCCTTCATCAGATTGATCTGGTAAATAAGAATGGACAGATTGATCTGTTTCGAAACGACAATCTGTAACTAACTGGTGGAAGGGAAGAGACAATGAATTCTCTCCTCAAAAGCGGCCCATTCCAATCCAACTTCCATATTGCAGGTTTTCTTGAAAGAAACAGCGCGAGAAAAGAAGATTGGATTGATGCATGCGAAGAAGCAAATCAAAGTGTTCAGTGACAACTAGCTGGATATACTTACTAAACTACAGCCTGAGTGAGAAGGTCAGAATATCAGCAAAAACTTAATGAACATATCTACTTCCAATAAAACAGATAATTGCCTGGAGAATTTGTTAGATTTTAATGAGATTAGCTTTGAAGATAAGAAGATTTAGCTGTAGTCTTTTAATTTAGTTGAAATTACTATTCATAATAGGTTTTATCAACAAACCTATTATTTATCCAATAACCTCTCTTAGTCTATTGAGAGTTCTAGCTTATTTCAATTTTTAGTTCTTGTAAGCCTATAAATGTACAAGTTTCAATTGAATAAATTGAGTGAGATTCATTCTAATATTTGTGATTTTCGGGTTCTTCAGGATTTCTTGTTTTTTATATTTTTAATCTCAATAGTAACTATTTTAAATAGTTATTGTTCAAATCAAAAGTCCAACAGTGGTATCAGAGCAGTTTTTCTTACGGGACTGTGGGACTTTGTTGAGTGATAAACACAAGAGAGTTTGAGAGCTAAACATAGAGTGATTGATTGCAAACAAAAGAGGTTTATTTTAATCAAAACATGTCTACCTTAAGCAACATTGCTGCTGTTATTCCAGTATTTACTAGAGAACACTATCACATATGGGCTGTAAAGATGAGATTCTATCAAAGATCTCAAGGGTTGTGGAATGTGGTCACAACCGATGCTGATCCATCACCATTATCAGCAAATCCAACACTTGCTCAGATAAGAGCACATGAAGAAGAAAAACTGAAGAAGGACAAAGTTATCACTTGCTTACATTCAGTGCTTGTAGATCATATTTTCATAAAGATTATGGATCTAGAGACATCAAAGCTTGTATGGGATAAGCTTTAAAGTGAATTTGAGGGAAGCAACAAAGTCAAAACAGTTCGAATCCTTGCATTGAAAAGGAAGTTTGAACTGATGAAAATGAAGGGTGCTGAATCTGTTAAGGATTATTCTGGCAGGTTAATGGATGTTGTGAATCGAATGAGGCTGCTTGGAAAGGTGATTGAAGATCAAAAGGTGGTAGAGAAAGTGATGGTTTCTTTGCCACAAAAATTTGAAGCCAAATTTTTTGCAATTGCAGAATTGACAATCAAATTACTTGTTCAAGAACAAAGGGTGCTAATGAGAGATGAAAAGGTCATAGAGGGGGCCTTCCAAGCCAGCGCTATGGGAACAAATTATGGAGATATGCAGAGGAAGAAGCAGTTCAATTCCATTAAATGGAAAACTGAAAATACTTCAGGTAAACAAGTTTACTCATTGTGCCCTCATTGCAGAAGAATAAACCATGCTGAGAAGGATTGTTGGTACAAAAATAAACCTTCCTTGAAATGTTCCTTCTACAACAATCTTGGCCACAGTGAGAAGTTTTGCAGAGCAAAGAAAAGGCAACCTTGACAGCTTATTGAACAACATGCAAAGGTTTCAGAAGAAGAGAAAGAGGAGGATGAACACCTATTTATGGCATCACAGAATGACTACATGCATGGGGTGAATGTCTGGCTGATTGACAGTGGCTGTACCAGCCACATGACCAAGCATTTGGCAATTTTCTCTTCCATTGATGAATCTATTCAACCGAGAATCAAATTGGGAAATGGTGATGTTGTGCAGGCCAAAGGGAAAGGGACAATTGCCTGTCAACACTGAAAGAGGTACTAAGTTCATTCACAATGTTCTTTGCATTCCAGAACTAGACCAAAATTTGCTAAGTATTGCATAAATGTTAAGGAATGGTTATGAAGTTTCCTTCAAGAATAATTGTTGTTTTATTGCTGATATTCATGGATCAGAAGTAGCAAGAATTGAAATGAATGGTAATAACTTTTATTTAAAGCTTGATCCAATTAAAGGGTATATTTGTAGTGCCATAGCTGATGACAGTCTCACATGGCATAAACGTTATGGCAACTACAACCTAAATCATTAAAATACTCGCATGATACTGGTGTAGGAATTAAAATGAAAAAGTCAACAAAAGTCAACTCTGATGAACCCAAAAACTTGCAGAGGTTCAGATTCAAATCTGGAATTTCCAGAAAAATGAAGAACACGGGAAGAACACTAAAAACTGAGATTTTGCATAAAATGGGCAGAATCAAGGTGAGTGTAGTGTTTTGAATTTTTTTATAAGGAGAATACAATAATGCCCTTAGTGGCTTTGAATTAGGTTAAGGGTAGGGTAGTAATTGCACAAACTAGTAAATATAAATAGAAAAGAAAAGAAAAGAAAAGGAAAAAGAGAGGTAATTTGAAAATAGAGAGAGAGAGAACCGGGACGAGAGAAAGAAGAAGAAGAAGAGAAAAGAGGGAAAGAGAAGAAGAAGAAGAGAAAGGAAGAAGGAGAGATAAGTTGTTAAGGTAATGTGTGTGTTTATTATGTATAAATATGATTATTAGCTATGATTTTGCTTGAATGGGTTGTTAGGGTTTGAGAATTTTATTTGGGTTTGATTGATGAATTAGGAGAGATGTTAGGGTTTGAATGTGTTGGATAATAGTTTAATTAGTTTGATTGTAGATGATTTTGAAGTTTTGAGATGTTGGTTTGAGAAAATATTGAGAAAAAATGGTGAAATAATGTTGATAAATTCGAAATCTTTTGCTGGAAATTCTGGGTGGAGGTTGAAGATGACAAAAATTCATTTTGGTCCTTTTGGTGAAAATTTCAGCTTTAGTCCCCGAACTTTGGAAAAATTACAGTTTGGTCCCCTGGGGTGAAATTGAAGATTCTGGACAGAATTGAGGATAAATTATGGACAAAATTTCAGTATAGTTGTGAATTTAAGAGGAGTTCAATTTAGTCCTTCAATTTGGTAAAATTACGATTTGGCCCTAAAAATATGAGAAAAAATTCAGAATGGTCCCTAGGTGAAATAATAGCATTTAAGATTGGTTTGATGGATAATTGAAGTTCATTTGATGGATTATTATCAATTTTATGAGTTAGGTATTTGGAATTAGATTTTGGAAGAAACCTTTGATTTAGGTTTTACGAAGAAATGGATAGTTGATTCAAAAACACATAGGATTATGATTTGAACTCTTAGATATGTTATTAAAGGTATTTTAATTCCTTTGAGTCATTTTTTGAATATCTTCTTTTATATATATTCAGATAATCCCGATATTCAACCCGCGGGACATCAGTAAGATTTCGTCAACACTCTGCTGTTGAACCTTATTTGCTTTTGAGTCAGGTGAGTGGATAATATTTAATATGCATGAGAAATAGTATAAATATTTGAATTTGTTAGTATGAATTGGATTATGCTTTTTGATAATATATACCTTGATTATATTCTTGATATGATAAAGCATAATCATTTGTTGAATATCCGTTCTTGATATGAGCCTATATCTGTTTGTGAATTGATAGCTCCTCATTTGATTGATACCATGAGTTGAGCCTTGAGATATGGATATGTTTGATTGATTATAAGATATGCCTATGGTATGCCAGTCAGAATACCCATGCTAACAGGGTAGTGTTAGCCTTTGTGCACATCGTATCTGAAACCCTAGTTGGTCGGGGGAGTCACCAACCTGTGCGGACTGATCATCCCACAGTACGGAGCCTCATGCTCACTGCATTCTGATTTTCTGACGAGCTTTACCTATACATTCTTGTTATGACCTATTTGAGAAATTTGTTGTAAGAACCTTGAGTCGATTTGATATTATACTTCTCTTTGCTATATTATCTAGTATGTGTATATTGGATATTATCTACTCACTGAGTTGTTGAACTCACTCCCTCATTATTTATCATTTTCAGGGTCATAGCTTGCTAGCAGGTCATTTTTGTCCAACTCTTGGAACCTGCTATTTTGGTTGTATTGGATATTTTGTTCATATGTCTAGTTAGTGCTCCACAATTATAAATGTATGTAATCAACTCTTGTATAAAGACAATCGAATTATGTTATAAAGTTCACTTTGATATTTCCGCTGCGTTGTACTCTAAAAGTTGAATGATAAGTTTGTGTGTAAGTTTGGGTTCGCATAGGTGTGGAACCTTGGAGGGGGACCATGCCTATGTGCCGGTCACGAATCCGGGAATCGGGTCGTGACAGAGATGGTATCAGAGCCAGGTTATAAAATGAACAATAGTAAAGTTAGGATTCGTATTGTGGAGCATTAGGATCCGTTTTGTCTTGTCTGTCATCCTTGAAATTCTGAATTCTCATCAAGCATATCTTCCTGATTCCCTGTGTCTTCTATAGGTACGCTTTCCGATAATTATATGATAACTATTGTGCTATTGTTTTGACATGACAAAAATCTTCGTCCTTATATGATATGTCGAGGAATAGACATATAGCTAATACTATTGGAGTACTTGACGATCAGAAAGATGACCGTATTGTGTAGTTAAGAAATGCAAGATATATTCCTTATAGGAGGGGTGATGTATTCGCACTTGAATATATTCTTTTTGTTTGCACTTTTGAATCAAAAGTTTTGTTTGATACGGGTGCAACCCTTTTGTTTATGTTCCTATATATTGCCATGAGGTTAGATAGACAACTAACTCTGTTAGGATTTCTCATTTCTATTTATATCTCCGTGGATGAAGAATTAATATTAGTGAAGTATGTGTATCAAAATTTTGAGATAGAAATTGGAGATAAGATCCTTATGAGAGACTTGAATGTTTTAGATATGATTGATTTTGATGTGATTTTGGGAATTAATATTAGTGAAGAATGTGTATCAAAATTGTGAGATAGAAATTGGAGATAAAATCCTTATGGGAGACTTGCATGTTTTAGATATGATTGATTTTGATGTGATTTTGAGAATGGATTGGTTGTCAAAGCATAGGGCTTTAGTAAATTGTTGGGGTAAGAAATTAGTGTTTGATTTAGATGCAGAAATGAGGTTAGTTTTTCAAGGAGATAAGATTGTGTGTTCATTAATTATATTGTTGACTATCTCGAGGAGATTGACATGAAAAAGGGGGTACAATGTTACCTAGCACACATAGTGGATGTAGATAAGGAAATTTCCTGGTTAGACCAAGTCCCCATAATTAAGGAGTTCATTGATGTATTTCCTGATGAGTTACTTGGATTGCCTCCGTATAGGGAGATTGATTTTTCTATTGATTTGATTCCGAGTACCGAACCAATATCAATGGCACCAACAGAATTGAGAGAGCTAAGGGAACAATTGTAGGATTTATTAGACAAGTTCATTCGGCCAAGTGTGTCTCCTTGGGAAGCCCCAGTGTTGTTTGTGAAGAAGAAAGATGGGTCATTGAGGCTATGTATAGATTATAGACAACTTAATCGAGTGACAATTCGAAATAGATACCCACTCCCTCGAATAGATGATTTGTTTGATCAGTTGCAGGAAGCTAAATTCTTTTCTAAGATTGATCTTCGATCTGGGTATCATCAGTAGAGGATAAGGAAGGAAGACATTCCAAAAACCACCTTTAGAACTCGGTATGGTCACTATGAGCTCTTGGTGATGTCTTTTGGATTAACGAATGCGCTAACAACTTTAATGGACTTGATGAACAGTGTGTTTAAACAGTTTATTGATCAATTTGTGATAGTTTTTATTGATGATATATTGGTTTATTCAAAGTCTAGAATTGGAGCAGTTGCTTATAGGTTGGCCTTACCGCCAAATTTGTCGACTATACATCTAGTTTATGTTTCTATGCTACGGAAGTATATGTCGGATCCATCTCATGTGTTAGAAGTGCATCCAGTTGAGTTAAGAGATGATGTGACTTGTGAGGTGCAACCAGAAACTATAGTGGACCGACAAGTGAGAAAACTTAGGTCGAAGGATATAGTTTCGGTGAAGGTGAAGTGGAAAGGTCATTCAATTGAAGAAGCGACATGGGAACTTGAGGATAAGATGCGTGAGGAATACCCTCATCTTTTTGATAATCTCGGTATGTATTCAAAAATTTATTTAGTTTCGAGGACGAAACTTTTATAAGGTGGGGAGATTGTAGTGTTTTGAATTTTTTTATAAGGAGAATACAATAATGCCCTTAGTGGCTTTGAATTAGGTTAAGGGTAGGGTAGTAATTGCACAAACTAGTAAATATAAATAGAAAAGAAAAGAAAAGAAAAGGAAAAAGAGAGGTAATCTGAAAATAGAGAGAGAGAGAACCGGGACGAGAGAAAGAAGAAGAAGAAGAGAAAAGAGGGAAAGAGAAGAAGAAGAAGAGAAAGGAAGAAGGAGAGATAAGTTGTTAAGGTAATGTGTGTGTTTATTATGTATAAATATGATTATTAGCTATGATTTTGCTTGAATGGGTTGTTAGGGTTTGAGAATTTTATTTGGGTTTGATTGATGAATTAGGAGAGATGTTAGGGTTTGAATGTGTTGGATAATAGTTTAATTAGTTTGATTGTAGATGATTTTGAAGTTTTGAGATGTTGGTTTGAGAAAATATTGAGAAAAATGGTGAAATAATGTTGATAAATTCGAAATCTTTTTCTGGAAATTCTGGGTGGAGGTTGAAGATGACAAAAATTCATTTTGGTCCTTTTGGTGAAAATTTCAGTTTAGTCCCCGAACTTTGGAAAAATTACAGTTTGGTCCCTGGGGTGAAATTGAAGATTCTGGACAGAATTGAGGATAAATTATGGACAAAATTTCAGTATAGTTGTGAATTTAAGAGGAGTTCAATTTAGTCCTTCAATTTGGTAAAATTACGATTTGGCCCTAAAAATATGAGAAAAATTCAGAATGGTCCCTAGGTGAAATAATAGCATTTAAGATTGGTTTGATGGATAATTGAAGTTCATTTGATGGATTATTATCAATTTTATGAGTTAGGTATTTGGAATTAGATTTTGGAAGAAACCTTTGATTTAGGTTTTACGAAGAAATGGATAGTTGATTCAAAAACACATAGGATTATGATTTGAACTCTTAGATATGTTATTAAAGGTATTTTAATTCCTTTGAGTCATTTTTTGAATATCTTCTTTTATATATATTCAGATAATCCCGATATTCAACCCGCGGGACATCAGTAAGATTTCGTCAACACTCTGCTGTTGAACCTTATTTGCTTTTGAGTCAGGTGAGTGGATAATATTTAATATGCATGAGAAATAGTATAAATATTTGAATTTGTTAGTATGAATTGGATTATGCTTTTTGATAATATATACCTTGATTATATTCTTGATATGATAAAGCATAATCATTTGTTGAATATCCGTTCTTGATATGAGCCTATATCTGTTTGTGAATTGATAGCTCCTCATTTGATTGATACCATGAGTTGATCCTTGAGATATGGATATGTTTGATTGATTATAAGATATGCCTATGGTATGCCAGTCAGAATACCCATGCTAACAGGGTAGTGTTAGCCTTTGTGCACATCGTATCTGAAACCCTAGTTGGTCGGGGAGTCACCAACTCGTGCGGGATCGATCATCCCACGATACGGAGCCTCATGCTCACCTGCATTCCGATTTTTCCGACGAGCTTTACCTATACATTCTTGTTATGACCTATTTGAGAAATTTGTTGTAAGAACCTTGAGTCGATTTGATATTATACTTCTCTTTGCTATATTATCTAGTATGTGTATATTGGATATTATCTACTCACTGAGTTGTTGAACTCACTCCCTCATTATTTATCATTTTCAGGGTCATAGCTTGCTAGCAGGTCATTTTTGTCCAACTCTTGGAACCTGCTATTTTGGTTGTATTGGATATTTTGTTCATATGTCTAGTTAGTGCTCCACAATTATAAATGTATGTAATCAACTCTTGTATAAAGACAATCGAATTATGTTATAAAGTTCACTTTGATATTTCCGCTGCGTTGTACTCTGAAAGTTGAATGATAAGTTTGTGTGTAAGTTTGGGTTCGCATAGGTGTGGAACCTTGGAGGGGGACCATGCCTATGTGCCGGTCACGAATCCGGGAATCGGGTCGTGACAGTGAGGTTACTGCCATCCCTCTTCTTTATTTATAGGTAAAAGAAATTACAAGAGGTTTAGTTGAAACCAACTTCTTCTTGTACATGATAAGCTAAAAATCAAAACTTAACTTAATCCTAATCAGCTAATTGATCAACATGATCTGTTAACTAAGAATAAACTGAACTCAATCCTAAACTTGGTCAACATGACCTTTATTCAAAAACAAATAAAACCAAGCTAATTCAATACTAATCTAACACTAAAATTGGACTCCAACTAGGACTCATCATCTTCATTCTTCAATTGACTTGTCCTGTCTCCAGCAGACTTGGAATCCAGGAATTTCAACACTCCTCCTTGGATCCAAGGCTGCACATGCCAATCTTTTCCCTTAGCTCTTCGAATCTTCCTTTAGCTAATGGTTTAGTAAACAAGTCAGCTAATTGATCATTGGTATTGCAATATTTCATCTCTAATTCACCTTCCAGCTGAAACTATCTTAGAGCATGAAATTTGATCTTCATGTGTTTCGTTTTGTCATGAAACACAACATTCTTTGAAATTGCTATAGCTGACATGTTATCACATAGCAACTCAATAGGACTTGATTGATCACAATCAAGATCTTTTAGCATTTTTCTCGACCATACTAATTGCTTGGCCGCCACATAAGCCGCTATGTACTCGCCTTCAGCTGTGGAATGTGCCACAACCGATTGTTTCTTTGAAATCCAGCTAAAGACATTCAATCCTAATGCAAAGCAATAACCTCGAAGTGCTCATCATGCATTCATCACTTCCTCCCCGAGCCACCGTCGATGAATCCAACCAGACTGCTTTTGACAATTTTTGACAAAATGCATGCCCGCATTTTTTGTCCCCCCGCAAGTACCTTAAAACTCTCTTGGCTGCCATGAAGTGTATTTGACTTGGCTCCTGCATGAACCTAGATAAATAATTAACTCGCAAACAAGATGTCGGGACATGTAATTGTTAAGTAAAGTAGGCTTCCAATCAAACTTCTATAGGTCTTCTCATCTGTTTTGGGAGCTTCATCATCCTTGGTCGGGCTTTCAGTCCCTAGTATCATAGGAGTAGAAACCGATTTGCAATTTTCCATTGCAAATTTGGTTAGAATCTTCTGAACAAATG
This sequence comes from Salix suchowensis, assembly GCA_029030765.1. NCBI lineage: Eukaryota > Viridiplantae > Streptophyta > Magnoliopsida > Malpighiales > Salicaceae > Salix > Salix suchowensis. The sequence continues at coordinate 5,718,461 of JAPFFH010000004.1, forward strand.
ACTTTTGACATAGAAAAATCCCTTGCTTTGACTGAATTACTTCCATGCCTAAAAAATAAGAAATCAACCCAAGCTCATTCATCTCAAACGTATTCTTCATGTTTGATTTGAATTCTTCTATTAGCTGCTCATTTCCACCGAGAATCAGTAGATCATCTACATACACAGAGACCATTAGCACATGATTATCAACATGTTTCACATATAGTGTTACCTCATTGATGCTCCTCTTGAATCCCAAACTCAGCAAGTGTTCATCAAGCCTACTATACCAAGCTCTAGGAGCTTGTTTTAGGCCATAGAGAACTTTCTTCAATAAATACACTTGATTTGGGTTTTGATTCTCAAACCCAATTGGTTGCTCAATGTATATCTCTTCTTCCAACACACCATTTAAGAAAGCAGATTTTACATCTAATTGAAACACATACCAGCCATTTTGTGCAGCAAGTGCAAGCAAAAGTTTCATTGTATCTGTCACGACCCGATTCCCGGACCCGTGACCGGCACATAGGCATGGTTCCCCTCAAAGGTTCCACACCTATGCGAACCCAAACTTACACACAAACTTATCATTCAACTTTTAGAGTACAACACAGCGGAAATATCAAAGTGAACTTTATAACATAATTCGATTGTCTTTATACAAGAGTTGATTACATACATTTATAATTGTGGAGCACTAACTAGACATATGAACAAAATATCCAATACAACCAAAATAGCAGGTTCCAAGAGTTGGACAAAAATGACCTGCTAGCAAGCTATGACCCTGAAAATGATAAATAATGAGGGAGTGAGTTCAACAACTCAGTGAGTAGATAATATCCAATATACACATACGAGATAATATAGCAAAGAGAAGTATAATATCAAATCGGCTCAAGGTTCTTACAACAAATTTCTCAAATAGGTCATAACAAAAATGTATAGGTAAAGCTCGTTAGAAAATCAGAATGCAGTGAGCATGAGGCTCCGTACTGTGGGATGATCAGTCCACACAGGTTAGTGACTCCCCCGACCAACTAGGGTTTCAGATACGATGTGCATAAAGGCTAACACTACCCTGTTAGCATGGGTATTCTGACTGGCATACCATAGGCATATCTCATAATCAACCAAACATATCCATATCTCAAGGCTCAACTCATGGTATCAATCAAATGAGGAGCTATCAATTCACAAACAGATATAGGCTCATATCAAGAACGGATATTCAACAAATGATTATGCTTTATCATATCAAGAATATAATCAAGGTATATATTATCAAAAGGCATAATCCAATTCATACTAGCAAATTCAAATATTTATACTATTTCTCATGCATATTAAATATTATCCACTCACCTGACTCAAAAGCAAACAAGGTTCAGAAGCAGAGTGTTGACGAAACTTTACTGATGTTCCGCGGGTAGAATATCGGATTATCTGAATATATAAAAGAAGATATACTAAAAAATGACTCAAAAGAGGTAAAATACCTTTAATAACATATCTAAGAGTTCAAATCATAATCCTATGTGTTTTTTAATCAAACTATCCATTTCTTCGCAAAAACCTAAAACAAAGGTTTCTTCCGAAATCAAATTCCAAAGTACACAATTCATAAAATTGATATTAATCCATCAAATGAGCTTCAATTATCCATCAAACCAATCTGAAACACTAATATTTCTCTTAGGGACCATTCTGAAATTTTCTTATATTTTTGGGGTCAAATTGTAATTTTATCAAATTGAAGGACTAAATTGAACACTTCATAAATTCATAGCTATCCTAAAATGTTGTTCATAATTCATCCTCAATTCTGTCCAGAATCTCCCATTTCACTTCAGGGACCAAACTGAAATTTTCCAAAGTTTGGGGACTAAACTGTAATTTTCACCAAAAGGACCAAAATGAATTTTTGTCATCTTCAACCTCAACCCAGAATTTCCAGCAAGGGATTTCGAAATTTATCAACATTATTCACCATTTTTCTCAATATTTTCTTAAACCAAACATCTCAAAACTTCAAAATCATCTAAAATCAAACTAATTAAACTATTACCCAACACATTCAAACCCTAACATCTCTCCTAATTCATCAATCAAACCCAAATAAAATTCTCAAACCCTAACAACCCATACAAGCAAAAATCATAACTAATAATCACATTTATACATAATCAAACACACACATTACCTTAATAACTTATTTCACCTTCTTCATTTCTCTTCCTCTTCTCTTTCCCTCTTTTCTCTTCTTCTTCTTCTTCTTCTTCTTCTTCTTCTTCTTCTTCTTCTTCTTCTTCTTTCTTTCTCTCTTCCCGATTCTCTCTCTCAAATTTTCAGATTACTTCTTTCTTATTTTTTTTCCTTTTCTTTTCTTTTCTTTTCTATTTATATTTACTAGCTTGTACAATTACTACAACACCCCTAACCTAATTCTAAGCCACTAAGGACATACATGTATTTTCCTTTTTTTTTTTTTAATTTCAGAATATTACAGTATCATGCCTAGAAACAGGTGCAAAGGTGTCTGTGTAATCAATTCCAGCCTCTTGAGCATAGCCTTTTACAACCAATCTTGCCTTGTATTTGTTGACACTTCCATCAGCATTCATCTTAGCTTTAAATATCCATTTAACTCCAATTGTCTTCTTGTTTGCAGGCCTGTCAACAAGCATCCAAGTCTGGTTTTTTTCAATCATATCAAGCTCCTCCTGCATTGCTTTTATCCATACCTTAGACTTCATTGCTTCTTCAATCTCGACTGGTTCAGCTTCAGCCATGGAGCACCTGTTGTAAATGTCATCTAGTGACCTTGTCCCCCTAACAGGTTCATCATCTATGTCTTCTTCATTTTCAAGTTCATCATAAAATTCTGGTTCTCCATGTTGAACTTGATCCGTCCCAGATTGATCGCCAAACTCTCCCAATTCCATGATGCATCTTCTACAAACTTAACATTTCTTGCAATTATAACTTTGTTAGCCATAACATCAAATATTCTATAGGCTTTAGACTTTGAACTATAGCCTATCATCACACCTACATCATCCTTCTTATCTAGTTTTTTTTCGATTAACATCATGTATCGACACATAACATATGCAACCAAAGACTTTTAAATGCTCAACATTGGGTTTAACATCATACCAGATTTCATAAGGAGTTTTATCATCCAAAACTCTTGAAAACACACGATTTTGTATGTATGATGCTGTGTTTACAGCCTCTGCCCAAAACTTTAAGGGCATTTTCTTCTCATACATTAAGCACCTTGCCATTTCCATTAAGGTTCTATTTTTCCTTTCACTTACCCCATTTTGTTGAGGTGTGTAGGGCACTGTCAGCTGGTGTTTAATCCCTTCTTTCACCAAGTAATTCTCCAGCTGTCGAGAGGTAAATTCTCCACCATTATCAGACCTTATCATCTTCAATTTGTTCCCTGTTTCCAGTTCTGTTTCTGCTTTGAACATCAGGAATTTAGTAAACACATCGGCTTTGTTTTTTAGGAAGTAAACCCAACAATACCTGCTGTAATCATCCACAAACAGGAGAAAATATCTTGATCCATTCAAGGATTCACATTGCATTGGCCCACACACATCTGTGTGTATGAGCTGCAATTTATCCTTGGCTCTGAAATCAGAATTTTTGAAAACAGTTTTTGTTTGCTTTCCAAATTGATAGGTTTCACAAAATATTCCTTGATCATAGATTTGAGGTAGCCCTCGAGCCATCTGCATATCAACCATCTTAGTTAATGCAGGATAATTATAATGTCCTAACCTTTTGTGCCAAAGGATTGAATCATCACCCGTGCATATGTTGGCAGTCCAACATATCTCTCTCAAATCAGCATTGAAGCACCTGTTGGACATTTTTGCACATAACAACAATGTTCCTTGTTTATCTTTGATGACACACATACCATCATCAAATAACAATGAATAACCTATCTCCATTAACTGACCCACACTTACCAAATTCTGATTTATTTGAGGCACATACAAGACATTGTTTAATGTTTTCATACCTGCCCTTGTGTCCACAGCAATTGCTCCTTTTCCTTCAACTGTTACATAGTCTCCATTACCTATTTTCACCTTGATTTGTAGCTTTTATCCAAGCTATAAAAAATACTGATGTCTGCTGTCATGTGGTTTGAACAACCACTGTCAATGAGCCAGATTGAACCTGTCTCCTCTGTTTTCCTGAGCATTTTCTGCATTGAAGCAACAAATAAATGCTCATCCTTTACAGTCAAGCTTTCTTCTTCTTGAGCTTGTTTCACTTCTTCTTTTCTATTTTTGCAGTACTTTTGGTAGTGCCCAAACTGGTTGCAATTTCTACATTGCACCTTCTTAAACCAACACCAATCTTCTGAGTGGTTGGTCTTCTTGCAATATTTGCACGCAGGGAATTCTTTCCTCTCCTTCACTGTCAAGTTGTTGGGTTGCCAACTACTTGAGTTTTGATGATTTGATCTCCATTCTTTGCCTTTTTCCTTCCTTCCAGTTTGTTTGTTCTTAAAGAAATTGCTAGATTGATGTTTTCCCTTGTAAGCAACAAGTGCATTCTCACTTGTTCCCTCATTTCTATAAGATTGCCTTTGTTCCACTGCTTGTAAAGCATTTACAAGATCTTGGAAACTCATTTCAGAAAAATCTTTAGAGTCTTCCAAGGAACATATTTTATGTTCAAACTTCTCGGGTAGACTCACCAGCACCTTCTCCACAATTCTGGAATCAGGAAATTCTTCCCCCAACAATCTCACTTGATTAACAAGTTTAGAGATTTTAGAAGAAAAATCTATGATAGAATCTGATTCCTTCATCTTTAGGCCTTCAAATTGCCTTTTCAAGTTCATAACTTGCATTTTTCTTGATTTCTCATCTCCTTGGAATTCGGCTTTAAGCTTGTCCCAAGCTTCTTTGGCAGTCTTGCATGCCAAAATTCTGGAAAATATCTCTTCACTTACTGCATTGTGTATGCAAGTAAGTGCTCTAAATCCTTTGGCTCTTTCTTCATTGAAGAACTTAATTTGATTCATGGTTGGATCGTCGTTTAATGGAGTTGGCTCCTTGCCAGTATCCACATAATCCCACAAATCAAATGCCTTCAAATAAGCCTCCATTCTCACAGTCCAGGTGCCATAATTCACCCCTGCAAATGAAGGTGCAGTTGCTGAAAAACTGGCTCCAGAATTCATTTTTCGTTTCTCACCCAAACAACTGACTTTGAATTCCCCTTTTTGTAAATCTCACCTTCCACTCGTGTTTCACACAATCCCACCTAAGATCCTATCTGCTCTGATACCAATTGTAGGAATTAAAAAGAAAAAGTCAACAAAAGTCAACTCTGATGAACCCAAAAACTTGCAGAGGTTCAGATTCAAATCTGGAATTTCCAGAAAAATGAAGAACACGGGAAGAACACTAAAAACTGAGATTTTGCATAAAATGGGCAGAATCAAGGTGAGGTTACTGCCATCCCTCTTCTTTATTTATAGGTAAAAGAAATTACAAGAGGTTTAGTTGAAACCAACTTCTTCTTGTACATGATAAGCTAAAAATCAAAACTTAACTTAATCCTAATCAGCTAATTGATCAACATGATCTGTTAACTAAGAATAAACTGAACTCAATCCTAAACTTGGTCAACATGACCTTTATTCAAAAACAAATAAAACCAAGCTAATTCAATACTAATCTAACACTAAAATTGGACTCCAACTAGGACTCATCATCTTCATTCTTCAATTGACTTGTCCTGTCTCCAGCAGACTTGGAATCCAGGAATTTCAACAACTGGTATGGTGGATGATGAGCCCATGGATGGGGTTTCTTGCATTTCTAGTTCTTTGAATGCGAAACTGGGTTTTTTCACTAGGCAACCAAGTAAGGGTAGAGAAGGGTTTGCTGAATCTCGGATGAATTATGCTCACTCAAAAAATTGCTTGTATGAAGCAAGAGAGGAAGCTCAAACTCATCTTTGTACTGCTGACCTTAGAATATGGTACACGAAGACAGGAGAAGCAAAATTAGAAGGATATGCTAACACTGATTTGGGTCAAGTTTCATTGCGACAACAAGTTTGCCAATTCTATTGTTGAAAATTCAGTTCAACATGGAAGAACTAAGTACATAAATGTTAAGTCTCATGTTATAAGGGAGGATGAGATGGTACTAGTTCAATTATCCTAAGCAATTCATGTCATGCAGCATAATATTTTTATCAGAAAAAAGGAAAATTTGATACTAGAGGTTAAGAGAAATTTTGACTGCAAAGGAACAGAAAAGGAAATTCATTGTCTGTTAGAGAAGAAGTTTACTTGATCCAACATGACACGCCACTTTGTACATAAAACAGAATCTTTTTCGATATCTGAAGATTTCTCTGCTGAAGATCCACTAATATGTATCTCTTGTTTCTCGGCCTTGCTTCTTCCCCACAGGAAACCATAAGGACCTCGATCAATAAGAATAGCACCCAATATACTGAAGCTAACTAGTCCATCCATCACAACATTACTATTACCAGGCAAATGGATGGTGCCTGAGGGCATTAACTCCCACTAACTAGTCATTGTATTTGGTGGGTCCTAGTCAGTAATTAGCAAGACATTCCATTTATCATTGTTTGTTGATGAGTAGAAAAGAAGTGTGTTAGGTGAGGTTTATTCAAATACAAGACACCACTGAGACTTCAAAAGCCACTTTGATAATCACTAACAGTCTTGCATTTGATTGGTCCAGGTAAGCCTGATTCTTCACATCCTTTCGCCTGTGTCAGGATTTGTCAATGGGTGGTCATTTATGGAAATTTCCAAAGTTTTATCATCAGCCAAGCCTTTTCCTTCATCAGGCTTCTGAGCAGCGCTATTGTCTTGCCCTTTACCCCACAGTACACAGTAGAGACCCAGTACAATGAGACCTGTTCCTACCAAGCTGGGAGATGCCAAATAATGGTACTGATAAATAAGAATGGACAGCTTGAATTGTTTCGAACTGATGAACAGAAAGAGTGAAGAAACTATTGGATTGAATAGCTCACCTTCCCAAATGAAGTCTCTCCGCAAAAGCAATTGCTGAGAATAGTCCAACAATGACAACTAGTAGTGGACTAAACATAGCAACAAAAACTGGCCCCTTGTGACTAATACACCAGGTTTGCAGGTAGTAGACTAATGCTGAGATCACAACTCCCTATAACAAAATATTCACAAGTAAAAAGCAATTGAGAAGTGTCAAGTTAGATAGTTATTTCAGAAGCCCTTACACAGTATATAATGGTCAGGAGCTGCACATTCCAGTCCAGCTTCCATATTGCAGGAGTTCTTGCAAAACACAGCGCGAGAAAAGAAGATTGGATTGAAGCGAAGAAGCAAATCAAAGTGGTCAGCGATAAACGAGCTGGATAGACTTTGTAAACTACAGCCTGATAGAGCAGGTGAGAGTTATCAGCAAGACCTTAATTATCATATCTACTTCAAATAAAACAGATGAGTGATTGCCTGGAGAATTAGCCATGCACTCCACGCAACATGACTGGTAAGAATTAGTGCAGCCCCTTTAATCCAGTTTTCTTTAGCATGTCTGTACTCACCAGAAGAACCTTTGGTGCTATAGATGTTTATCAATGGCCTGTTCTCAAAACTTTTAAACAGATACCCTCCTTTCCAGAAGGTAAAAACCAGCGAGCCACTTACGCAAATAGCCGTGCCTAACATTTTAGCCCACCCTCTTGGGCTTTCAGTCTTCACTTTCTCCATCCTGAATAAGATGGAAGCAAATCAATAAATTTCATCTGTTGAACTTAGAATTGATTCATTATAAGGTCAGTTTAGCGCATACATACCCGAGTAAAACTGCCATGATGAATGTCAAACTCGGGATAACATTACTCAACGCGCTTGCAACTGTCGGAGAAGTGTATGCTAAACCAGCATAGTAAACATTAAGGTGGATGGTAGTTCCTAGTGATGAAAGCACAAAAATCTTTATCATCACTGACAGTGAAAGCGGAGGGCGCTGCTTCCTGCTTTGAAAATACATTCCAAGAGTTTCAAATTCTCACATATTTTCCTTGGGAATCCATGATGTCTTAAACCATTCTGTTACTACTTATATTATATGCTTAAAAGACATCAAGGCATCAAAAAATTAATTTCCCACAAATTCATGAATTCACAAATCATATCTGTTTACCTTTCAATAACAAAAGCGAAAGGGGCCAACAAAATCATCGCAATGATATGACGGTAAACCACAAATACTAGTTGATTGAGTCCCTTCTCAAGAGCAATTTTCATGAGGATATTAGATCCTCCATAGGATAATTGAACTAGTACCATCGCTGCATATGGAGCACTGGATTGCATGTTCATAATTGCTTCCTCTTCAATGGAATACATAATAGTTCATCATTTTTTCCTTTAAATAGCAGCGAAAGATCAATCTCAGCCACTTCTTCTATAATAAATTACGTGTATTATGTGGAAAAATGACACCTCGTTCCTTAGCTAGTGGAATTCAGAATCAATGTACTAACATGATAGATAAGAAGGATGCCGCACTATAATAAATTACGTGTATTATGTGGAACAATAACACCTCTTTCTTTAGCTAGTGAAATTCAGAATCAGTGTAGTAATATGCTAGATAAAAAGGATGCCGAACTTCTACTAAAAGAGCATGCTTAACGAAACAGTAGCCAGCTATCTCTGAAGATGCTTTTGCTTTTTTCCGTATCCACATTTTCTGCTGTGATTATATGGCCACAATAAATGAAGAGTATTTTGTGACACGAACATGTTCTGTTCAAGATTAAAATTAATATCCTGGGAATAACAGTTCAACTTTATGTCTTTGTTCTTCAATTCTGATGTCTGCATGGAGCAACTTTATGTCTTTATTCTTCAACGTATCCACCTGGATCCTAGTCGATTGGTGATGGTTACTTCACATGAAACTTACAAAATATTCTGTGAGGCTCTTCACCATCCTATTAACGTTAGTTTGTCTGTGCGGGGAATTTTTATGTATGTTGTCTAAATTGTGCGTGTTTGCTAGAATTGGATGCTCTTAACTCTGCATATCTACAGTGATGAATATCACCCTTGGAAACCATGCTTTTACAATTCTTGTTAGGAAAACAACATCCGTAAACGATGGTGATTCTTTTGGGGGAACATAAGAATGGTTAATGAAGACTGGAGTTTAGAGAATCCAATTCCTTTTCCATCTTTGCAATAGAATAGTTCATGTCATTCTGCTGAATATTTCCATCAGACAGAAAGAAGAAAGGGAATTTATTGTCAGTCTGAGTAACAATTTACTAGATATGACTTGCCAAACTACTTTATATATGAGAGAAACACACAAGCACAGAAAAAAAGTTAGTTTTTTTCAATATCTGGAGATTGCTCTGTTTGAGATTCACTGTTATGTATTTCTTGCTTCTCAGCCTTGTTTCTTCCCCACAGGACACCATACAGACCTCCAACAATCAGAATACCTCCCAATATACTGTGGAAAGAACACAAAAAACATAAGAAACAAACTAAGAAGACTGCACAATTAGAAAAACTTTAGGTCACTTTGACCTGAAAGCAACAGACCTTTGCCAGTTCAATCGTTCAGCCCAAAAAATTGCTGAGAAAATGGCAGTTAAAACCAATGCAAGTGGAGAAAACATGGATACGTAAAACGGCCCTTTCTTCTCTATACACCAAATTTGGAGTCCATATGCAGCCCCAGTTACGAATACACCCTACAATTCGTCCAAGCAAGATATAAATTGAATATGAACTACAAAAGGAGGATATAAATATTAATGATGGTGAGATGGCAATGACAGTAAGTAGTGTGTGGAAAGATGAGGCTTACACAATATGCAAGGGAAGCAAGTTTAATATCCCATCTTATCTTCCATGAGTTAGGTTCTCGCTCCAAGGCTACTGCTATTATCGTGGATTGCACAGAACTGATGAGACACTGTAGAGCGGAGAGGCGTAACCTGGCTGGATAAAGCTCCAGCAACTTTGACTGAACGACAAGCCATGTTGACCAACATATGGCAGAAAGGAGCATTAGAACAGGTCCTAAGATCGATCTTGTTCTACCCTCCAACTTATTAACAAAGAATGTTCCCTCGCTGCTGCCAGGACTTGGTGAGTGAGGTTGTCCTGTCGAAGGTCTTCGGTAGAAGCTAAGCAGCATGGATCCTCCAACAGTTATGACTATTCCGAGGATCTTTAGTCCACCATAGAAGGATCTCCAACCTACAGTCTCCAACCTACCATTTCAAATTTTCAGATAATTTTGCAAACTATCTTTGGCTCTTTTTTTATCACTTCAGCGAAAGAAAAAACCATCCATCTTACCCCATAATGATAGCTAGAACAAATGTGACAACTGGAATGGAATTGAGAATAGCAGCTGCAAATGTTGCTGAGGTTAAATGGAGTGCTACGTAGTATAGATCCAAGCTCAATGTTGGCCTACTTATTCATCAGTGATCAGACACGTAAAAATTAAACCAACTTCACTCATGAACATGATTACAAATTGTTTTCAATAACAAAAGACACCATTTAGTTAGGAACTTGAAAGTAGTTTAACCCTGTCAAGAGTCAAAAGTGTAAGTAAACAGTTCTATAAATATTGAAAAAGCTGTCGACACATCTACTCACCCTAATAGAGCAGCCACAAAAATCTTGCAGAAGAGGCTGAATGGCAGCGATCCGTTCTTCTTCCTCTCCATCAAGAGAACAAGGAGTGCCAGCACAAATGTGGCAATCACTTGGCGATAGGCATTGAACACTAATGGGTTCATCCCATCATTTAGCGCTGCCTTTGATATTAAGGTCATCCCTGCAAAACCAAACTGTATGAACGTCATTGCCAGCAGGACTTGATGGCGAATCGCCGAACTCTTCAAAGCTATGTAAAGCTTCATTATGCAGGCCATGGTGGGTAGAGAGCGCTCCAAATGGAAACATATAAAGGAAGTGAAAACTAATGGCAATGAAGTAATCCTACAGCATCGTTGCGGTAAATATCAGCAGAGAATCGTGTCCTGTCCTTTTCAAAGACACCAGATACGAAATTCATTCGCGGGTGGAAAGTGTTTCCCTCTTCAAGATCATTTGTAATGACTGGACCAGCATACATAGCCATTTCCTCTTACTTTCTTAATTCCATGTGGGTCAAAAATCTACGACATGACTGGATGAGCCAATATTATAACATCCAAGTCCTTCACAAGTTGATATTACTTTACATTATTATTCTAGACTGGAAGAATAATGAATTGACAGCAATAGATAAAATGCTTTTATAATATGGATTAAGGTAAGTTGTTATAGTGAAGAGTGCAACTATAGGTTCCACTATATGTAATGGGATCGTGCCAAAGAAATTTCAATGTGTTACCCTTGAGAGGAACATGAATGATATCCAGCAAACTGTACGATCCACCTCCAAGTTTGACATTTTATCCTTTGTGCTGTTTTTGTCTTCTTCCAAAACTGTGCAGTTCAGTGAAAATGTAGTAGTAATCTATTTATAAGATGTGTTCTTTTTCTAGGTTTAGGGTTCTTGATAGACGTTTACCTTTCTTTTGCTTTATGGCCGATCATTTTCCGTTTAGAGTTCCTTTTTGTTTTAAAGCCGCCTCCCATAAAAACTGTCGTTTCATGCTTTAATCCAGGAGAGACGGTGGTTGGAAGCGGAACAGTATCTTCTTCTTTTAATTCCTATTTTAGCTCCTTTATGTTTCTTCTTTTAAAAAAACAACTATACAAATGTGCAGTCGAGATTGCTTCTTTGACCCTCTTTGGATGGCAATGACTCTATCTGAGATTAATTTATTTGTTTTTCGCCCTCTTGGATGGTAATGTCTCTCTACGAGTGCTCTTTGTTTTTGAAAAGTAAATGAGATTGCTTTTTTTGACCCTCTTTACGTCGTAATGTGTCTGTTTGAGAAAGCTGCTTTGGCTCTCCGAATGGTAACCTCTCTATTTGACCCTCTCTGCATGGTCATGTCTCTGTTTTAGAACTTCTCTGGGATGGTAATCTCTCTATGGATGCTCCCTGTTTTGAAAAGTATCGTGAAAAAGTTTAATTTATCTTTTCGGTTGCTGCGTCCCTTTCATTCAATTCAGGTCCAGAGCATGAGGACATCAAAATTCTTGTATCAAACTTTGCTCTATAAATTATGAGGAAAAAAGGAGAGCAATGATCCTCTGCGTAGATTCTTCACACGAGTAATATAATAATCTGAAACATCCACTTTCAAAGATAAATTATTGACCGAATGTTGAATGAAAGTAGAGTAAAATCAAATACATACAAATGCTACTTGGTGACTTCGTCTTCTAGTTTGGTGTTTTCATCAACAAAAATGTGGGCATGTGTCAGTAAAATTTTCAGTTTCTTTAGCTATTTGACATTTTGTTATTTCTCATTTGCTTTTCTTTTTTTGGTTCTCAGAGTTTTTATTTTTCAATTTCAAGATCCTATATCGCATTTTCAACCTTTTTGTTTCAGAAATTTCTAGCATTTTGCATTTCCTATCAGGTTCACGGTTTTGGACTCTGTTCCATGGTTTACGACTCCAAACTATCCTACAATGTTCAAGCTTGGTAACATCCATGGTTTGTGACTCCAAAATATCCAGCAATGTTCAAGCTTTGGTCACAGCAGAATCAGTGCTGGTAGCAAAAAAGAGAATAAGACAACGATAAACCATGGAAAACACAGGGAGAAGAATCAAAATTTTATATAATGAAAAGTCAACAAAACATTGATTAAACATCTTAGCATCCAGGGTATTAATAGAACACTACCAGATGAACATAACTAAAACTGCTCCTATCCTTGACTCACTCTTCCTCAAAAACAGTTCCCTTCTCGCTCACATAAATCCCATCAAGAAATTTACGGATATCCTTGTTCTTCACGTGACATTTCTGTTCAAAGAAGAGCTTACTCAGCAAATGAAGAAAAATGGAAGTAGCTGGGCATGCATGATTCATATATAAAATAAGGTGCACCAAAGTTTTTTGAACAAATGCGAGCATCACACACACGAACCTGATTAATCAAAGCGGCGGACCTGGAGACAAGTTCGATGTCGTTGCCATCTAGGACGAGTTCATCCTTAACCTTTTCTGACCGAACAATAGACACTCCTTCCAACATGTCAACCTTTCTCACCTGTAAGTAATCAAACATAAACAGCGTTAAACAAATTGACCCGCCAATAAAAAATCATCCGCAAAAAGTAAACATCAAATTTTTTTAATGGTCAAATTCATAACAAAAAAGATGATCCAATAAAATTGCATTCTTTGTATACTTTAGCATACAATACCAAAATCAGCTAAAAATAAACAATAGAATAATCTCACAAACCACCAGTTACCAGCTAAATTGTCAACGGTTGAACATTAAAACTTTAAGGAAAAATACTACTTTTTTCATTTTCTAATCCCAAAATCAATAGAGTAACATTCTCGAAGAAAAACGTGTCAAACAATACACCAGCCTTGAAGAACAATTGGGTTTCTCGAAAGGAGTAAAAAAGTTATCACCTTCTTCTCGCCGAGGAAGTTCCTGATCTCGATGGCAGTATTGCTGTTAGTGATGGAGGCATTGATGGGAAAGTGAGCATACACAAACCTCATCTTGTATCTGTAGCCCTTGGTAACCCCAGTAATCAAGTTCTCAACGTGGCTAAGGGCTGTTCTAATAGCAGCACTGGTCTTTCTCGACGCAAACCAGGCATCGATCTTGAGCTTTCTCCTCCCTTCCTCGTCTTTTATCAACTGAAAATCAAGATTCAAGTGCTTGAAGTTCCTTTTAAGATTCCCTCTTGGGCCTTCGACTTCGATGATTCTAGCATTGATCTTGAACTTAACCCCATCCGGGATATCCATCGTTTCAGAAGAGAGGATGGTCTTCATGGTTCCTGAGCTGAAGCAGCTCTAGTCTCTCTCCAAGGCCATGAAACCAGGAAAAAAAATTGATTATAACTGCGGGCTGCAGCCAAAGCAGGGTGGAGTGTTAAAAAAAATGCCCTAAACCCTAAAATATGATATGATGATGTCGGCCCTTTTGCTTGGTCCAGTTTGAAATTGTTAGATGGGTTTTTATGAAGCCCAGCCCAGCCCATATCTCCTTCCTTTGTTTGTTCCTATATTTCTGTAAGAGTTTGTTTAATGAATTTTGTTTTATTTTGTGAAATTATATAGGTGCTTGATTTTTATCCATTTACATCAAATTAATTTTTTTGGATATCATAATTTTTTTCTGATACGAGTATTTATAGTATTTTTATTTTCACTTCTAATCTAAAGATTTAATTTATTTATATCCTAGTCACTAAGTTATTATTTTCAAGTCTATTTTAATTATTTTTTACATCCCCTACAATTTTAAAAACTTTCTTTTGAGATAATATAAGGGATGAAAAGAGATATTTTTTTAAGTAAATTAAAAATAATCATAATGATTATCAAATTAATTTTTTTTCTCATTTTCACCATTACCATTATGATATAATTAATTCTTGTTGTTATTATCATCACTTTTGTTTTTTAAAATTATAAATCTTATTCATCACGAGAATACAAGTATTATTTTAGAGATTTTGTATTTGCTTTATATTAAAAGAAATTGTATATTTTTACTTAAAATAAATTTGATTAATGCTACAATTTCAATTTGGTTATAATTTTTCATGTTTGTTTTAAGGTTTTTGATATGCTAGTTGAAACTATATCACTATGCTCACGACTATGTAAGAAAACGTATGATATAGAACTCCTCCTAGACTTGTGTTTTTTTACTGAAAATAAAGTAGTGGTGTTCATTAATGGACATCATATTTAGGTTATAGTTGTTGGATATTATTTAAAAATTGACTAAAAGAAAACCTAGGTCATAAATGAACCTAGATATTGAATCCACCCAAATCATTCTTTTTCTTCTTCTTTTAACCTAAGTCAACCATGTTTTATAAAATTAATATTTTATTTGATCAACTATAAGTGCTTCAATTCTATAAAAAGACGTAGCCTAAGTCAACCAAGTTTTTTAAATAATATAAAACCTAACCTAAGTAAACCAAGTTTATAAATTTAGTATGAAAACCTAACCCATATCAACCAAGTTTTATAAAATTAATATTTTATTTGATTAACTATAAGTCTAACGCAAGATTCAATTCTATAAAAACCTAACTTAAGTCAACCAAGTTTTATAAAATTAATATTTTATTTGATCAACTACAAGTCTGATACAAGCTTCAATTCTATAAAAATCTAACCTAGTCAACCAAGTTTTATAAAATTAATATTTTATTTGATCAACTAGAAGTCTAATACAAGCTTCAATTCTATAAAAATCTAACCTAAGTCAACCAAGTTTTATAAAATTAATATTTTATTTGATCAACTAGAAGATGCAATTTTCAATCCTATAAAAAACCAGCCTGACATTCATACTTACAAGTTTCAATCCTTTAAAAACTAGCCTGCCATACATATACATATTTAGAAAAATATTTAATAATGTAATAGTAATTATTTTTTAATTGAAAATATATCAAAAAAATATCGTTTTTTATTTCAAAAAATAACATCATCACATAAAAACACACAGAAAAAAATATCCAGAAAATCATGAAACACGAGTTGCACCACACCAGCCCCTAGGGTTATGACTATCCTCACCCCTCGTTATATTAAAAATAAAATCGCCAACGAGTGGTATTTGCGATTTCTAGTAGTAAAAGACGAGATTTAACAAAGAAGAAGAAACTAGAATAGGAATTTCGAACACAGTAAAAAGGAATCAATTTTACTTGAAATGGGGAAACCGACAGCCCATTCTGTCCCCTACAAAGACCAGAAACAGAACAGCGAGACTAAAATAACATACATGGCCGGTGAGCTAAAAAGATGAAGGGTAAGAACTTGGACAAGAAAAGGAAGAAGCAGGAGCCAGTGATACACAGCCACATTACTCACACTAATATATGACAATTTAGATAAAATCCTATACAGGTCCAGGCCTCCTCAAACACAAACAAAAACCCTTGCATCACTCTCTCGCGACTGTCAGCAGCAGTTGTCAGCAATCTTCGGTAGCTTGCGCTTCCCAATCGTCTACCTCCTCCTCCTCCTCCTCCTCCTCCTCCAGCATGTACTTGCTGAAATGGTTGACCTTGAACTTCCACTCCCCTTTAGCAGGGTCGTATGAAACGAATTCGGCGCCTTGGTCTTCGGCCTTCCTTTTGAGCATCTCCTTGTATTTCTCTATTTTTGGCCCTTCTGTGAACTGACGTCCAGTCTTTTTGTCGAAGCATTTTATGTTGAGAAGTGTTACCTCAGCAGGCTTGTTGAGACCTTGTCCGACAGGTGGTTTCTTGCTATCATCCATGTACACGATAACCTCCCGGTTGTTAAACTGAACAAGGGACTCAAGATCAAGCCGACGAACATCCGTTTCACCCAAGAACTTGATGCTTCCATAGCCATGCCTTCCAACCACAAAATCCTTTAACATGGCGGCAGAAACCTGGTTTAGCCCTCTCCTTGGCTGCCAGTTCCTGGATACGAGGCTCCGTAAAATAGTCAGAGCGTCGGAGTTTTGGCATTAGTGCCTCAATATCTGCTCCATGCTCATACACAATTGCAGCCTCCCCAGCTCTGTGACCACTGAGTGTCATGTAGGACTCCTCTTTCTGAGCTGAATGATCCTCATGGACTCCATCAGGTTTCTGATTGACTTTGACATGGGGGGCTTGCTCCTTGATTACACCATTTTCAGCCAAATTTTCTGCATAATAAATTGTGATGAGCACAAGCAAATAAAAATAAAATCCATTCAGCCTTAAAACCATGAGAGGGGCAATAGAAGTCATACCCAAAGAAACTCCTTTTGAAATAAGCTGCAGATTTTTTTTTATTTTTTTTATTTTTTTAAAAAAAAACCACAAGCCCAACCCCAAGAATATGTTTGGGTTTGAGAGGTTAATAATGCGCAAGACGTATGAGTCATAAGGTAAATTTAAACATGCAACAAATGGGGAACATCTGTGTTTCCATGGAAAAGTGTGCCTAGTGGAGAAAATAACATTCGAAGCATAGACTTCATTGGATGGAAGTCCTGAAATTGGTTGTCGTATGAAGTTCAATCAGAAGCTTGAATATACCAAGCAACCTCCCGAAAGATTTTATTAAAAGTAGGCATGATCAAACTTTTCAGCATATACTAGCCAGCAGCAGTTTTGGCCACGTCAATTTCAGGAATCATTCAGCAGAAATGAAGAGAGTGAATATTACAAATGCAACAATATCTTACTATTTTTATCACCAGCAGTGGAAACCGTTTGAGAGATTGGCATGGTCTGATTCTGATTTTTTTCCTGGATAAAAAAGGTAATAAGCTAAATTTGGAATGTTACAAAAAAAAAATTACAGCAACAATATCGCTATAATATGATAACACTGAATGAAGGGAAAATAAAGCCCTGTTGTATTGGAATAACTGGGTTATTGCCTATCCCTTCCATGTGTCTATCACAGTTAGCCAGATTATGCCACCACGCACATAAATATATAAAAATATTGTAGAACTAAGGTACCACTGTTAGATTGGAATTTTACCATTCTCATGTACCGGTGCAGATGCATTCACTGGAGATGCTTTCTCTGCACTTGCCCTTGAAGGCCACTGGTCCATAGGACGAATCACCAGAGCTCTTGGGTTTTCCCTTGGAATAAAAAGAGCGTCTGCCTTCGGTGTGCTGGGTGTTTCTTCCTCATCACTGAAAAATGGAACCTGAATGCAATAGTTGAGCAAAGAAATATGTCAATGTGCAGCCTCCCCATAAATTCAGTTACAGACAAGGCAATCAATTGCCATTTTAAGGAACAAAATTAGCAAATCTAATCACCTTTGGACCATCATGCTTAGGGTAATATTTCCTAGCAGGCAACCTAATCCTCCTCTGTGAAAGGTGCCGTGAAGTCAATAAAGATGATACTCTAACAGGAGAGGGTTTCTCAATGACCTGATAGAAAATAAAGAGCAAAAAGTCACTGCTATTTCTCCAATTATATTTTGTAGACACAAGAATCAATGCCAAAAACACAGAATAATAGTAAAGATGAGGCAAAGCTGATATGCATTATGAAAACAAAAACAAAAATCAAAAATCAATGTAACACCCTATAGCAAACAAGTTCAGTTCAGGCAGGTTATAGTTACAGGCATAGAAGAAATCCCATATTGAACTGAAGGTGTAGTTCCAGCTCGACCAATAGACATTTGAGGCATTGCAGGAAGGGTTCCAAATGGATTTGTAACAGGCACTGGTTGTATAGCAGCAGCACTTTGTGTGGTGGACCTGTAAAACAAAAAAAAACATTGTTATATGCATCATATATTTATTAATTACCCAGTAGCTTAAATCTTTTCACGGACCATAAGAAAGAGGGGTAATAGAAAACTATTCACACTGAGTGCACATGTTAAGAACAGACATGAAGCCTGTATTAATAAAGCAAAATAAGTTATGCAGAGCAGGAAGCAGAACTCGTCTCCTGCGCATGTCCATTCAGCATACATGATATGAAGAATTAAAAAAAACACTAAATATAGAAAGTGAAGCAAAGACATGCAATTGCCACATGCATACAGACAACTAACTACAGAAAGTGAAGCAAAAACATACAATTGCCCCAAATTGTTTGATACACCAGCAAAGCCACTCATACCAGCTGAAAAAAAGCATACAGCAAATGTCAGCACCATAAATTATATGTTTAAAAGCTAAATGAGGAAAAAGAAAAACAAAGATACCTGCTTGTGTCTGACTGAAGTTCAAGGCAAAAGCACCTGCATTCTGAGTTGTCTGAGACATTTGAAAAGGTGCTGGTTGAGATGGCTACAGATAAAGTTATAGTTAGTCATAAAAATTTACCACATTAAAACTGTCACCTGTAAATATAACATGCTGCATACAAATCAGAACAAGCTACAAATATTGCCATAAGGGATTTCTGATTTGGAATTTTTGTTTTTCATTCCACTTCCACCCATGTACACAACCAGAGAGCGCTTGAAATAAATAAGGGATGGAGCTGAGAATTTAAGTTGCTTGGGAGATATTAAAACTGATAATACTCAATACCATTATTTCTGCTCATAAAATGAAGAAATTAAATGTGATGATAAGGCACTCAATAACATTAATTGTTACTTACTGTCATTTGATTAAACCCCCCCAGATTTGGAGTACTCAGAGATGGGGTGCTTGAGAAAAGGCCACCAGTGGAAGGGCTACTGAACAAAGAACTAGTGGTACTTGGTCCAAATGGACTGGGCTGTGAAAATGCATTAGTCTGTCCCAGTGAAGGTGTGGTTGACGGGAACGAGAGAGATGGCTGAGTGTTATTAAACATGCTAGAACCAAATGGTGAAACAGTTCCTTGGCCAACAGTAGAGCTAAACAAGGATGGTGTTGAACTAAAACTAGGTGCACTTGATGATCCAAAAAGAGACGGAGATGAACCAGCTGAGAATGCAGGTGTTGTTGATGACTGGAAGAGATTGGAAGATGTCGAAGGGCCAAAGGAGGTTGTGTTGAATGAAGGTGTAGATGTTTGAGTTTTTGGAGCAAACAGATTTGTAGTTGTTGAAGAAAATATATTTGAAGAGGTTTGACAAAGTCCAGTTGGAGGAGCAAAAGGATTCGACTGTGGAGCGGAGACATTAAATCCACCCCCACCAGAAGATTGACCAGCAGGAAGCGGTCCACCTGTAATTCAACATTACAGCATTAGTTGTTGGAGAACATATGCATGTGTGCGTTTTTCATTGTTATTAGCACTGGCAATAAAGATGTCCACAACTTTTCAACGTAATCACAAACAAATTACCTTTGTCTCCCAATTGGTAGTCCTCCCACCTTAGCTCTTCATGGCTTTTATCTTTGTATGCAGTCATGGCTGATATTGACAATAATTTTCCAGCCTGTGCACCACCTTCTGCCTCAGCTGTTTCTGCATACGGTGATGCTCTACTTCCAGGACGTTGCCCCCCAAAACCTGACTGGGCAAAGCCAGTGTTCCCAAATGGCGATGTTGTATTCTGGGCTCCTACATACCATATCATAAAAATACAAGTCAAGCAATGTAAGCCATTCAAGTTCCTTTTGCTCTAGAAAAACAACTCTCATTATCAAGACAGATCTTGTTGCAAATTGCAAAACAATAAACTTAAAAAGGCTCACCAAAGGGAGATGTCTGGGCAGGAAAAGTTGATGTAGTACTTCCAAATGGGCTGCTCCCAAAAGCAGAAGTTGATTGGCCAAAACCTGGACTAGATGAAAACGTAAAGGATGGGGATGAAGTAGCCCCAAAAGCAGAAGTAGTAGGGGTCCCGAAGGCAGAAATAGTCGAATTCCCAAAGGCAGGTGTAGTAGTTGAAGCTCCAAAACCTGAAGTGGTGGAAGTTCCAAAAGCTCCACCAGTTCCAAACAACGGGGAACTGGTAAATGCAGTTCCTGTGCTACCAAAACCTGGAGTCGCGTTTGAGCCAAAGGCTGAGGGCAGTGCTTGGGGCGCCAAAGGCTGGAGCACTGTTTGCAGAGCCAAAGGCTGGAGTGGTGCTTGTGGCACCAAAGGCTTGAGTAGTACTTGCGGAACCAAAGGCTGGGGCAGTCGCACCAAAGGCTGGAGTACTTGTCGCGCCAAAGGCTGGAGTACTTGTCGCGCCAAATGCAGACTGAGTTGGTGCACCGAAAGGTGAGGAACCAAATAAACTATTCCCAAAAGCTGGCTGTGACTGCTGATTTGAGCTTCCAAAAGGACTCGCTTGAGCTGGAGACCCAAAGCCTCCAAAAGGCTTCTGACCGAAAACAGAAGAACCTGCAAATAAATATATAGAAAGAGTGAGAAAGTGCTGTCCATTTGTAAGACCAGGAAAAAAAAAACAACTCAAACTTAAAGCGTGTGAGCACATTAGGTGAACACATGCATGTGTTTGCCTTGATATACAGATGCTAGTAGGGAAGGCAGATGAAGTTAGACACTAAAAGCTTGATGAGGAGGAACACAAAGGCAAGAAAATCACCGAGTTAAGAGGAAAAACAAGCAAGTATAAGTTAGTTACAGAGAGCACAGAGTAGTCAGAACACATGAACAGGTAAATAATGAAATAGTAAAACATACTGTATCATAATTAATTAAATCTCATTGTCTACCAATTTCAATGAAGAAAAAATAAACAATAATCAACTGAAAAACTAGGGCGAAACAAGCATTCAGACTTAAAGAAAAATAACCAACATACTGTGCAACCAAATCACCTCCTAAAACACTTGCTTTTCTAAGGAATTGAAAACTTGTCTGCTATAAGACTTCCAAGACAAAAGTTTACTACATCTCTGTATTACTCAACAACCCATATTAATTTACTGTAAAAGCGCAACAATCTAACTTCTGCATAGCAAATCATAAACCAAGAATAGATAACAGGAGGAAAAGGAAATAAAAATAAAAACTTACCACCAAATGCTGATGATGACGAAGCACCAAAAGCAGGGGTACTAGACGCTCCAAAAGCAGGCGTTGCAGATAATGAAGAAGTTTGTGGGTGTGCCAAACATACCAGTTGAAGTGCCCCCAAATATAGAACTTCCTGTTTGTGCACCAAAAGGATTTGGCGGACTACCAAATGGCTTTGGCGCAAAAGGATTATTACTTGCATTACTGGTCTGACCAAAAGCAGGCTGCGTCGTCCCAAACAGACTATTCGACGATTGTCCAAAAGCTGTTGCAAAACACAAATTTCAAATTATTAGCACACACATTGCCCATACGAAATCTCTTTGACAAACACATTACACTCCCAACTGAACATGAGCCAAAATTATGAACATAGCACGTCAACAATCATTCATTCATCTATTCGGGACGCAAAAAAGCACAAAAATATGCAATAACAGCACTCCATTTACAATCAACTTTAAGTTCACTTCCTTTCCGTATCTATTTCGTGTTTCTTTCATTATTTTTTTTGCCTCTTTCCTTTATTTCAAAAGAAATCTGAATTCAGCATTATACAAAAAAAAAAAATCATAAAAAAAAACTTACGATTGCTAGCGCCAAACATCCTTCCTTTTATTGATCAATACTCTACCTCCTGCACTCAAAAAAAAAGTATTCATCGCTAATTACACTACTAATCACTGAGTCAAAACTGACTGCTGAACAAAATCGAAATCGATAATGTTATGATTAATGAGCGATTGCGACAGAAATTCAAGATAATTAAAAATAAGGGAAAAATAGTTATGGCTTAATGATTGGTTACCTGAAGGCGGTAACGGAACTTAGAGGATTGATTTGGATCTGAAATAGAGAAGGATGGAGGGGGCGAGGGCAAGGAAGGGTTTGGGTGTGTAAAAATAGAGTGGTGCTTGGCTTTTTTATTTTATTTTAATTTAATTTCAGAGGGGGGGGGGCAATGCTGAGTGATTTGGGCACCGTCTGTTTCATGAAATATTTTTATGTTTTGTTTATTATAAAAAGTTAATTAATAAAAAACAATTAATCAAATAAAAATTTAACTTGTGTTTCTAAAAAAAATATTTTATTTTTAGTAGAAAATATTTAAAAAAATATATAAAACCATCTTATTGTTTGTTAATTATATGAAATTCGGTTGATTACTATATATATTTTATTTTGAAATATTTTTTAATTTTAAAGAATAAAATTTAATTTTTATATCAATTTTAGTTTTCAATTTTTTAATTATTATTTTTTTCTCTTATTTTCTTAATTAAACTGTTTTATCTATAGATTCTATCTTTATTCTTCTGGTTCATATTTATTTTATTTAAAATTATTTATGAAATTACTTTTTTTTAAATTTTAATCTCTTTCAGAAAATAATTATCTATTATATTTAGTCTTCATCATTTTCATTATTGTTTATTTAATCTTATTTATATTAGAAAAACATTTTTCAATTTCATCTTCCTTCAATATTTTTATCTTACGGATTTAATTCTCTTTCTTTAATAAACTTGAAAAGAAATATGAATAAGTTGTTATTCAAAAAACTTTCTATGACATAGTTAAATACTAGAAATATTATTTAGTTTATTTTTCATGATATTACCAATCATAAAAGAATAACTTGACTTCATAAAAATAAACTTTCTTTTTAGACATGGTTAAAAAGAATAAAAATTAATAAGTTACTTTTTTTCAAAAAAAATCAAAAATATCTCATTATTTGTAAATTATATAAAATTTAGTGATTGCTATATATGTTATTTTTCAATTTAATTTAATTTGATATTTATATCAACTTTAGTTTTTATTTTTTTAATAAAAATTCTTTATCTATCAGATTTGATCCTCGTTTTTTTTTTTTGTTATTAATTTTATTTGAGATAATTGATTAAATTAATTAATTTATTTTAATTTTATCCTCTTTCAAATTTTTTTTATATGTTAGATTTGGTCTTAATCTTTTTAATTATTATATTTTTATTTAAAAAGAAATTATAAAATTAGATTTTGTTTTTCAATCTCATCCTACTTCAAGTTTTTTTTTATTTCAGATTTTATTTATATTTTTTTAATTAACTTGAAAAAAAATAATTAATAAGTTATTTTCCAACTTATTTTCTATGATATTTTCCAACTTATTTTCTATGATATCGTCAAATGATAAAAAAAAATTTGAATTTATTTATCATAATATTATCAATGAAAAATAACTTTTCGAAAATAAACGAAAAGGAATAAAAGGAAGGAAAGAAAAAAGGAGGGGGTTAAAGGACTTTTATAGGAGTGCAGAGGAAGGAGAGAGTAGCGTTGTTTTGAAGTCTGCAGCAGGGCTTGTTTTGTAATTTTGCTGGAAAGTAGCGTTAAAGTACTCTCTGTGTTCAATCTGGAAGCCAGACGTGACTTGGAGGAGGAGACTTTAAAGTGATGATATCATCGTACAACTTGGTCTGCGTTGTGGAATTTTTAAGATCTCAGTTTAAAGTTGAATTTTTATGATGTCATAAATAATCGCTCTGCGTTGGACCCGGTTTACAACTCGGTCGCTGGTTGCGTTGGTTAACTCATGGATATAACTTTGAGTCTATTTTAAAATGATGATATTTTAAATAAAATAAATAAAATTATATCAATTTAGATAAATAAACAAATCCACACGCGCCAAACTGACCATTATTATGCTACACGTGCCATTTATTAATGGAGGAGATGACGAGACGCTTGGTTGCCGCCCTGGAAGCAAAGTTTTGACCATTCGCTGAGGACACACGCGCCGTCTGAAACTCTTGGACTCTATTCGCATGGCCTTAGCTTTATATAGTAATTTTTCCAGCCTATATTGTAATTTTATTGTGTAATTTGTGTAGTGAAACACTAAGTTTTTTTTTAGCTTTTGTTTATAATTTAAGAAAAAAAAAGTATCAATCTCTATAACATTATACAAAATGCATTATATTAAATTGGAGTTTAATAAAAAATAAAAACAAAAACTTTAATAATCAAAATCATTTAACAAATACATCGGGCATGATCACTGTAACAATTATGTTTTTTTCATTATAGCACTAGATACAATTTATTATGAATTGCTATAGTAGATTACTTTTTTCTTTTGGATGGAAAAAAATACTTTAAGGGTGGGGTGCCTTGATCTTTTCCATTGATTTATTGGTCATTCTAAGACTGGTGGTGGTATGTTTGTTATATTTTTAATTTTTATACAATAAAAACATTTTTTTACCCTCAAGGTTAACAAATCTTTGGAGTTGCTAATCAAATGTTTTTTTTTGTCTTTTCATAAGTTTTTAAACAATAAAATACTTATTTACCCCTAAAATAAAAAATGGTAGGTTGTTAGCCAAAGTTTCTTTATAGTTTTGATCTTAGAAAAGATAAAAAAAAAATACATTTTGTATTTAAAGGTGTTTTTGTACTTTTCACATGGTTTGTAGTAATTATCAAGGTCATGGTGTGCTTTCATATTTACTTTTTTTTTTTCTTATTCAAGAAATTATTGGCACATGCTCATTACACGCCAACAAGTAGGTAATATCCATAATATTTGGGAGGCACATACGATGTCAGCCAATGCAAAAACATGACATTCTACCTTGTTGTTAGAAACTCTACTATTCTCTTTTTCTCATGGAGTAGGTTTTCTCTCTTGTTATGTAAAGTGTGTAATTGTCCTTTTTATTTTTCAATTTTTCTATTTTTCTTTTCATTCTTTATTCTTATTCTTATTTTTATAAAGGCTTTGTTTGTTTTTCAATTTAATCCTTTAATTATAATTTCTCATTTGTTTTATTTATTTATTTTGGTCTTTATTCTTTTGATTTTTAATTTATTTTCTTTTTTTTTTTGTTAAAGTTTTATTGGCTTTCATTTTCATCATTCAATCAAAGTTCTTTGTTTTTCTTTTTCAATTGTGATCATTATTTTTTTTATTTGTTCTTATAATTTTATAAAAGTTTCTTTTTTTCTTTTATGTCAAAGTTTTAGTAGCTTTCATTTCATTTTTATTGCTCATTCTTTTTGTTTCTTATTTCGTTCCTATTCCTTTTATACAAGTTTTGTTTGTTTTCATTCTTCCTTTAAATACAATTTCTCATATGTTTTTTTTTTCATTTTAAATCTTATTATTTTGATTTTTAGTTATTTCTTTGGTCCTTTGGTTAAAGTTTTATTGGTTTAAATTTTATCATTCAATCAAAGTTTGTTGTTTTATTTTTCCAATTTGACCCTAGTTCTTTTTTTATTTGTTTGTTTTTTTGTTAAAGTTATTTTTTAATTCAATTTAAGCCTCCAATTGAGATTTTTATTCTATCTAATTATTAATTTTTCATTTTCACCTTCATTCTTTTAATTATTTTTTTTAGATCCTTTTATGTAATTAATTTTTTGTTATCTATTTATATTTTATTTTCCAGGGATTCATCTTCACATTTTTTTTCCATTTATATTGCTTTTGATTTAATGAATTAGGTCATGAATTTGAAAAATTAATGTCACTCGACATTTATTTTTGCTCATTTTCTTATACGATCTTATTATTCTCCATTATTATTTTTTAATATTATTTTGTGATTATCTTTAATTTTTTTTGTATAAATTTATCCTAGTATCATGATCTAGACCACCACGATTTTTGCATGCTTTTTTTGGATATCATTTTCTTAGAAAAAAATTGTTTTGTTTATGTTTGATTTCTTAAAATACTATTATGGTTCAACAATAACTTTTGTTTTCTTGTTCTACACAAATGACTTTATTTTTAAATAATATTTCTTATATGTTTGACATTATTTAATATTGTTTTTAAGGTGTGAGTTTATTCAATCAATTAGGTCTGTGTTTTTATTTCTATATTTCTATCTTTTATCGACTTAAATAAACAAGTTTATTAACACACAATGAGGTCAAATATCTCATTTTATGTGATTGAATGCTTTTTATTTACATTCATCTCTTAATTTTTCTAATTTATATTTTGGTTATTATTAATGATTATTTATTTAAACATTTACAGTCCAGAGTGGAACGTGGGTTAAATAACTTTGAAATTGAAAAATATGACATGCTGACTTTTCTTCTCTCTTTTTTTCCACAACATTTTTAACGTTTTTGTATTTATTTTTGTGTTACAAACTTAAATTGATATGAAGTCAAACGTTTTTTTTTTGAATGAAGAACTTCTATAGTAATTTAAAAAGAAAAAAAAAGAAAAAACTAAATTTTATCTTTATGTTTGATGATAAAATTATCATTTTAAAGGTTTTTTTTTTCTGGTCGAGGAAATTTTTAATTGCAGGCTGTTGACTTATGGTACTGTTTGAAATTCTGTTCTAAATAGCGCATGAAATTATTATTTTTTTTGTTTGAAAATTATTTTTTATATATTCAAATCATTTTAATATATTAATATGAAAAATAATTTATTTCTAAAAATATTATTTTAGTTTATTTTAGAGCAAAAAAGAATTCGTATTATACTATCATATTAGATAATGATTCATCACATCAAGAATCTATTTGTATTTGAATTTTAAAAATATTTTTGATTTTAAAGTTTTTTAATGCATTTTTGATATATTAATGTTAAATATTTTTTTTTAAAAAATAATATTATTTTAGATATAAACAACGTACATGGCCTGCAATATATTTCAGTCTAGCTGAGCTTATCATTTTCTCACTTGTCCATATATTAGAATCAGCAGATACCTGCATGGTTATAGTATTATAAAAACTAGCTCCTTGCTACCATGGTTGTTTTTAAAACTGTGTTTCAAAAATATTAAAAAAAAATAAAAAAAAATTATTTTGAAGAGAGGCCATCAGGGAGATGGGTGGCGGAGATTAAGAACTCGTTGCAAAAGGTTCGGCTCTGGCTCGGAACTTTTGATACAGATGAGGATGCTGCATGGCATTACGCGGTGCTAATGCTCGTACAAGCTTTGAATTGCCTCGGCCTGCACCAAATTCTCGGCCTGGTGGTCGGGCTAGTCTTACAGAAGGTGATTGCTTTCACCAGCTAATTGTTCTTCAAGTGTTGCGAATATTTCCCACAAAAACAATTCTAAGAGAGAGAGCTGGCATCATCAGCTTCTATTACTCATGGAGGTTAACAAATTGATCAGAAGAATCCCAGATCTACCTCTAAATAATAGTCTGTGTACTCCATCCACAACTACTAGTAGTTATAGATCAGAAGGTTTCTCCCCAGAAATTTTTCTATTATTTTGAAGCGATGTTGCTGCTGCATTGAGAAGTTTTTTTCGGAACTTGAATAAAAATGACTAGAGGTATTTATAATCTAAATTTCCGTTGCTATGTGTATTTAGCATTCGAATATATAAAGTTATTTAACAAGCCAAACTACAGAAACAGCAAACATGGAATGGTCTGGTGAGCCAGCAGCATATGAAGTCTCCTTGGGCACACAGATGAACCATATTTCCGACCAGGCTTCATGTTCCAGAATTCTCTTCTTTGCAGAGATTGATCAGGGATACGTATGTGTAATTTGCCCTTTACATGTAATATGCTAAAGTATGTTTCACAATCGTTTTATGTAGTGGAGGAATTATATTGCCTCTACCATGAAGTTATTCTCTCTATTTTTTTTATCAAAAATGGGAAAAAAATTCCCTCTGAAGCATAAAAGAATATGAAGCATAGTATTGCTGATGATCGTCATATACTTAGTTTAATATTTCTGAAAAGGCAAGATTACCAGACAGGAAATTCTTGGCCTGCATCTTAAGCACTCATATTTATAATTTATTTTCTTGCAACCAAAAAGAACAGGAATCAGTGCAAGCAATACAAGTCGTATGGACAATGGAATAACAGGATCCAGAAAGTTCGAATCCCAAACCATGAAATCCAGAACTGGCTTTCTTACTATCAGTAAGTTACTGATCTACCATGACGAGCGAAGCTGACGATAGATCTAGACCATTATAACATGTGAAGATTACGATAATGTTATTTCAGTTCCATGTTGCAGTTCTGAAGTGCATGTTAGAAGGTTAGGTTTCACACTAATGAAGCCTGGAAATGTAAGATGTCTGTTTCCTTCTTATGATCGTCGAAACGACAACCTACACCTGGAATCTGGAGGATACATTATTATACTCCAATACCTGATTTAGTCCATGTTACTAAGAAAATGACAGGGACAGCTAGAATGGCCCTGCAATTAAAAGCCAAAGATATCAGATGAAGAAGATAAAATGAAATGTATCCTTGCAGGGACATGATGGTACCGTGTGATCCCGGCGAGGTTAATTAAACACCATTTTAGTATTTATGATGGTGTCTGAAAGGGAAATCCTATAGCAATCTGAAATGACTACAGCTTTATCCTGTCTCTTGCCCTTGGGAAAGGACAGAAGGATGATCAGGTAGTTTAGGGACTTAATCATCATCGACATTGACAGATTATCTTAATGTGTTTCAGACGGGATTCTCTAATTAAGAGTTAATACTGTGATTAACTAGATATCAGGTACCTGATAATACTTCATTAGAACTGGATTTTCATGCAGTAAAATGGAAAAGAAAACGAATATGAAAGCCATCGATCTTTAAATTAGACAAGTCCTCTTGGAACCACATAGTAAGGAAGTGCCTTCATATTTATCACCTGGTAAGATCAAACGTTCCAAATCCATTCTGATCACCTGGCTAACTTGATAGTGCGGCGACGATAAGCAAATGAATGGCTTTAGCCATTCCTTCAGAAAGTTGCAGGTTATGAACACAGAATCTGGAACAGGTTCTCGACACTTGCATTATGATTGGAATAAAAAATAAATGAATGTGCAGGGCGTGCAGGGCCTTAACCAAAAAGTTCAAAGATGGGGACAGTTAACACATTCTTAGCGAATCAACACAGCAGTATTCTTCCTATTGCCTACTCAGCAGCAGCCTGGTGAGGGTAAAAGTTCTGTCCATTAGTGATGAATAATCGCAATAACTTTATCTCCTAAGATCCCCCATTTTAATCCGCGCCTGCGAGAGTACAATCTGTCAGAATTGCATGTGACGCATTCGTGTTGAATATTTACTAGCCAGCTATGGAAGAATAAGTACTGTCAACTATACCTGTCCATTTCGTTTTGTTTTGGCCGATACGATTCGTACCCATTAAAAAAAAAGATAAAATAGTGTTTTTTTTACCTTAATTTAAAATCCGGCCCATTCTGGAATTTTTAGCCAGATACTAGCCGAAACGTTCATGTTTCGTTCTGCCCGTTCCGTTTCGGCCAAATAGTGTTTTTTTTTTTAAATAATGAATAATTTTATAATATCAATCATATCTCTTAATCCGACCGTTAGATTGAGATGAAATTTTACAATGAGTCTCTTGACATATTATATGTAGTATGCTAACATTTCAGGGAAATTAGAGAATGTAATGACCTTGCGATATTAATGATGATATTCTCTTAATATTATACAAGTTCATAATTTTGTTCAGAAAAATCATTTTATTGTGTCTTTTTTTAGATAAAATTTTATTTATTTTTCATTCTGTTCCAGTTGAAAAAACAAAACACTAACCGAAACGGAACTGACAAAATAGTGTTGTTTTTACCTTGATTTAAAATCCAACCCATTCTGAATTTTTAGCTAGATACTAGCCGAAACGTTCATGTTTCGTTCTGCCCGTTCCGTTTCGGCCATATAGTGTTTTTTTTTTAATAATGAATAATTTTACAATATCAATCATATCTCTTAATCCGACCGTTAGATTTAGATGAAATTTTACGATGAGTCTCTTGACATATTTATATGTATTATGCTAACATTTCATGAAAATCAGAGAATGTAATGACCTTGCGAGATTGATGATGATATTCTCGTACTATTATACAAGTTCATAATTTTGTTCAGAAAAATCATTTTATTGTGTCTTTTTTTTAGATTAAATTTTATTTATTTTTTCATTCTGTTGCAATTGAAAAAAACAAAATACCAACCGAAACGAAACTGACAACCTTGGTATCAACCAAAGGATTGGAACGAATGACTGAAATGAAATTTGATTTTGAGTACAGGTGTAAACCATGAATAACTTGAGTGAGATAATGGAGGGGAATACTTTCAGTTTGGAGTGCAAATCTAGGATGGAATAGAAAGAGGACTAAGTAGGACGTTGCAAGAAATGACTCAGGCATTTGAAATGGCAAAAATTATAGACAACGTAACTCAGCCGTTGGATTGTAGATATGGGCAGTTCATTGAATTTCTCCTAGTTGTTGTGTACAAGTAAGGAGATCATTTTCCCGTAACTAAAAGAAGATTTGACGTGTTGTTATTCTTTCCTCATTGTCATTGAGAATTTTTTATCTTTTATTTTTCATTTTAAATTAAAAATTTTTAGTGTTTTAGATCATTTTCATGTAATGATGTCAAAAATAATTTTTAAAAAAATAAAAAAAAATATTATTTTAATATATTTTTGAATAAAAAATACTTTCATGACACTTTTAAACCGACACTAGTTTTTCTAGTGAGGCCAAGATATAGTGGTCTCAAATCACCCTTTTGTTGTATAGAATTTGTTGCGTGATAGCCTTCAATCCAACCTAATTTAGAAAAATAGAAAAGCTATTTTCGTAGAAATTAAATGCACTACTATATGTGTGATAGATGAAATTTAGGCATTTTCATTGATATACAATTCTCTACACCTAAACGCAAGGGATGCTAGTTATTTTCTTTCAAAAAGATGTAGTGATGTAGGTGTGTCTATGAATCAGTTGTGTGCTATGTAATTAGTCTTATAGAAATATAAATGGATGACTATGTTTAAATCCAAGAAAAAACCTTAGTGAATGTCTGAGAGTGGTTACAGTTATTTCTGAAAGTATTTTCTGTTTTTACATCATCACATCAAAATAATCTAAAACACTAAAAAAATTAATTTAAAATAAGAAATAAAAAAAATTCAATTTTTCTTAAAAACGCTTTCTAAAAGTATTACCAAACACCCTTGCATAAAGTAATTAGTCTGACAATAAAACTTATAATTTTTTATCTCCTAACAAAAACAAAAGATACAACAATAAAATTCTTAAACAAACTAGGAAATCCACAAAGAGAAAGGGAAAATAATTTTTTTTTTAATATGCTTCATGTAGTATTAGATGCTATAAACAAGACATTTTCACTCAAAAGATGCTATTAATCAATATTTTACAAGGATAGCTAATGGATTAATATATTTTATTTTTAAGGATTTCAGACTAATTAGAGGAAATCTATAAGAAAAATCTCTTATTAATTCAAAGAAGAAGGCAAAATCCATTTTAAACCTTGTTAAGGTTAGACAATTCAAAGCTAAAAAAAAAAATGTTTAATGAAGTATAGATGTTGGAACCAAAAATGCTTAACTAAGTTTCATAACCCAAATTTCAACCTATTTGCTTTTTATTGGATTTTTAAAGGGGTTAAAAATTAGATATTAAAATATCAAAGATTGATTTTGATTAGAGGTGTTCTCTGTCAACTTATAGGACAATTAGGGTGCTTTTTTTCTTTTTCTTTTTTCTAATCTGCAATTTGAAAAAAAATCATTATAATATTTTCAATTAACCCTTTTGAGTTCAAGGTTTAAACAAATTTAAATCTGAAAAAAAAACAAAGATAAAGTTTATGTTTGTTTAGAACTCTGAAACTCTCTACTATAAATACATACCTTATAAGACCAATAAGGGAGAGATAAGAAGATTTCTAAGGAGTAGGAAAAAAAAGCTTCTATGTCTCCATGAGGCGTGATGTGATAACAAAGAGTTTGAGATCTGCACGACAGGTCTCAAGTTCGAGTGAGGGTATACATTTCTTGTAGGAACCTGAGATAGTCAGAGTTTTACTCGCTCACCTAGACTCACTAATTGCACTTTCCAGGAAAATGGAGTTTCATCGAATCTAAAAAAAAACCCTCTACATTGAGGGTTGATAATAATAATAAAAAAGTCATTTATTTTCTTGGTACTTAAAAGGACACCTTATAAGACCACAATTATTTTTCTTGTATTTTCTCTCAAACACTACCCATTTAAACATTAGATAATTCCTAAATTCACAGGAGAGAATATTTTACAGGTATAAGGTATTATCCATCAGTCACCTTGGCGTGTTAACTTGTCCCTCAAGATCATTTGGTAAGTTTAAACCTCGTCACTAGCAATTACAAACAAAGAACATCATCCACCTAGATAAAGTCTAGAACAAAATGCAAATGAAAACTTTTGGCTAATAATCTACTGCTTCTTCCATTTTCGAGGATGAAATCACGCATTGATTCTTCTTTTTTTTGTGCGAGCCATGCTCAATGATTCTCTTGTAATCTCCATTTGTTGGAAAGTATCAGTCAAAAGAAAGTGTAAAGAAGAGAATAAATATTAAACTATTGTCAAAGTTGGTTCCTTAAAGCATATATGTGATTTGAAGAATTTAATCTTGCTTTCTTCCCACTTATTCCAGACTCCATTTATTTAGAGCAATAAATCTGTGCATGAGTTGTGGTGTCTGATACAGGAAATTGGTAAGCAAAGATAGAGATAACAGAGGTGACACTCTACTTCTCCCAAGAATGCTCAATTCAATGGCTGATTGCAATGAATGGAAGCCTTTCATTGCAATGATAACAGTTGATTTTGCTTTTGCCATTGTCAATATTCTTCTAAAGAAAGTCCTTGATGAGGGGATTAACCACTTGGTCCTTGTCACCTACCGGCTTTCAATTTCTGCTCTTTTCTTGGGTCCAATTGGCTACTTCTGGGAAAGGTAGTGGCTCTTTTGGCCAACATTTTGGCTAGTATTATTTTGATTTCTTGACTGTATAAACTCATGCCCCTCCTCAGAATAGTTCTATGTGGGCAGTAGGTAGCTAGCTAGGATCAAATTTTCGGAGAAGTTAATGAACAGGGATAGAAAATTCTGATACTACTTTTCAGGTATTAAAGCAGCAGATCTTATAAATCAAGCTTGTTTGCAGGGGTAGCAGACCAAAGCTCACCTTTCGGATCTCATGTTACCTGTTTCTTAGTGCCATTGTCGGGTGAGTATTGTTTCAAGTTTTCCATTTCCTTGCCAGCAATTTCATGGAAGACTCCTAACTAATTGTTCCTTGCAGGGCATCACTGACACAATGCTTCTTCCTTATCGGCATTCAATACACATCTGCTACATTTTCATGTGCCTTCATCAACATGGTTCCTGTTATTACATTTATAATGGCACTGCCATTCAAGTACGAAGAAATATTTACTTCCAACCTCCATGGTTCTGCAAAGTCTTGTGTTTTTAAATCGTGGGTTCGTCGCAGCTTTAACTTTCCTCCCCTTTACTGCCTTGCAGAATGGAGACTGTTCATATAAGATCAAAAAGTGGCAAAGCCAAAATACTCGGTGCTCTGGTGTGTGTTGCAGGTGCCATACTGCTGACTGTTTACCGAGGAGCACCACTGTTTAACCACTCACCGAACCAGGCTGTAAACCGAGCCATGGACCAGGGTCTAGAGCTGAGCCATGCTAAAAGGGCCGAAAGATGGACCTATGGTTGCATAGCTTTGCTTGTAGGAACCCTGTTGTGGTCTTCTTGGTTTGTACTTCAATCACATATTGGCAAGAGATACCCCTTGCCAATATTCCAGCACAGCCATTATGTCCTTCTTCGGTGCAATTCAATCAGCTGTTTTGTGCTTGTCCACTGAAAGGAGCCTCTCCATATGGGTTCTGACGGGGAAGATAGAAATCATAACAGTCCTGTATGCTGTAAGTATAGCTGGAATCAAATCTCAATGGTATTTCAGGTTTATGCTGTTCCTGATATCACATGAAATTAATTGTGATGGAGAATAATATAAATCATATTATGGGGTCTCACCTAACAGCTTAAGCTTTTAGGTGAGATGGTTCTTTGACATGGTATCAGAGCCTTGTTGACCTAGCGGTCATGAGTTCGAATCTCACCACTCGTATTTTGATAGTTTCACTTGAGGGGATGTCTTAAAGAATATTGTAAACCATATTTGGGGCCTCACCTAACAGCTTAAACTATCAAATGAGATAATTCCCTTTTAATAACAACTTAAAGCTTTTAAATGAGATGGTTCCTTATCAAACTGTTGGTTTATGCAGGGAATGATTGGATCAGGCTTGTGCTATGTGGGAATGTCATGGTGTGTTAAGAAAAGGGGTCCTGTGTTTACAGCAGCATTCAGTCCCCTGGTTCAGATAATGGCAGCCACGCTTGATATCCCTATCCTCCACGAGGAACTCTATCTTGGCAGGCAATCTTTCAGACCTTTCTGTTTCTATTAATATCTATTTCACAAATGGGATTTCAATGAGCAGTTTGCTGGGATCCATCTTTGTAATCATTGGCCTATACATTCTTCTATGGGGTAAGAACAAGGAAATGCAGAATCATGCAACAAGAGTAGCTCAGGAAGCTGAAGAGTTGAAGGAACAAGAACCCCCCGTACAAGTCATCACTGTCTCTTGTGGTTCAAGGTGTCCTTGAGGCCAGTAAGATGATGCTTTCCACTTTTCAAGAAAATCCATGTTCGGTACTAATTGTAATTTCTTTCAAAATTTTCACAACATACGAATAAAATTCAAAGAAAATACTCTCAGCTTCAGTTCTACTCTCTGCCTCGAAGAGAAATGGAAGGAGGGGGGAAAAAGGGATAGAAAGTACAAGCTATGGTGGCAAGTTGGTTGCAAGTTTCATCTTCGGTCAAATTTACAAATAATCTTGTATCATTTAAGCCAAAAATTCAGATATTGTAGGTTGTGTTAGAGAATAATATAAATCATACTCTAGAGGCTCACCTAACATCTTAAGCTTTTATGTGAGATGGTTTCTTAACATGGTATCATAGCCTTGTTGACTCAACAGTCACGAGTTCGAATCTCACCATCCTCATTCTCTTTTGATAAAAATCAAGCACAAGTTAGAGTGAGTGTGTGTACAAGTTTCAAGCCTAAAAGGCTTTCACTTTCATCAAGGGATGCGTTAGTGAATAATATAAATTATATTTATATTTTGTAACCTCATCTAACCATTTGAACTTTTAAGTAAGCTGGTTCTTTAATAGGTGGCTAGGCTTGGACAACCATTTTAACACCCCAAGTCTCATTTTGGAGAAGAATGCTATGCAGGATATTGAAATATTACCTGCAAATCTGTGGGGAAAAGAGACACCACTCAAATGCTGAAGCACAACTAGACTGATATAAAGCCATCGATCGCCTCCGGAATGGGAAACGAAGAACAGGATTATAGCTTAGAGAATTGTTAAGGTAGGATTAGGCCTCGTTTTGGACTAAGCTTTTCTGATGCAGTGGATAACAACAACCAGCTATTCTCTAGTTAAAGACTTAGATTTTGTGAAGAGAAAAAAAGGGAAACAGCTCATCTATTTCGGTTCGCGGAGACGAGAAATTACTATAAATATCAACTTACTATCAATTCCAATGGCTTCCAATGACAGTCGATGCTCAACATTTCATAGCTAAGATATTACAGGCACACCATAATTCAATATGTAAATCACACCATACATGATTTTTGAAACTTTATTCTGATATATCCTTCTAAAATACTGAAAATCAAACATGTAGCGAGTTATTTCAACATGCAAACCTAAACCCTTTGAATATAGAGCATCGCTAGAGCACAGCTCCACTCCTTTTTCACCTCCTGCTTCAATTTTCCTTACTGATCTGATGAGCTTGAATGGTCAGAATAGCTCTCATACTTCAATCCCTTGTCTTTCTTCTTCCCCTTCTTTCCATGCTTATCAGGCTTGAGCCCATGGGGTTCAAAAGTATCCGAAATTTCCATATGAACACCAGGATCATTAGTGTTGTAGTGGCTATTAAACATGATAGAGTTGTTCAGAGCCTGGAAATTGCTGTTAACATAAGTACCTGATTCCTGATCAGGCTCACCGGATGACTCCCCGTCGGTCAACTTCTTAGGTTTCTGATCATCCAGCTCACTTCGCATCGTAGCTCCTGTGTTGGTTCCGGCAAGAGTAATGATTCGAGTGCCATGATCGTCGTCCTCGTCAGCCGAGCTTTCCTGGCTGTGGAGACCAGGAATGCGGCTCGTTATGACACTCACCATGTCTCTAAATTCGCGGTCGAGAAGTTTACTCTTGTCTCCCCCGGAGGCTGGCTTGGGTTCAGGAGGAGCCATGATTTGCAGGCTGACAGGTTTTGGAACGAAAGAGAGTTCAGGCTATGGAGTTTGGAGTTGGAGCTCGAAGGGTTGCATTGAATTTAAGAGGAAGTGCGAGGGGTCAACAGTTTGTAGGAATAAATTAAAGGGAGGGAATAACTTAGATGACAATGCAAGGATTTTTGATTTATTAAAGAAGGAAAAAGAGAAAGGATTACTTGGCAATGAGTTTTCCTTTACAATTGTATTCTTTTGTGAATCGCAAGGCTGTATTCTTTTTAAAATTTTATTTACATTGGGAAGTAAATTGAGGTGGATCCAAGTAAAATAAAATAAAATAAAATAAAATATTATTACTACTATTTTTAAAAAAAAAGCAAACAAATAGCTTCCATGTTGTTTATCATAGTTTTGATTGGATTAATCAAGTTATTAATTGACCGAAATATTTTACTAAATTGATGTTTGACACTGTGTTTTAAAAAATATTATAAAAAAATACATATTTTTTTTATTTTAAATTAAATTTTTTTTGATGTTTTTAAATCATTTTTATGTGCTGATATTAAAAATATTTTTTTTTAAAAAAATAAATCATTTTAATGCATTTCTAAACGAAAAAATATTTTTAAAAACTAATATCAACCACACTCCCTAAACAAAGTACTAAATCAAGTTAGACTAATTTTTTTATAAAAAAAAATTCTCAAATACCTCTTTATCCTTATACAATGCATGAAGTCAATAGATCTATAATTTAATGCCAGCAACCTATTTTTTCTCCCTTCATTTATCTATCATCTACAATTTTCACGCCTATCCTTCTAAATTTTCAAAGCAATGCTTCAATTATCTTTTTTTTCAATTTCATCCTCTTATATTTTTCAAGTGTCATATTTCATCTTTATTCTTTTAATTTATGTTATTTTTTATTTGAGATTTTTTTTTTATGATTTCATTGTCCTTTATATTTTTTTCTTATAAGATTTGATCCTCATTCTTTTCCTTCATTGTTGTTTTTTTTACCATGAAAGTTTTTTTTTTTAAAATTTTATCCTTTAACATTAAATTAATGAGTTGTAATTTGGGAGATTAACTTGGGCTTTAAAAGAGTCACTCGAGTTTGCTTGAGTCTTTCCTTTTTTAAATTTTATGTTTTTTCAATTTTATTCTTCAACATTTATTTAATCGAAGATTAAGCTCTATTTTCTTTTATATGATTTTTCACTAATTTTGAAAACAACATGAGTTATCTTGAGTCTTTTTATGTTCTATTTTAAATTTATTTTTTAAAAAAAAATTAAATTTATTAATTAAATATAAACATGAGATACTCACTTCATGATATTTTATTTGATTTGCTTTTTTTAAGTGTACTAATAGTGAGTCAAGATATTTCTCGACAAACTCTTTCTAATGGTAAGTCTCCAACAAGTTTTTCTTTTCTTGTGTATGACGTTGATAATTTATTTTTTATAATTAATTATTCTCAACGTATTGCTTTATTTACCATCAATGTTTTTTTTTAATTATATTATTAGATTAATTAAGTTTATTGAATACAATCTGAGATTTTATCTTATTTATTTAAAAATATCAGTGTAATTTAAATATTATTTATATTAAAAAAAATATGACAAACAGTATAACAAGAAATACATATCTAGTTCCTACCCAATATATTGAAATTACATTTTCACCACTGGGCCACTGGGCTGAACTTTGAAATTCACTGCTGTAAGGATTATTTATTGATTGTGGTAGTTGCAAACTTGCAATGCCACGTCGACAATTTTTAGGTTGGTGGTTGGATAGTGTATTTATATATTTTCATGTGATATTTGATATTGTAGAATTGATTTAAAAAAAAACAGTATATTTACATAAATTCTTTTTTTTTTTTTTGACCTAGGTCTTTTGATTTTGTTTTTTATTTCTCTCAAAAAAATAGTTGCTGGACTTAATATATTATTTGAATTCGAATAAAAAATTTAATAGATTATGGGTTTGAAAGTTTAATTTGAATTTACAAGGTTTGCATAATCTTCATATATTTTTGATGAAAAGAAATAGGACTAAATTTATTTTTTATTAGGAATATATTGATTGACATTTAAATTGAGACAATATTAAAGGAGCTTTTTTTTAATATTTTTTTATTTTAAAAAAAATATTCTTTTTTTTGAATTGAATAAAATAAAAAAAAAATATTCTTTTTTTGTATTGAATTATTTAATATTTTCTTAATCCGACTCGATAATCATTATCATAATTTTAGTATTT
The DNA here is from genome assembly GCA_029030765.1 of Salix suchowensis. Classification (NCBI taxonomy): domain Eukaryota; kingdom Viridiplantae; phylum Streptophyta; class Magnoliopsida; order Malpighiales; family Salicaceae; genus Salix; species Salix suchowensis. The sequence goes on from JAPFFH010000004.1 coordinate 5,757,543, forward strand.
TTTTTCTTTTGAAAAATGAAAGCATTATCTTAAATTTATAAACTAGCCGCGGGCCTCATGTAGTGTAAGCTATGGGCCAATTGAAGCTTACCGAATTGTATGATAATAATAATAATAATAATAATAATAATAATAATAATATATAAAAATAAAATAAAAATCTGAACCCACCCGTGTGGTGGTGTCTCATTTTCTCCTCCTCATTTCCATGTCTTTCTTGTTGTGCTGAAGCAGTGAAGTTTTGGTCTAAACAACAAAGTAAAGATTACTTTTGTTGCTGTGCTTTAAGCAAAAGCATTTTCCAGGTAAAAAAGGTTTTCCTTTTTACTATTTCTGTTCGTTTCTCTATATGGAAAACTATTGCCCATTCAATTTGCTTTGCTTTTATTGTAATCGTATCTGGGTTTAGCTTTTCAGTAGAATTTCTTTATTGGATTATTACTTTGTTGCCAGCTTTTTTATGTATCTGATTTGTTTTTGCGCAAAAGATTCAATTTTTTTGTTTGATTCTACTTGGGGTGCAGTGATGATGCCTGTAAAGATGAGCCCTTTTGATCTTGCTGAGAGTAAAATGGTTTCTGGAGCTTATTTGATGTTCTATTGAATCTTTGTTTGTTTTTAGTAGAATCAGATGCAGAATGATGGGTCTGGTAGAGATGGCACAACCAGAGCTGGTGGAGATGTGGCCCTCACTGAGATTGACCTGGAGAAGCAGGATAACAGCAAGGTGTTACCGCAGGAAGGCGGCAATCGGGTCTTGTCAGGGAATTATGATCATTCACCAGTGATTGCCATTGTGGTTTCTACTGGCGAGTCTCCTGTGTCTACCAGCAAGGAAGAGTTCCGTAGTCTGGATTCTCCCAGAAAAGGGTCGTTGTCAAGGACTTCAAGTTCGCACGAACAATGCAGGTTTACCCACTCATAACTCGAATAAACTTGCCCTAGTTATTAATTATCTGTTGATTTAACGGAATGCACCGTGGCTCTATGAAAATGAGTGTCTGTTTAATGTCATAAATTTGTGGATTTTCTTGTTTCATGGAAGTTCTAGTGTGCCATTATATGCACTTTTTTCAGCAGTCCTAGTGCTGGTATAGATTGAGTGTTGTACAACCATAGATACAAAAATCTTAATATTTATTGACCTAATGGAATTACACTTATAAGCAGTAAGTAGGTTACTTTGTTATTCTTCAGAGTTTGTCAGCAGGAGAAGGAAGAAGCTCTCATAGATCTTGGATGCAAATGCAAAGGCGGTCTTGCGAAATCCCATCGCACATGTATTGATACGTGGTTTAGCACAAGAGGGTCCAACAAATGTGAGATATGCCAGTAAGTCCTTCAACATGTCTGCTTATGCTATGAAGTTAGCACAAAGAGGTTTATGAACTGTTTTTGTATGATTTAAATCTTTTATTGCAGGGCTGTAGCCGAAAATGTGTCACCTCCAGAATCTCAGCCAATTGTAGGTATTCTATGCCTGAGTGAAAAAAAACTACAACATGCTTAAGATAGCCCTTTTCATTTGCATCTGCTCTAAATTCAACACATGCATTGGGTTTTGGAATGCGATGCAAGCTCGTGCATCTTTTTTGGGGTCTGCCTAAGTTAGCTTATCATGTCAGCTTCCAAAATCAAAATGGCATTGCTAGGAATGTGGGATTTGTTTTTCCAAAAATACCCAAATGTTATGCTTTAAAAACCCTTACAAGGGATTACACTACGCAGGGAAGCATGATTTATAGATAGTTGGATCGGCATTATGGATTGATGACCAAGAGTTTGTATGAGAGACCAAGAAGTGTTTAAATGTTGATATTTTGTTTATAATCTGAAATTGTTGCTGCGTGTATTTTATGAAGCAGGCAAACTACTGGGTTTGGAGAATTGACCCAAACTATAGACCACGAGACCGCGATAGGGTAAGCCGATTACTGTGGTCAATCTACTGCAAGTATGTGTACTTTTTTGGATGTGATTTTCAATTTGATGAGTTTGAGTGCGTTCATCTTTGAAACAGGGTTGTTTTAGTCCTCTTTGGGTGGCGTTCTCAATCCTTATTGGTGGTCTCTTGCTGGATGTGCTGATATCCATCACCCTTGGTGTTTCTGCCTTACCTGTTAACATAATAATTGGTAAGCACGTCTGCATTAGTTTAAACAGTTGACTGACTCGTTCATAGCCAGACTGTATTATTCCAAAATGAAGAACATTATGCATGTTGGCTGAATTGTTCATATCCAAGCTGTTTTATTCCAAAATGAAGAACATCATGTATCTTGATGTTGAAACTACAACACATTGTACAGGGGTCATTGTTGTTCTCGGACTCGGAACTGCGCTTCGGCTAGCCCTGGAATTCTGCCATGAGTGGAGTTTTAGGAGAGCAGTTCAAAGGGCAGATGCCAATGAGAATCATGGTTACCATCCAACTTTGTAGTAAATATATACAGGATGAAGATACAACTCACGAGAGAAGTGTTAATTTGTTTGGGGGTAGTATACGAAAAGTATTCAACTTATATATATATATATATATAGTATGTCTTGTTTGGGGATGGTTGTTGATTCTTGCTGAGTGTGCTCGCATTTGACAATACACCATTAAGTTTGGAAAACTTTCATATCCCTAAAGCGTTGGAATTTCATTCAACTACATTCCTCCTCTCAAGGTATGAAAAAAGGAGTTGCCTTGGTGGAGAAATTGTTGAGGAGATGATGGAGGAGAAAATTGTCATTTGGCCCTATGGGCTCTCTTCAATCATGATTTGAGGTTAATCAAAATCACTGGGCTTCCTCAAAAACTTGTTATGATTTCTTTCAAAGACTATTATCATGACTCAAGAGGATCTCTTTTCCATGAGTTATGGCAAGCAATAAGCTCCATGCAAAAGCATGTGGGGTCAAATTTCAAAAAGACTGCTGGCTCTTTATTGGGGTTCGGGTCTGCTGCTGGCTCACCTATGTGAGAACAATTACCACATTTTGGTTTAGTGTATTGCAATGGTGATATTTTTTTAATGAAAAAAATTATTTTGATTTTTGATTTTTTATTTTGCATAACTGGTCTCTCTTGTGTATTTTTTTCAATAATTTTTTAAATTTATATTTTAGTTAATATATGATTTTTTTGGGTTTTTACTTTGTTGAATAATGATTATTTTTTTAATTATATTAGGTGTGTTTAATTTTCATAAGATTAATATGATTTGTGACCTTGAATGATATCTTTTTTTCTTTTATGTTATTCAATAAATTTTATGTGTCAATCTCTATTTCAAATTGATTTTTATAAAAAAAAAAAAAACTCATTAAACATCATCAAGTAAGTGGATCAGAGTTAAGATATTAGATATTTTGATTTATGGTATCTTAGATTTTTCAATTATCTTTTTATTTATTGTTAATTGGATGAGTGTATAAGTTTATATATATATATATATATATATATATATATATATATATTCATGATTTTTCATGTAAAAAAACACGTTAAAAAATTTTACATGTTCAGATTTTTTATTATGTGTTATTATTTTTATGTTTTTTTCTTTAACTCTTATAAAACTTTTATTATTTTTAATTTTACTCTTCAACCCAATTTGATAGTGCATTGTTTTTATTTTTTTCTTTTAATTTTGGCTCCTAGTTTTATTAGTTTTTTTGACATGTATGTTTTCTTGTTTGTTATCATTATTATCTTTTTATTTCTATGTGATTCAAATAAATCCAGCCCATTTAGTTGATCAAATTTTACTTTTTATACTGAATTCACACGAAATATACTTGTGACTCTTTAAAATACTTTACTATAAAAATAATACAGTGCACGAGGAATAGGCACGTGCCCGACAAGAAAAGTGTTCAACTTGGCTACTTTACTGCATGCATCTTTTTCGCCCTCCCCATCACTTCTTCTTCAACTTCAGTCGAGGAGAATAAGAGACTGTGTGGCACTGATTTTTTTAAAATTGTATTTCAAAAAAAATTGATTTTTTTTATTTTTATGTTATTTTCATATGCTAATATTACAAATAATTATTAAAAAATTAAAAAAAATATTATTTTGATCCATCGACAGAGGTTGGGTTCGGATGCCATGGTCGAAGCATCCATCCATCTCGAGCTCCTCCTAATAATAATAGCTTGGTTGAAAACATCCCCTCGAGGTTTGGTGGCGCACCGCGTTAGGTGGGTTGCTTTTCCACTTCACTTTATTTGGATTCATTGCTACAAAATAAGTTAGTTCTTGACGTTTTATTTCTCAAGGATTAAACCCCCCTTTTTTCATACCCCATTTTAATAGCACAAACCCTAATAATTAATTCGATAATATCATCCACTTTTGGACGAAATACTATGAGCATCCCTCGAATGTTAATTTAGCATCTCATTAAGTATCTTCAAGTCGGAATTATAAAAACTAAATGTCAAGCAATTATCTTATTTAATAGTTTAAATTATTTAGTTAAATTCAAAATATAATTTATATTATTCTCTAAAATTTCATCTCAAGTGAAATCTTTTTGAGCTTGAAATTTGCACAGATATATACTATCGTGTACTTCATTTTTATCAAATAAAATAAGAGTGGCGGTGAGATTCGAACTCGTGACTGCTGGATTAACATGACTCTGATACCATGTGAAGAAATCATCTTATTTAAGACCTTAAAACTGTGAGGTGAAACCTAGAATATAATTTATATTATATTCTGCCACTTAATTTCTTTCATAGTTATGAGATTGAATTTGATTCAAAAACATGAATTGTGAGCTGAGAAGATCAATCCAATCTAGTTGATCTGGATTTTTTAAAATTAATATATTTTTTTAATAAAACAACGTGATTTTAAACATTTATTATTAAAAAACAACCTTAACTCAAACCAATTTCAAATAAATATGATTTCTTGTAATGTGTTGGAAGCTTGCAATTAACTTTAAGGTGCGGCAAGAGGGGCTACCGGAAAGACGATTAGAGAAGCAATCGCTCGTGGATACATAAAATAGTGCTTAGAAAAAGCAAAGAAAAGGGAAAAAGTGACAAAAAAAAATATTCCCTGCCATGAGAGGAAAAGGGAAGCCAGAGAGAGCGGCTGTTTACTCCCACCATTTTGAAATATCTACATGGGAGAGTTGTTGCGGTAGTTTTTAAAGTATTTTTTATACTGAAATATATTCAAATGATATATTTTTTTATTTTATAAAAATTATTTTTGACATCAACATATTAAAATAATATAAAAATATCAAAATATATTCATTAAAAAAAAAAAAAAAAAGCTGCGGCACGGCTTGTCTCGAAACCACAGGTTGGACATAACGCGGTTTCCTGTACACCGTGGATTCGAGACTCGGCATAACATCTGGGCTCGGAAGGTTCGTAGTCCACACTTGGAAATTTCACTGTTTGACTAATCCAATGTTGTTCTTTGCTACTTTAGAGATTCAACAAAAATATGAGCTATTGCAATTTTGCCCCTCAATTCTTGATAGTAGAATATATCAGCCCAATCTCTAATTGCATTCACTTATTTAAGCCTCGTTTAGGATTGCGTCCTACTGTGCTCTTAATTTGTTTTTCAGGTTTTCGATTCATTTTTTTATATATTTTTGGATCGTTCTAATGTATTGATATCAAAAATAAATTCTAAGAAAATAATCCTTACTGCATTTTCAAATAGACCTCTAATGCAAGTTTTTCTTAAGCACAATTTATGAAGGAATGCAAGTTTAGTAAGGAAAATCAAATCACTTTGAAGTTGTGGCGAAACTAAAACAAAAATCTTAGATATTGGATTCACTTCAAGACCTACTTTGAAAAATATATAAGAGATGGAGGACTGATTTAGAGACTGGGTTCACTTCAAAGCCTGATTTTGAAAATATATATAAGATGAAGGAAGGACTGATTGAATCTTCCATTATTATTACCGTGTCCATTTTCAACCTCACATCATCACAACCACTACTTTTCTTACATGACACTTGGCTTTGTTGTCTTGTCCTGATGCAAGTTTGCCAGCAGTAAAACTGAATAGGTTAAATAAGAAGAAGAAGAAGAAAAACCACACGTGTTATATAGTCTAATCATATCACCTGATCACAGCAACGGAAGAGCAATCAAAGAAAGAGAGAGGGGATTGAGGGATTTTGCAGCGCATACAAAGACTCAGACTTGATAGGATTTCTTTGTTGGGTTTTGTCTAGAACAAGGAAAAAGAAAACCGCATGGTGGCTATGGTGTCTGTGGACTCGCTACCTTTAGGGTTTAGATTCAGGCCAACTGATGAAGAATTGATAAACCACTACTTGAGACTTAAAATCAACGGTCGTGATTCTGAAGTTGAAGTCATCCCTGAAATCGATATTTGTAAATGGGAGCCTTGGGACTTGCCTGGTAAAGCAAATGAAAAAACCTTTCTTTTTTATTTTTTAGTTTTTTATGTGGATTTTCTTTGATTTTTAAGATTTCGAATCTCTGATATTTTTTTGGTTGGTTGCTGAATTTCTTTATTCCATGAATAAATTCCTCTTTTTTGTAAAGATTATTATTTTCTTGGAATCATTGTATTTTAGTATGACTGGTTTAATTTAGTGTACTATATAGTGCACAAGTCTGCTATTTTTTATCTGAATTTGGAGTCACGGAATGTGGAGTTTCAGGGTTATACGTAGATTCACTTGAATTTGCAGTGAAGATCTTTTTTTTTTTTGGGAATCAGTGTTTTAGTATCCTCTCTGTGATTTAGTGTACTATGATTTACTGTTATGCCATTTTTAGCTAAATTTGAAGTTAATTTGAATGTGGGATTGTAGGCTTATCTGTGATAAAGACTGGTGATCCAGAGTGGTTCTTCTTCTGCCCACTTGATAGGAAGTATCCTAACGGTCATCGTTCGAATAGAGCAACAAATGCTGGTTATTGGAAGGCTACAGGGAAGGATCGAAAAATAACCTCTCGAAAATCAGCTGGTAATACTACCCTTTGATTGGTATGAAGAAAACACTGGTTTTCCACCGTGGTCGTGCTCCAAATGGAGAGCGTACAAATTGGATTGTGCATGAATATCGTCCCACTGAAAAGGATCTTGATGGCACCGGTCCTGGCCAGGTTGCTTGCTTTCTTGATCTCATTCCTGTTATTAATTTGTTCATTTTGACTTTCTATGGTTGGTTGCATTGCTTAGTTTCGATTACTTTCTATGGAGCAAATGGGGGTATTTTGTATGCTGTGTACATTGCTAGCTTGTATTATGATTGGTCATATTAACCATGCATTCAATCTTAGTATTTTTGATGGAAATGTGTGCATAATGGTGGCAGCAAACTTACGGAATTTTGCTTTAATAATTTGTGCTATGCATGAAATCTTGAAGACTTTTTGCTCATTGTTGATTTTTCAAGTTACCAAATGTCCTTTTGTGCTTTTTGTATGCAGCGCTACTACTGTTAAAATGAATACTGCTGATTCTCATTGATGCTATATATCTCTTCAACTCACCGTGTTTTCTCTATTCATCTGGACAGGGTGCATTCGTCCTTTCCCGCTTGTTCAGGAAGCCAGAAGAGAGGTCCAGCGTTGTAAAGTATGATGAAATAGAACAGAATGGATATTCTCCTACAGCTGCTAAGTCCTCTCCTGATGATGCATCATCCGATCTTGTTCAAGAACCAGCTACATCTGATATGAATTCAGGAATGCAACTTGAAGATACAAAGATGTTGTCCGAGTCTGACAACATGACTTCTAATGCTGCGGTGCCTATTGATAGCTGCAGTAATAGTCGTGCAACTTCAGATTTTGAAGATCAAGTGCCAGAAGCAACAGCCGTGGAGGTGAGAACTGGATCCTGTATTTTGGCCTCTTGTACTCCACTCAAGATAAACATTATGAGAAATTTGATTTTTTTAGTTTTTTTTCCAGGCATATCTGCCATCGGATGAAAATTCGCCCTTACTTGAGGCCATGTCTGATGAACTTGACTGTAAAGTTTTCTCCCCAGTGCGATCACAGATTCCAGCGGAGCTGGGATACTTCATGGATTCACTTTATGCCAGTGACTTTGGCAACAGTCAAAATGGATTTTCCTTTCAGGATGGCACCAGTGAACAGGATGTATCCCTCACTGAATTGTTAGATGACTTCATCAACAACCAGGATGACTGTTCTGGTGAAGAGACAAGCAGTTGGAACACCTTGGGTTTTGGAAGTGAGACTCAGTTGTGTGGTCAGATACCATCAGGAAACTTTCATGTTAAGGACCATGGTGTTTACAATGGGATGGCTCAAGAACTGGTAAAACTATGGTTTTATGGTAGCTTTTAAACTAGTGTTTGTTTAATCTTTTTCCTGTCATAGCTCTTAAATATTGCTTCTTGTATTTTCTTAAATGGCTGGCCATTTTGACATAGTTGATTTGTATGTGTTTGAATTTTTTTTCTGAAGTTCTAAAATCCTTTTGTAATTTTGATGTACACCAGCATGCTTCACACACTGGAGCCCGGGTGTGGCCTGATGATCAATTTGACAGCGATGAGTTATTACAAATGCAAAATGCACTTAGTACTTGCCGAGCACCCGCACCTGTTACTGATGGAGAAATTGGAAGGGGAAATATTGGACATTTTGGAAATAATTTGGTTGGACAAGATGCTTCACCTGCCAATTCTTCAATCTCATCCTTTGATGTACTCGATAGTATGGAAGAACCAACAAGTCAAATGACTTCTGTAGACCATAGCAATGGTGTTAGTGGAACTGGAATCAAGATTAGGACCCGCCAGCCTCAAGTCCGACGAAATTCAGGCAATGTTGTTTCCCAGGGCAGTGCCTCAAGAAGAATCCGTTTGCAGGTAACACCTTCAGCTGATTCAGTTGGAAATCGCAAGGTTAATGATGCAACCCACGTTGAAGATGAAGATGAGGTGAAATCAGCTGTGACTGAGGCAAGTGTGAATCATTTGAGACAGTGTAGTTTCTGTTGAAATCCATCCATCAATTTTATTTAGTCCATACAATCTTTTAATGCAGGCCACTGGAGATGCTGAAAAACAGGCCTCTACTGTTGATGAAGATGAAGATGAGGTGCAATCAGCTGTCACCGAGGTAAGCGTGATGATTCAAGACAATGTGGAGTTTCTGTTGAAATGCATGCATCAATTATATTAAGTCCATACAATCATTTGATGCAGGCCACTGGAGATGCTGAAAAACAGGCCACTACTGTTGATGAAGATGAAGATGAGGTGCAATCAGCTGTCACCGAGGTAAGCGTGATGAATCAAGACAATGTGGAGTTTCTGTTGAAATGCATCCATCAATTATATTTAGTCCATTCAATCATTTGATGCAGGTCACTGGAGATGCTGAAAAACAGGCCACTACAGCTGATGATCTGCAGAATGAAATTCCAATTGTAATTTCCAAGGCCAACTGGGAAATTGCTGAAGAATCTTCTTCAAATCTGAGGTTAAGAGTGAAAAGGGAAGCCGGCCCTGGGAGTGGCCAGATAGCATCATCAGCTTTTCCAGCTGCACATCATGGACACAAATCACTATCAGTTTATGTCAGCATTTTCCTCCTCCTAATCTTGTTCATAGCTTTTGCTGGGATATGGAGATCCCCCAAGACTGTGAAGCTGCTCCGGCTACATGGTGGTGCAATTGATGATTTGTAGTGCATGTTCTCTTTCGATGAGTAGCAGGATAGTTTTGTAGATGGCATTTAAAGAACTTAAAAGGCATATATAACTTAGGTTTCTGCATATTTCTAGTGTGTATACAAAGACCTCGTGTAAACTTGTTTTTAGTTTTTCTGTATGATAAATAACTCTAATATTAGATGGTGCCTTCGTTCTCTACATCTAACTTCTCAGCTCCCAAAAGAGACGGTGATCATGGAGAGATGTCCCTCACTATTTCCGTCCCTTTTTTTTTATCTCGAGAAATGAATCTTCCATTTGCATTTGTGTACAGGAGCTTCAGATGATATGGTATTTTTTACTTCGAGGTAGGTGGGATGTTCATTCCAAGTAATCAATGAAGCTAATTATGCCTTTTACTTTCGAGTGGAAGGAACAGAGTCTTGGCCGGAAAGAAAGGAGGTTATGTGGATAAAAGGAGTAGCATGCCGGAAATATTAATTCACAAAGGTAACCGACGGTGATCGGAGAGCATCAAGCCAACAATTTTCCAGAGAATTCCCATGTCGTAAATGATCGAAGTGTACATGGAAGCTTCAAAAAATATTCTAGAACTTGATTTGAATGGACTGCTAGGCACCATGTAAGCTTCAAAAAATATTCTAGAACTTGATTTGAATGGACTGCTAGGCACCTTCTTCGCTGTTGCCACAGGCTCTGTTCCCGGCCACTGTGGCTTATGCCCTTCACCCAGATTCCAAAAGCCTAGCTTCTTGGTTTTAGACTCGGGTTTTTCATTAATAACTAACAATTCTTGTGTTTCAATGTGTGAGAAATATATATATAAATATAATATTCCCCCCCTGTAAATTACAAGTTTAATATTAAACAAGACTTTTTTTTTTTTCTTCAATAATTCAATACAAATGAAATGGTTCACCGGTTAGGTCATAGGTTTGCTCTCTATAGATCACCATTTTGAGTCCCATATCGGTCGGGTTACTGGAAGTTTTAACTAGTCATTAATTTCACAGTTTACTGAGATTAATCGAAATACGTGTAAGCTAGTCCGGACACCAACATTTCAAAAACAAATACAGATGTATTTTCAACCATATTCTTAATCCAATACCCCCAATTTTTTTAACCGCCAACTAAAAAACTTGCATGTAACAGTATCATTGCTTTCAGCTACCTTTTAAGCTAAAAACACAACAAAAGATGGATGTGTTTGATGATATTGTGCATGGTGTTTTAATAAGAGTATTTTTAATTAAAAATATATTATTATTATTATTTTTACTTTTTGATATTTGTACATCAACACTATAAAAAAAAATTAAAAAAAACAAATTGAATCATTAATTATGTTTAACTAATATATATTTTTTAAATTCATTTTACTATCAAATATAATTAAATCTCGTTTGGATTTTTTTTAAATATATTCACCTTATAAAAATATCAAATGGATAATGTTTTTAAATGTTGTTTATATATATAATTTTAATAGGCTAATATAAAAAAAATGTAGTATTAGTGTAACATCCCTCTTATTCAAGTTAAAATACCAAACACAAATCAAATGAAAACATGATTTCTTATATATAAAATTCAATTGAAATTTTGGTGGTCTCTCCTATATTAGGAGGTCCCAAGTTTTTGACATATAATTTATTTACACTTTTCAATATCTAATATCTCATAACTCAATCACGATCCAATCATCCTGGATTTTAATTTAACAAACATCATCATCATCACAACCACGATATTTATAATATATATTGAATAATACGTATCATTTTAAAAAAACTAAATAAGATAAGGAAACATGTATGAAATTCAAGTTAAGTTTATCTATTCAAAATTTAAATATTAATTATATAGATTAAGTTATATAAAACATTTTAATTTCACAAAATATAGGGATGTACTTCCTAGAACTAGATACAAAAAAAGAACAAAAGTTAACATCTATTATTGTCATGCATATGATGGCAAATATACATTTATATTCCATTCACTTCTCCCTATTTATTTTCATTGAAATTCTCTCTTTCCACTACTAAGACTATTTTATCTTTCATTTAAAATATTATAAAAATAATCACAACTATTTTTTATTTACACATGGCTGATACTAATTTTTACCGGTATCCTCATCATCCCACAAGCATTGTTCAAGACTTTAATATACACTAAATGTATACTAGTAGATCTATGATAATTCTCTTATCCGAGAATCTAAATCTACACTAAATATACATTAACTAGCTAAATTGCCCGCGCGTTGCCACGAGTATTTTTTTGTATATAATTTAACATAATTAAATCTACAACGATCAATTTATATGATATAAGTAAATAAAAATTATAGATTAAAAGATAAAATGTTTAAAATTTTGAGTTGAGTTTGTCACGTAAACATAGATTACATCTTTTAGAATATAGGTATTGCGTTATAAACGATCACAAAAGAGCGCGCACTAACATTAGAAAAAAAAGAGCAAAATATTTGAAATAAGAAAAAAAACTTACTGAAATCATTATTGTGCGAGATAATAAAATTATTAAAATCAATTAATAGAAAGAGCAAATAAAAAAAACAACAGGGAAAAGGAAGCAATATTCATTTAAAATATTCTAACAATAGCAACATCGGAGTCTTAACATAACAAAAGAGTAAGAATGAAAAATAATTAAATCATGATTATTATTATTATTATTATTATTATTATTATTATTATTGTGTTAAATACATTATTATTATTATTATTATTATTATTATTATTATTATTATTATTATTATTATTATTATTATTATTATTATTGTGTTAAATACACTTATATATACATGGACAAAAGTAGGGATTAAAAAGAAAAAAGTGTAAGGGATGAAATGAAAATCAAATATCAAGGGCTTAAATTAAAAAATTCAAAGTCAAAGGGCTGAAATGCAACTTACATTAATTGTCATTTGAAATCAGAGGACAAAATTGAAAAAATCAGAACTTTTGTACCGAATTGATTGAGTTATATACAGCCAACCCGGAAATTAAAAGTAGAAAGACCGAAGTGCAACTTTACATTCCGGAGAGAGAGAAACGTGCCCGGCGGCTTTAACCGGCCTCCGCCGCGTACACGGACGTCTGGTGGTGACACGCACCACCGCGGGAGGAAGAACACGCGGCGGCGCATCGTTCTGCCGCCCGGTAGACAATTTCCGGCCCCCGGATGCGACCGCACGCGCCGCCTAAACAGGGCGTGAGGCGGAAAACCGTCTGGCGCGTGCGCCTCACGCCCTGACGCAGGCATCGAATATAAAATTCGAAAAAAATAGGGCCAATTACTGTCTCCACCTCGCACCCAAATTCGGTGTTTTTGTCTTATTATGGCTAAAACCGTCATTTTAGCCATTTCAGAAAAATAATTAAAAAATCAAAAAGTTGCGGCGGGACCGGGACAGGGTCCGGGTCAGCTACGTGCAATTACACCGGTGCCCCTCAGCGAGAACCCTTATTTTGTCTCATTATCGGGGACAAAATCGTCAATACACTGTTCACAACTGAATATTTTTAAAAAAAAAGAAAGAGAAAATCAACAGAAAAAACTGAAAATTAGCCCCGCTGACGACCCACTCGTCGCCGCGCCCCAAGAGTCAATTTTCGGGCGTGCATTGGCTCGAATGATCGGTGGATTGTGAGAGGCGTATATAGTGCAAAAAAGCCTCACGCCTATTAGTATGTTTTGTAATTAGTGCATAACGATATTCTTTCCTGGATCCTAATCAACACTAAAAATAATTTAATAAATTTTTAAATAATTTATTTATAAGAAAGCCACGATGCACAGCCCGATGCCAACACGACAATTAATTTATTGATGGGAGCCGTGTAGTTTGGCTGGGGCATGAGGAATGGATAACATTACCAATCCATCCTCCCAAATGGTGGGCTACCGGGACAAAACAAGGGGCTAACAGTAGGAGCAGTTTGTGGGAAGCGATCAAAAACCTAGTGATGCTGGCCGGCTGGCTGGCTGGCTGTTTTGGAGATATTTTAATACGAGAAATGGCATGATAATATTAAAAAAAACATTAAAATATGTTAGAACGAAATTCTTTTTTGTTTCTTCCTCATGACTGCCCACTTCACTTACTTGACATGTATATATATATATATAGAGAGAGAGAGAGAGATTTTGATGAAATTATGAATAAAAAATCTAAGAAAATAGATAAGAATTTTCATTTAATTTTTGATTTTTTTTCTGAATTAAAATTGATATAAAAAAATTGTTTAATGATAAAATTAAGACAAGTGAATGCATAAACATTTAGTGTTTGTTTGAAAGTATGATTGAGATTGCCGTTAAAACTACTTTTTCATTCATAAAAATATTAAAATAATATATGTTTTTTATTTTTTAAATATTATTTTGACATCAATACATGAAAACAATTTAAAATTATCAAAAAAATTATTATTTTTTCTTAAAACAAGCTTTTGTAAAACGCTTGGATCGCAATTGTTTTTATAAAAAAAATAGATGGAAACGTTTTTTTTTGAATTATTTTTTTTAAGAAAAAACGATAAATTATTAGTTAAGATATGACCAATTTCCACATCCACATCCACATCCACATCCACATTAGATTGACTGGATGATGGATAACTGACAAACCGGTCCAGGTTTTATAAAATGTTATTTAAAAGATAGCAAGGCTTGTTGGATGACGTAGATCGTCATGAATCTAAAGAAACTATAACCTCAGCAAGCTCATGCTGCCACGTGTGAGAAACAGCCCAGCCCACCAGTATCATCAGGAATTTCTTTCTTGATGGCGCCGTGGTAATCCATGGCTTTTTGCACAGCACCAAAATAAATAAATAAATAAATAATAACAAATCCGAACCCCAAAAAATAAAATCTAATTTATTTCTTCCTTTAAATACTCTCAGAGAAAACCAGAAACCATTCAGAGTACTAAACTTAAAAGTCTTAAACTACTTACTGAAGAGTCCCGACGGAGAGAAACCCATTTGGCAAATCTTTGGCAGAAAGACAAGAAAAGAGAGAGAGAAGAGATGATACTGGTGGCGATAATGGCGGAGCTGATGGAGGAGTACACGGCGTTGCTGACAAGTGTTTTGGAGCATTTGTTTAACGAAGCACCTTTTCCAAGAAGGGTTCGTTTTCTCATACTTCACAACCTTCCTTTCGCTTCCTCCGCTCATCCTCCTCTAGTTAGACCTCCTTACTAGACTTCACTAAATACTGTAAATATACGGTGATCTGTGATTGTTAACAGGGAGTTTTCTCCTCTCCCACCCCCCAAAATTTTCTTTGCTGGAGCTTAATTTCTCGAGTGCTTTGTAAATTGTTGGAGAGTTTATCAGAGATTTATCGTATATTATGTTCTTCTCCCACTGCTCATCCTCTTTGTTTCGCTCTGTGAATCGTTCAACAACTCTTTAGTTTCAGATTGGTGGGTTTTGATTTTGTAATCTTTTTTCTTAATTTTCTGTGTTATGTTTATAGATTAGCTAAATAGATTTTCTGTGAAATTGATTGAGTGAAAGGATAACCAAGCCTTATTCATTCTACCGAGGAGTTCTGAAACAATGGGTCCATTTTTCTTTCTTTTTTTTTGTTTTCTTCAATGGAGGTAGGGACTGAGGGAGAGTGATGGAGACTGATTCAACCTCGGAGCAAACCCTAGGAATCCAACCCAATGTATAGTATAGATTACAAACTATTTATCATTACTTGACGTTTACGCACTTGTATAGATGCAACTCCCTCTCAATATGATCGAGATTTAAAAAGAAAAGAAAAGAAAATGACATTGTTTTGATTTCTTAAAACAATTTTTTTATTGGATCGGGTCAAAACCCACGTAACTTGTATCCTGGTTTTGCATGAGATGGCGACTCTCGGGGTTCAAAGCTATTGGAGACCATAGGTATAATGCATTATCAATTATCCACGCTATCATGTTGGTTTTGCATTATTGATTTTTTAAAATATTTTTTATTTTAAAAAAAAATTAAATGTATATTCTTTTAAATAATTTTATTATGCATAATTTAAAAATATAAAAAATATCAATCCATGTAATATCTACATCAACCCTCTAACCAAACTCTTTTTTTTTAATTATTATTATTATCATTATTTGATAAGGTAATGATCACATTTCCTTTTAAATTTAACCATTCCTTTTGATTTGTGATGATAATGTGCTTGGTTTTGGTTATGGTGAAAAAGACTGCTCCTATTGAGATTCTCTGTACTTGTGATGATGATTATTTTGTCTCTTATTTCCTTTTAGATTGTTCCAAAATAATTTGAAATCAACCAAAATTGCTCCATCATTGTAGAAACTTTGTTTGGATTTATAGCTAAACTTAATTTCTTTTATTTTTAATTATTTTTTAGTGTTTTTTGGATTGTTTTAATGTGTTGATATAAAAAATAATTAATTTGATGTTGGTCCAAATTTTTATACAAAGTAGGAATAAGATAAATGATTAATTATTTTTCTATTCGTTTTCATTTTATATCAAGGTAAATACTATTAATTATTTTTTAATAGATAAAAAATTAAACAACTCTAATACAATCAGAAAATTATTTCTATCATCCAAGAAAATGATCAAATCTTTTTTGTAATTCATTTCATTCTATTGTTTTTTTTTCTTATATGACTATATAAAGCTTAAAATATACAATCAAAGTATCAAACAATATCCTTATCTTCTATTCTAAATTTCTACACATTTATCTTATTTACTAGCAATATAGAAGGATCTAATTGATTAAAATCACAACTTTGAGGGGAGCTGTTGAAAAAGATAAGAGATCGTTTTAAGATTCTTAATGAGTTATATATCTTATTTAATTGAATTAAAAAATATGAAAAATGTTAATCTTAAGAAGGGTCTTTTGGCGATCATGATCACTTACTCTTGCTCGTTCAAAAATAAAGAATGTGTTGGCTAAATCTAATCACACCCAATCTAGGATTATATCTAATCATTCATGTTAAGATATGTTTATTTAATTAACCATCTAATTAGATTGTTGAAATTGTAAGATATTAATTGTCTCATAAGATTCTGTTTAATATATAATTAAAAAGATTCTAAACCTTAGATAATACGTAACAAATAACAATAAAATTACCTTAGGTTTAATTAATTACATACCATTCCTTCTCTCTAAAAATTGTTTTAATTATGGAAGAGACCACCTTTCCAAATGGTTCCATTGAAGCACAAGATCACATTGCAGTGGAATAGAGCTTTGAAGGATGCCCACAGAGGAATATCTTCTTGAGTCTGGCTTGTCTTCTTTAATTCTCTTCTTTGATTTCCTTTGCTATATATATTTATGGAACCCTAATAACATCCATGGCTACCTTCTTGGAGAGAGCATTTATGTCGTCTATCATATTTTCTATACATTAAGTTTGTTAAGAAACCATCTCACTTAAAAGCTTAGCTATTAGGTGAGGTTCTAAAATATAATTTCTATTATTTTCTAATACACCTCTCAAGTGATAGCTCCTTAGGTTTAAAACTTGCACACAGGTCCACTGTACCTTGTGCTTGATTTTTATTAAATAGAATGAGGGTGGTGAGATTTGAGCTTTCGTGACTGTCGGGTCACCAAGATTCTGATACTATATTAAGGAACCATTTCATCTAAAAATTTAAACTATTAGAAAAAGATTCTAAAATATAATTTATATTATTTTCTAAAAAAAACTCACGTAAGGATCAAAACTATCAAACCACGACATGCCGAAGGAGAGTTCCAGATATTATTACAAGCATGGCTACAATCTTGCAGGCAGGCGCGGGACCATTCCGGTGAGCCTCAGGGGAGATGACAGGGTCAGCGATTGATGACAACGTTAATGCCTGCTGTCTCATGCAGCTAGATGAATCTTCAAGTTACTAATATATCTATTACAATTAATTGTTTAAATGCTGAGATTTTTTCTGATAAAAAACATGCCCTCTCTCTAGTTTCATCTATCTTTTTATCTCTTCTACTGTAACAAATGCTACTTAAATGGATTATATTGAATGTTCATGGACAAGTTGGACACACACATACAAAAAAGAGGAATGCTATTCTTTTTTTTTTGGTATAAACTACATGGTGTTTCAGGCGCTGGTCCAGATTAATCTATGTTCATACCGGGTGGATCCTGAAAGGGTGAAAGTGCTCCACAAATGATCGACTCCATACAAGAAAAGGGGCTGAACCCTTTGTTAGAGTATAATATAATCATATTCTGGGGCCTCACCTATCAGCTTAAGCTTTTAGGTGAGATGGTTCCTTAACATGGTATCAGAGCCTTATTGACCCAGCGGTCACGAGTTCGAATCTCACCACCCCCATTCTATTTGATAAAAACTAAAGCACAAGGTGATATGGGCCTGTGCAAGTTTCAAGCCCAAAGGGCTTTCACTTGAGGGGGTGTGTTAGAGTATAATATAATCATATTCTGGGGCCTCACCTATCAGCTTAAGCTTTTAGGTGAGATGGTTCCTTAACACCCTTGACCTCTTTTAAGGAATGAGAACGCCTTTACCATTCACGTCAAAACCCCTTGGGTGAGGAATGATATTCTTGATAAGGGCCAACAAAGATATTGTGTGTGCTAATTAATCCAAAAAAAAAGCAAAAAAAAGCAAAAAAAGTGTTTACCTGAATAATAGAATATAGACTACTTCACCATCAATGATTTAAGAAACTGATTGGAGACATTTCATTGACCAATCAACTAAGTTGCTTTATGGTGGAGCTCCTCACCTTCTTCCCACTTGTTGTCAAAATTAATCATAAACTTTTCCAAGCAATTCCCTTTTCGTTTTTCATGTGAGTTGTTTGGGAGACTGGTTGCATTGTTCTTCAAGAAGTTAAATAGATATTGTTTTATTAAATACCATTTATTTTTTATTTTGTTTTTGGATAAGAGTGTACTTGCTCTTTTATAATATTACCATGATCTGTTTTTATATCCCATCATTATTTTTTAAAAACTTTATCTTATTGCTTTCATGATAGGATTTATTTTATTGTTATATAATTAAATAAAGCATATTTTAAAAAAAAATGATTTTATTCATTAAATTGACCAAAGTCCATCAAAAATGTTTTCTTCTTGATTTTTTTTAAATTTACTTTTTATTCATTAAATTATAAACTCATAATCAAAATTTTAAAGATTTTTTTTCTTGGACCTATCGATTACCGTTTTGTATCATCTTAATCTTGGCTATTCTCTATTTTTTCAATAATTAATTAGTTTTTGAAAATAAAATTAATACAAAAATAACAATGACATTAATGAAAGAGAAAATGCTAAGTTGTAGGAAAATAAAAATTTAGTTTTTGAAACCACATGGAATAGTTAATTAGTTTTGTTAAATTACATGATTAAGTTATAATTAACTCCCTTTTCTTAAACGGGGTGCCAAATTGAACTTTATTAAAACTGAGTGGTGTATAAACTGAATACCCAAAACTCTTGGGCCACCAAAGGAAATTACACCAGAGACAAAAGTCCAGTTCCTAGTTGTCTCTCCAACTCCTATGATCTCTCAAAAGAAGAGAGAAAGGAAGAGAGTCAGAAACCCAAAACAACCGAACTACCATACCATCAATCCCCAACACAACTTCACTTTCCATTGTTTGTTTGGTGTTTTTGTTCAATAAAGACAAGTTTTTTTTTGTTGAGTTCGCATTCACGTTGGGACCCTTTAGTGGGATCTGTCGAAGTCCGAGTCTTTGTTGGGGTTTTGATCATCATTATCAACTTGTAGAAGAAAAGAGAAGAAAAATAATGGCCAGTGACACTAAAAGAGGGTCTGTTTCTCGTTTATCACCATTAGCTAAGCCTTTTATCCTGAACACACCCAAGAATTCAAGCTCTGCCCTTAATCCTTCACTTCAAGATACAAGCTTGAGCCCTTCAAGTTCCAGGCTTGCTCAGTCTTTTTCAAGTTTCCGTGTAGAAGGCGACTCCTTTTCTTGTTATTCTCTATACCCATCTCGGGTTTATCAAAGTTCAGATGATTTTGGTTTATTTACTGAGTCGAAGTCAGACTTGGATGCTCTCCTTGAAAGTAAGTCCGCTGAGCTTGGCTATAAGGCTCACAAGAGTGGTGATCACCAAGAGATTCTTCACTGGAAGGATAATCATGGAGGCTTATCAATGTCTAACGACGACTCCACCAAACAAGGTGTGCTTTAAGTTTCATGCTTTCGCCTATGTAGAATCATGTGTGAGAATTGGTGGTGTAATTATTTTCCTTGAATGCTCCTTAATTTTGATATATTACTTGCTCTGCATAGCGTAGGAAATTCTATAGAAAAAACAGAGTATGACTTGTTATGCATAATTTATCAAGAAAACCTATTCATTCTGGCATAAATTTAGCACTCTTAATGTTTAATTTTAGGCCATGAAATCGGACTTGTTGTTTCTGTTAACGACTCGAATAACTTCAATCCTTAGGAAAACCTTATATGTTGTTGGTTGGTCCCAAAATGGCTTAAAAAATGCGAAAAGTATTAACTGATTGATTGGTCGTTTAAATGACTAGAGGGGCTGTGTATCGATATACCCTCAATCTAGAAGTGTATATGATGAACACAAGAGTTGCCTTTTGCTTGAGAAATTCTGTCGGGGTTTCAAAATCAGTGGGATAGCAGTACCGGAGGCGTAACAATGTTTGGCATTTGGGCAATCACTAGCCTGCCAGTTAAATGGTGCTCAGCTTCTGGGAATCACTAGCCTGCTGAACATTTATATTGACGGGAGTAGCATCTAGATGGTGCTTGTTTCTGATGAGATGTAAAATGCACATCATCATCAGTCAGTACCAAAAGCAGAGGCAGGTGCTTTGGATAATCATGGAATGTTTGCTGTTGACTGTTAGGATCTGACATGCCAACTTTTCATATTTGCATGACACGATTAAACCATCCTTCTTGACAAACATAATAAGGTTTATTTATCAGAGGAAATTAAAACCTTTTCACTTTGAAAGAAATGCACATGATCTGTGCAATATAATGCATGTCATGTTTTTGCGATTGATCCATTTGTCGATTCTGCATTCTGTATTGCTCATTTTCCTGGGATATTTGTAGATTTTCTATCAAGTTGCCCACGATTTTGTGTGCTTAAACATGTTTTTTTTCTTTTCATTGAAGCAATTTGATCTAATTTTTTCAATCATTAGCGGGTATGTGTTTAAATATGTTTTGCTCTTTTATGGATGAATTAGTTTCCTTTAGTCATTTGATTATACTAGGTTTTGGTACATTTTATAAGATTTGATGGTCTGGCACCCCTTTATTTGATTAACTAAGGTGGAATGGATGTTAATGGATGAAATCTGTATCTTCAAGGGTGGCTTTAGGTCACAAGCTATTCAACCTCTCTGCAGGATCTCCTACTGAAGGACTGAAGCTGAGAGCAGAAACATCTGATCATGTGTGCAGAAAATTCAGTGGTATCTCTAGAAACGATGAAGTCAGACCTAATACTATTAGGCAAATTGAAACTCAATATGTCTCCTTTTCAGCAGTAAAGTCAAGGCCAATCTCTTCTAAGTTTTCAACCCCATCAGATCTGCACTCTTCTTCCTTAGTTCAAGATCCTCAAAGTGGAGTTCCAGCCATATATTGGAGCTCCAATGATTCTGACCTCTCTTATTCTGAAAGAAGATTTTCGCAACAACTCAATGCTTGTACAGACAAAGTGCATGTTTCCCCTTCATCAGATGACATTCCTTTGCGAGCTCTAGACCCTGTATCATTGGGAGCTGGTTCAAGTTATTTGCCGTGTAATCATGCCTTGTCACAGAACCTAGATTCTGATGGACATGGTGGAGTCAGGAAGAATGGCATGTTTTGTTATAGTCTAGACAGTCTAATAGATGCTGATGTGAATAAAAGCAAGGAAGTTTTACATGATAAAGTCCTGACAGATAAAAGCAAAGGAAAAATGAGCAAACCTGTCACCCAAGAGGTTACGGAGCCCTTGTCAATGGCAAAGTCTGAACTGCGAATCACTTGTCCTGGTCATCGTATTGAGTTGTCTTCAAAATCCTTTGGTGTTAAAGATAGTGATCCTTTTGGAAATTCTTCTGAAATAACTAACGAGAAAGATTCTGATTTGGATTCTCCTTGTTGGAAAGGAAAACATATTGCTAATCAATCTACTTGTGAAGTTTCTGGACCTGATAATTTTCAACATCTTAAGAGTGCTCGAGCAGCTTGCAGTAATTTAAATCCTCTTGCGCCTCATTTTTTCCCTAGCAGTGGCAAACAGAAACTAAATTACCGAGGAACTGAATGTGAAGGAGATGATTGTTTGACTTTTCAGAAGACTGAATCTCCTGCGGTTTGTTTATTCTCTACAGAACAGACACTTAAAAAAACATTTTACAGCTGGATCATCTTCTTCAGATCACAGCAGTATTACAGAGACTCATTGCTCTATTGACATGCCTGTCCCAAATAAGGAATATGAGCTACTCACCAGCTCTAGCAGTATCCCCATGCTCAACTCATCTTGTGTGGTTCAACCATCCATTATGGAAGATTACCTCACTTCTAATGGCCAGCTTCTGACTGGGCAAAAGATTGTAGGATCTGGTAAGGTTATTGACGATGCAGTACCTAATGGCTCATCTAGCGTGTCTTTTCTTGCAAGCGAACATGTCAAACCCAAAAGTACCAGGCAAATGGACACTCAACATGTCTTGTTTTCAGCTGTGATGTCTAGGCCAATCTCTTCGAAGTTTTCAACCTCATCAGATGTGCACTCTTCTGCCATAGTTCAAGATCCTCATAGTGGAGTTCCAGCAATATCTTGGAGCTCCAATGATTCTGACATTGCTTGTTTTGAAAGAAGATTTTCAGAGCAACTCGATGTTTGTGCAGCCAAAGGGAATGCTTCCCCCTTCATCAGATAGCAATCCTTTGTGCGCTCTAGAGTCAGTATCATTGGGAGCTGGTACAAGTTATTCACCCTATAATCATGCCTGGTCACAGAACCTAGATTCTGATGGGCATGTTGGAGTAAGCAAGAATGACACTTTTTGGTATAATTTAGACAGTCTTATAGACCGTCGTGCTACTGTGGATAAAAGCAAGGAATTTTGTCATGGTGAAGTCCTGATTGATAAAAGCAAGGAAGTTTTTCATGGTGAAGTCCTGATTGATAAAAGCAAAAGAAAAATGAGCAAACCTGTCACCCAAGAGGTTATGGAGCCCTTGTCAATGGAAAAGTCTGAGCCGCAAATCACATGTCCTAGCCGTCCTCTTGAGTTGTCTTCAAAATCCTTTGGTGTTAAAGACAGTGATCCTTTTGGAAATTCTTCTGAAATAACTAACGAGAATGATTTTGATTTGGATTCTCCTTGTTGGAAAGGAAAACTTCGTGCTGATCAATCAACCTGTGAAGTTCTTAGACCTGATAATTTTCAACATCTTAAGAGTGCTCAAGCATCTTGCAGTAATTTAAATCCTCTTGCACCTCATTTTTTCCCTAGCTGTGGCAAACAGAAAGTAAATTACCGAGGAACTGAATGTGAAGGAGATGATTGTTTGACTTTTCAGAAGTCTGAATCTGCTGCGGTTTGTTTATTCTCTACAGAACAGACACTTAAAAAAACTGTTACAGCTGGATCATCTTCTTCAGATCAGAGCAGTATTACTGAGACACATTGCTCTATTGACATGCCTGGCCCAAATAAGGAATATGAGCTACTCACCAACTCTAGCAGTATCCCCATGCTCAACTCATCTTGTGTGGTTCAACCATCCATTATGGAAGATTACTTCACTTCTAATGGCCAGCTTCTGACTGGGCAAAAGATTGTAGGATCTGGTAAGGTTATCGAGGATGCAGTACCTAATGGCTCAACTAGTTTGTCTTTGCTTGCGAGTGAACATGTCATCAGTTCATCATCCCATAGAGTTGGGGTTTCTTCTGCTTTAAGTGAAACACATGGGCTTGTAACTAAGCCTTTGTGCACACCTCCAAAATTGGATATTCAAATAGTGGTGAAAACAATGAGTCAAATGTCAGAATTGCTTATGCAAAACTGCACAAATGATTCAGATTCTCTGAATGAGCATGAACATGATATAATGAAGCGCATTGTCTATAATCTTAATGCATGTATCGGAAAAAGGGTTCGAGAGCATGCTCTGACATCTGAATCAATTCATCCTCGCAATTCATATCGTGCTATGAAATCAGCTGATCTAAGCAAGGTATGGATTTTTTGGTTTTTCTAAAATCAGTGGATCTGATTCGAGGTGATGTAAGAACTTCACTTTCTACTGTAAATTCTTTCTCGACTTCCATTTAGCATATTCAGGCTGCCAATGGGTTTTTGAATAGTTATAAATTTTGCATAATGCTCATTGTGGAATAATCAAGGTTGTCTTGCTATAGTCAAGTCGGCAATGGTTTTTGTTATTTGTAACAATCAAGTTCGCTGTTTCATTTTTCTTGAGAATGACTTTTGTTCGATACCTTCATCATGCATGTCTGATATGATTGATGCACAAAACTTTGCTTATTCATATTAATTGCTGTCTTCCTCCTCCATGAAAAATAACTTTTGTCCTTCTGGGTTATATTTGAAGGATATGTTTTTCTGGTGTTGCTTTTGATATCTCATCTGGCCATTCATTATTACTTGCTGAGAACCTGAATAATGTCTTCAGCAGTGCTGGAACATGGAGCTTCAAGCGAAAAGGGCAGAGGCTGTGATAGTTTCCCATGAGCTTGGCCATCAGAATAAAGCATGAAGAGCAGACGAGTTCTACTGATCTCAGGGATAGATTCTTGGATTCTTTAAGGTAAGGAATGGATGATTTAAGAAAAGTGAATACATTAAGCAGCCAAATCCTTACATTCTTTGTTGTTGATTCAGGTCATTGAGAAGGCGTTGGAAAGGGCATCAAACAACTTAAGGAAGAAGAGAACCCTCGAGTTATGGTCTACGAGAATTCGTGGCTTGACGCTGAAGCAGCTCTTTGTTCCATGAAGTATAAAGCTTGTGTCTTGGGTATGAAAACTGAAATGGGACAAGTAAAGATGGCAGTGAGATGAAAGAAAGATATACCAATTACCTGAGCTCTCTCCTGAGGTCTTTCGACGCAACCTTCTGCTCTCCCTAGAGTATAGTACATACTCTTGTCCACACAATCAAATACTTCAAGCTCATCCTTTGAAGGGGAAAAAAACCCACTTGTCTACAGAATTCAAAAGCCATTGACATAGTGTTTAGTTTGCAGTGGTTTAGTTTTTTGTTTTCTGTGTCAATACCTCCTTTTGGAAGTCTGTTTTTGCTGAACTGTCTGAGTTCTGCATTTTCCCATCCCCTTGTGAATTTGTGACTCAGAAAGAGTTTCTGGCACCCTGTCCTTTTTTTATTCCTCCCAAGTTACTGCAACTTTTACTTTAAAGAGCCCAAATTACATGGATTTAGAATTAAAGATGCGTCTACCAGAGCTTTTTGTAAGGACCCTTTTGATGATTGCCCTTATTTTTCTATTTCAATGGCCTGGCTCTTGTTCCTGCATGGGCTTGAGAGATATCACTATGGTGTATCTCGTTATTTCTTGTCTTGGATAAAAGATACCACTACTTGTTTTTGACATTTTTTTGGTATGAAGTAGCTGAATCCTAGCACTGCCTAGCTAGCTGGTTGCACAAATAATATACGTTGTTTAGTAACTATTTTATCTAAAATTTTAAGTTGTTAGGCTAACTATTAAAATATAATTTATATTATTTTTTAACATATCAAGTAAAAAGAGCTTGAAACTTGTATAGGTTTTATAATATCTTGTGCATGTTTTTTCATTAAAATAGAAATGAGAGTGATATAATTCGAAGTTGTGATTGTTGGGTCAATAAAACTTTGATATCATGTTAAAGAACTATCTTATTGAAAAACTTAAATTATAAAGTAAAGTTTTAAAATATAATCTATATTATTTTCTAACATCATAACCTATTTCCACATTGGATACCAATAGTACTTTAGGAAAGCAGAAAGTAATGGTGGAATTGTCACATTGACTCTTCAGTTTCACCACCGCATAATCTCTATCACATGGGAGTGCCAAGATTCAATTCATCCCACTGAAAAGCTGACTGACATTGTGCATGCACTGCCACAGAAAAATGGGCCTGAAGCCTCCAATTTATGCACATCAGCATGATTTATCAGCACAACTGAAAATTATGAACCCTAAAAAAAGTTCAACAGAACAAAATTTGCTCTCATTTCAAAGGGATATGTCTATGCTGCTTGTATTTTCTTTGTGTAAAGAAATGAAGGGAAAATAAGATGGAAACTCCATGGCCAGAGATTGGAGAGGGTGGGGAAGAAGGTCATTTATCTCTCATTTACTGCAGAGTGGTACCACAAAATGAAATGAATTCAGCCAGGCTTACATTTTGCTTACCCACTTGGAATGTGGAAAGTACAAGGACAGAGCCCATGTCGTGACTCAGCCACAAGGACAAATGTGACAGGTCACTGTAGGGGGGGACCTTTAACTTATCAATTTGTACAATAACTCCTAAAAACAATTGCAAGTATTTAAGTATATAATATTTATGATTTTAAATATATATATATATATATATATATATATAAAGTTTTCAATTCCGTTTTCAATTGGAATGAAATATTTCGGTTTCGGAGCGTTTTGGTATACTGTTTTAGAATTGTACTTTTTATGTATATATATATATATATATATATATATATAATTAAATATATTAATTAAAAAAAAATTAGTTCAAATCCAAAAATAAAATTATTTAGAATTGTGCAATTTAATATAAAAAAGATACAATAAAATAATTTTTTTGAACAGAATTATGAATATGTATAATATTACGAGAATAACATCATCAATCTCGCAAGGTCATTCCATTCTCTAATTGCTGTGCAATTTTAACATAATATATATATAAATATGTTAAGAGACTCATCATAAAATTCTATCTCAATTTAAGAGTTGAATTAAGAGATATGATTGATATTGTAAAACTATTTATTATTTAAAAAAACTATTATTTGGTCGAAACAGAACGGGCCGAACAAAACCGGAATGTCGGCCGATATTTGGCCGGAAAAATCCAGAATAGGCCTGAATTTAAACCAGAGATAAAAACTATGTTGTTTTGTCTCGTTTTTTTAACTAATATGAAATGTTTTGGCTGAAACAAAATGAAACTGACAACCATGATACATACACCTCAAATGTAATTTGTTTTTTTTATTATATGCTGAATAATGAATAATACTTAAGTAAGATGTATATGTTTATACCTAAAAGAAATTAGAAGCTGTATGATTATTCAAGGATCAATGCTGCCAGACATGATGAGAAAAGAGGAAAAATCCTTTACCCTCTCTCTCACTCCCCCGCCCATATGATTCACATGGTCATATACTTTGTAATCATCATTTCATGAAAAAGAGAAGAAATGAACAGTAGGAAGCAAGCAAGCAGAGGTGGTGGCAAGGGTGAATCAATGGAAAAAGAGAAGAAAGAGTAAAGCAATACACAGAAGAGAGGGACTCTGTAGCTCTAGCTAGCTAGAGAGAGTGAAGACATAAAACGAAAACAAGATGGGGGCGAAGGAAGATGTTAAATGAAATAATAAAATATAATTTATATTAATTTTTTAGACAAATTAGCTAGCCTGAAATACGGTGAAATTCTCTGATGATGCCTCAGAGCAAAATCTTGGTGCCCGGCATTGAACGAGGGAGATCCATGCATGTGTGAAGGGACAAAATATATGAGCCCTGCCCCATCCAGGTGGGTCAGAGTTTTTTGAGAAAAACTTGGCCACTCATCCCAACCAACCCCATATAATTTATTATCATCTCCTCCATCCGTCATTCATTTCACAAAATGCTATTACAGACATGCATTTTTATGCCATCTTTTCAGTCCTACTCATTCTGAGTAATAATTTCTCCATGGTTTGATGACGAGGTCAAAGATTTTTCTATACAAATAAAAAAAAAAAAATAGCATTTAAAATATAAAATAGATTAACCAGGTCGGCCAAAGTCGACCAGATCTAGCTTGCTAGTTAACGGGCAACATACCGGACCGACTAGCCAGGCGGAGTGTTTCAAGGATCTGAAGTTTAAATCTGATAGAAGATCGGTACAAAAAACAAATTTAAGAGTATGTTAGATCTAGGGTTTATACAAAGCGAGTGAGAGCTAAACTGAGAATGTTTATATCTTCCAACAGGAGATATTCACACACGCATGGATGATGTAAATGAATTTTCCTTTATCTTTACGGCTGTTTTGGAGGGGTGCGATGAATCTATAATGAGATGTTGCTATCAACACCACCATTTATAATTGTGGTTGTTTTCTGGGATCTGCTGCCACCCTTTGCTGCAGACTGACACCATTGTTAATGCTATGCCATAATTATAATATGAAAGCCGTATATATAGCTCTGTAAACACTGAATATATATAGCTTCACTTTCTTTTCTTCTCTCTCTGTACGTGCTCCCTGCCCTCTCTTCTACTTCTGCTTCTCTTCTTTTTCTGCTGCTTAATCTGTTTGCCTTTTTCCATTTCTCTTCTTCATACGATCCCATAACTAAACCAAAAGGTAAAATGTACTGCAACCCTTCTCTCTCTCTCTCTCTCTCTCTCTCTATATATATATATATATTCGATCCTGGCCATTCATTTTTTGACATGTTCATAATGAAGACAGTCCAGATTCTATATGGTGTCCATTTTAGCTTTTAAGGGGCATGGAATGTTCAGAGTAGAATGAGGAAAGAAAGCGTGACATGCTCCTCTCTCTTTAATCCTTTCCTGTTCTTCTTTAATACTTTACAGCATAGAAATATAATTAAATAGCAAAGAAAGTTAGAGGGTCCTTCCTCCTTGCCATTCATAATTAATGTTTTTCCCCCAGCAATTAATGATGTATTTTCAGTACTCTTCATGCAACGAGATTAAGTTGTTTTTCAATCTAATCTTTATTAGGCAGGCTATTTACTTAAGAATTAGTATCTATTATGAATATTTTTTTTTCAGGATTGAATCCAAAATAACAATGTGAGTAGCAAACCCTTTTATGGCTTAAATCAACTAACTCATTCTCGGAAAAGGTATTTTATGGATCCAGATAAACGAGTAAAATCCAGATTGTTTTAGCTCTTACAAACGATGTACGTCCTAACTCAAACTTAAGACCTGCTGTATATATCGTAAACCCTTTGCTATCATACCACACTCCTCGAGGACGCTTAAAGTAACTTGTCATAGTTAAAAAGAATTTACTCTTGATAATAAAGCCAAGGAAAAGACGGGTATGCTATTAATGAACAAGTATTATTATGAAACTTTTGAAAAAACTTAAGGCGGCAATTTAATTACCATCTCTTCCATTAAAAACATAAAATTCAATTTTTTTTATTATGGTGTACCACACTAACCTAAGAAAAAATAATTTAACTAACAAAGTGTCATTAAAACATTTTTTTTTTTGGATTGAATCCAAAATAATAAGGTGAAGGGCAAACACTTTTACGACCTTGAGCAACTTTCTTAACAGTAAAAAGTAATTTACTCTTTATCATCCACGATAAAAGTCAAAAGAAAAGATGGGTATGGTATATGCTATACAATCACGGGGAATTATATGCATTACAGCCGAAAAAAAGAATATAAATAAATCAAAATCAAACGTGGTCCATGCAATTCGAGGCAGTGGGAGCTAGCACTGAGGAGAGTGCACGTCCTCCTCCCTCATCTCTCAAGTAGAATATATGCAAGAAAATAACAATAATAATAATAATAAATAATTAGGATTGTAGACCATGAATTAAAAACCACTGAAAACAACTTTTCACTACTCTTTCTTTCTTCATTGTCGTCATTGATTACGTCTATGAACCCTAACCCTACTACACCTTCTCTTTCTAGCTAGCTAGAGTGGGGGCGTCGCTCTCTCTCTACATTGCCAGGTTTATGTGTTGGAGAACCTGGCATCTAGCTAGCTGGTTTAGTTTTGAGCTTCCTCCTCGTGCAGTTGCCATTGGAGGCTACTCGAGTAGTTTTGAGCTAGTTCAGAATTGTCTTTTTAAAGACGATTCCCTCGCATAATCATGCACCAGAAACAGTGGTTATCGAGCATTGCCATGGAAATATTAAGCTCCAGATTAGGTTTTAGCGACAGGACAGGTTGCTTTTTGTTTTCCATTTATGAATTAAAAAGCTAGAAATTAAACACAAGTGGGGCTATAATAAGATTTTAGTTAATTTAGCAGTAACCTATGCTAAGTCATTCAATCCCAAATTCCAACCAAGTGACTGTGAAAAGTGTACGAAATGCTGGTGTGGATCAGAGAACAGTTTTTCAAGCTTGATGAAATAGATGGCATAAAAATTGTCCAAAATATAGTTAGGGTTGTTGCCTCTCTGTTGTGGTGGCTCTGTGTAAGTACTTGACCTCTGGTTTTAGGGCTGCCCTAGCTAGATATGCATTATGCTCCATACCAATCAATTCTGATAGGTCTCTTTCCGGCTGATTTCCTATAAATCATATAGAGATTGAGATTCTAGATGCTATGGCCACCAGAGCTGGACCCTATCTCGTGCATCTTTATGCCCATGGCAAGACTGTTAAGTATTTCAGTGGCCTTTATATATATATATATATAATCATTAATTTTATTTAACACATGGCTATTTAAACAGTAGCTATCCATGTCATCCAAATACTGTAACCGTAACAGGTGGTAAGAATTTGAAATTAAAAAATTTATTTTATATGAATTATCATGTTCTGAATCTTATTGTTGTTAATATAATGATTATTGAAAACTTACATAGTCATTAATTTCAGAACTCATGAGATTAGTCGAGATGCACGCAAGGTCTAAACACCATAATAATAATAATAATAATAATAATAATAAATAGCTAGGAAAAACTCTGTGGCGATCCATGTCCATTCAATTATACACACATTATAAGATTGTATTATAAAATCTATCCCTATCCCTATCCACCCAATTCTATCAAATCGTCTCTCCTCAACAAAATACTCTCTTAAAGGTCAAGAAATTGTCTTCTCGATCGAACAAATCCACCCATCCATGATTTATGCAATATATTAAAAGTGTACTTTGTTCGAGATCCTCGTCATTAAAAACCTAAATATTTCGTTTAAAGCATGATAAATAAGAGCTTACACTTTTTTACCCGAAAACGTGTTCTAAAAATAGTTAGGCCTCTGAACAAACTAGGCTTCCTAAGCTTAAATTCTCATCGTGTTCCTCCTCGTTGATGGTTGGCTACCAAATTAATTAAGGAACAATACATAAAGTAGTCTCTCCACATTAAGTGAGAACATCATTTTTGTAACCTTAATGGTTTATTGATAGCTAAGGGGATGAACATGTAGGATCAAGTAGGTGTACCCTTTGTCTTGTATCTTCAAACCTTCTGACATTATCAATTAATATTGCTTACCTTAATTAAGATATAATACTTTTAATTTTGAATTTCGATTATTTTTTCCATGATGCAAGTGGGATTCCTAAGAATGTGATGATACGTTACTTACACACATGGGTTATTAGCTAATTATTATTTTAGTATATTTTAAATTAAAAACGTATTTTTAAAAATATCGAATAAGATCTTAAAAACACATATATATTTGGCCCAAGTTGTGTACATCATTCTTGATTTGGTCTCTCTTGTGCACCATATTTTTGAGCTTGCGGTGCTGCTTGGTAATGATTTATTACCATTACCATATAAACTATACTAAGACCTAGTAATGTCACTGTCGAAGTTAATGAGATGGTGACAGTTTTCTTGATGTAAAGTTGAACTAGATATGATTTATGGGGTGATTGTGTCAAAGGGCACACACTTCAGTGCTTGCTGAGTTCAACAGATACACCATTTGTCCTTCAATTATTTGCTCATGAGATGATAGCTTGGGTTGTGTTAAAATCAGATAAAAAAAAAACAAAAAAAGAAAGCTCAAGATTTATTTTAATTTGTTAAAATTAAATTAAAAAGTAATAGATAGAGAGGGGAGTCTAGTTAATTAACTTCATTACTAATACTATTCACTTTTTTTCTCCATCATGATAAGAATAAGGCCATTTGACGCAAAATTATATATATATATATATATATATATATATATATATATATATATATATATATATATATATATATATATATATAATCACTCCTCTCCTTTGATATATGTTATTAAATAACATTCTGCTAATTAGTCTCTTGACCACAACATGTTTTCTTGAATTCATAGGAAACCTATTTCTCTGGTGGATTATGAGATTAGAGATTGTGGTTTAACTTCAAGTATCATATAAATTTTGATCGAGAGAAGAGATCACTTAACCTTAATGTCAATAACAAACGGGTTGACATATAATTAATTACTACTTAAGCAAGAGCTTCTCAAGGTTACGAACTTAATTAGGGATTCTATATATTTCATGATTTATTAATTACATGAGCTAGCAACAATCACATACATGATCTATGCGACGACAATTGAGAAATTTGCCTCTTTCCCTTGTAAAAAAAAAAATTGTACTCTTGACATATATAGATATACACACACACACCGAGAGAGAGAGAGTTTCTACTGCCCTTTACACGTATAAAGCTAGAATGCTCAGGCCTTCCATTAATGGCATTTCAATATCAGCTGCAATCAATTTGGCATGCAACTGATCCACCCAGCATTCAAAGGCATTTTGCACATTGGAAACTTGGAAGAAAATTCTTAGATTTTTTGTTACTATTAAAAAGAAAGTATATAGCAGAAACCACTTGTAGCTTAATTATGAAACTATTTCTGTTTGCAATTTGTAGCTTAATTATGGACAAGCACCCCACAGAAATGGTCGAGTCAAACAAAAGGATTTGATGATTACAGTTCAGGACCTGAGAGATAATATATATTTCAAGCATCATTTAGAGCTAAGCCTCACTACATCACCAGATTACTCAAAAATCAATATTTATGGCTCCAAAGAGGACACATCTTATATGAACTCCATTAGAAATCCATCAAGAATTTTCAACAGTAACGAGTGATATGAAACTTCAACTGCTGCAAATCTATCCTCTAATTGCTCCAATACTGCAACCTCACTTGCGGACACTTGCCATTTTAAAAAGGGGTTAATTATGACAATCCTTATCTAAGCTATGATTACTTGAATGATAGCAATGGCTGCATATATATATATATATATATATATATATATATATATATATATATATAGTCCATGAACTCATGCTTTATCTCGTCGATCGTCGATTCGTCGATCAGGACTCATGGTAATTACTTCTCCATGTCTAATACATGAGGGTGGACTACGATCAGGGACAGTAAAGTGTGAAATACTTGCATTTTAAATTCAAGAATTTCTTACCCT
Source organism: Salix suchowensis (assembly GCA_029030765.1). Taxonomy (NCBI): domain Eukaryota; kingdom Viridiplantae; phylum Streptophyta; class Magnoliopsida; order Malpighiales; family Salicaceae; genus Salix; species Salix suchowensis. The sequence continues at coordinate 5,790,748 of JAPFFH010000004.1, forward strand.
AATACTCGTGAATGAAATTAACAAATCTGAATGAAAGCTTGCAAACATGCTCTTTCCACTACAGATGAAAAATAGGCTGATACACAGAACAAAAGGTGGATAAATTACTGCATTGTTTCCTCTCTCAAAATGATTATTTGAACTTTACATTTCTAGGAGTTGATTGAATCCAAACTCGAAGTAAAGTTGTCGTCTTAAATGGAGAGGAAATCAGAGAGAAAAAAAAGTTCAAATAGAAAGGTGATAGTGTGAAGATAGTATTTCAGAAAGAAAATAGTTGTCTGCTCCTGCTTGTAAATGAATTATCCTTACTAATTTTTCAAAATACTTTGAGGCAATAATCAACATCCATACTCAGCATGACCAATGATTTATTAAGACAGAACTTATGTCTTCAATTGTTATTCTTGCTCTCAAATTAATTAGCATTCTGTCTAGTTATTAATGCAACATCCATTTTTAGTTTTATTTTTTTGACAAAAATCGATGTATTATTAAAGTTCCCGTGCCATTAAGCAAATGGTCACAAGAAAAAAAAAGAATTTCAAAGAATAGAAACCAAAATAAATCTACAGAGAAATAACATGAAAACCAAAAGAAAAACAATTTATGACATCAATTACTCCAAAACAAAATATCTCTAAAACAAAATATCTTATGGACCTCATGTAGAGAAGTTAATTAATTAGTTGCATGAGGTAGAATAAAAGTTTGAGTGCAAGGAGATCTTATAGGAGATGAAGATGAAGTTGATCGACACTAGACTAAGGGTTTATACTATGCAAGGAGGGACATTTGAAAGCAAACCCACGAGAGACAAGGCAAGCTCAAGATTTATGAATGAGAAAGGTTGAAGAAGAACTATTTTTTCTTTTCTTTTGGGTATACTCAAATTGTGTGTTTTTCAAGAATTTTTCTTTTCATTATCCAAGGTAGAAGAGAGGTGTGTTTTTTGGTGTTGTGGTTTATGATTAGATTGATGTTGACTCTTTTAATTATATTGTTTATACTTATTTTGATGATGATCATGTTATTAAATAATGTCATAAATAAATACATTAATATTAATATTGGAGATGATGGCATCAATGATTTTTTCAATAACAATTTAGAAGTTCTTTCTAATTTGAGAATACTAATATAAATATGATTATCTAGCTTGTATTCCTGCTAAATAAAATTAAATATCTTCTCATATTCATGGTGTTCTTAGTTTATTTTATAGCAGACAAATTATATTTCATTTTCATCTACACCAGGCATAACTATTTAAAAGGAGCTATTAGTGTACATGATTTGAGCTGAATTTATCATGCATGCTTGCATCATAGAGAGGGACGAGTTTGTGAAGTCATGCTTACATTATAATTAAACTTCATTGTCGATTAACTTAACAACTGAAATAATATATTTAGGCACAAGAGTGTGAAATGAAATAGTGAAGTGAAAGCAAAAGGTATAGCAATAAATTCGAACAAAATACTAATTGTTGAAGAGTAATTAGTAGCCACTTGCAACCAGAAACTAGCAGGAAGTAGTTCCACTTAAACGTAGTAATGTCACTCTCTAACCCTTTTTAATTATCTTAAAATCAACCAAACATGCATGATTACTACAAATCTCAAACAGGAAAACCAGTGTTTAATTAAGCTATCTGTATTAGACTGGTCATGAGGGCATCGATGAGAATTGATTGGTTTTAAAGAACTTTCTCCAAGGGAAAAAAAAGAGGTTTAAAAAGAAGAGACTAGCTAAACATGGTAGGAAGAATTAAAGACAAAATCATTAAAGAGGGCAAGAAATAGAGGAAAACACTACCTTATAAAGTTCTGCAGCTTTGTCTGCAAAACCTGCGGCCTTGTCCAATGAACCAGCGACAAGAACAACAACCTACCGAGGTAAAAACGAGAGAGAGGGAGAAGAAAACAGGCTGCTACAAATTATATCAGGTTGCTAATAATCTTACAGTACTCAGTCTACACACAGGAGTCAGGAAAGTTTGTTAGACTACTAAATACTTCAGTTATCAGTGAAGAAAGAGAGGCTCCAGAGAAAATAGTTAGTAGCCGAAAAGAATATAAGATGTTGGAATCTAATAAAATAAGTGAGAAACCATGGCGTTGATACATATTGAGGAAAACGAAACCAGGCCCTACAAAAAAGAAAAGAAATCATGGAATCTTGGGCAACAAGGATGGATCTATGTCTCTGATATAAGTCTATATCTATTGACATGTACTACATATATTTACACAATGTGAAAAAGAAAGATAGTACTTGAAATTAACATTGGTGGCTGATGATGCTAGAGATAGATAGGTCTCTCAAAAGTATCTTTTGCTTTCTGGCAGCTGGCTAATAAATTCTCTGAAAACCCTTGTTGCTTGAACAATTCCCTTGTGTACTTGTGGGCAGCAATATTAATTCATTGATAAGACCCCTCTCATTCCTGTTTTATTCATCGTCTTCAAGGAATGACTGGTGAAGAATCAACACATTTGATTTCTGGGGTCTTGTTGAGCATAAAGAAAAATGAAGAACTCTAATGTAAAAGAAGTGATGAAATTAGCTAGCTATCTTGGTATGCACCTTCTTGCTCAGAATTTTGGACCTCATGAGGAATCAGTAATCTCAGATATCTAAATCCAAGGACATGGAGGAGGAGGGGGAGGAGGACTTCCCTTTGTGGAGAAATTGAGTGGTGGAGGGTGGCATTGCTGGTAGTGGGGTGCCTCTATAGAGTCGCAATTGGTGGAGGGGATGTTGCAGAGACGGCGAAGCAAGTTGAGGAGTAGGCTGCAATGCAATAGTATCATTATGCGGTAATGCTGCTGCTGCTGCTGCTGTTGAGGAGAATTTGCGATCATATTTATCAGATTGATCATTAATGGGGCAATCCATGTTTACACCAAACAACCTCAGTCTCTTTGCCGCTGCTTTCCCTTGGACCACCGGCACCGACTCATAAACCATTGGCTCGACAATACTACCTTCTCCCAGCTGCCATTGCACCATCCCCATTCCAACTTGTTGTGGGGTTGGTTCTGCTGCTGCTGCTGCTCCAGCTGATGATCTCATGTAAAATACTGATCCAGAAGATAAACAAGGGTTTGCCACATTGTTATAATTGCCATATCCATGTCCATAAGAGCTACCACCAACATTGTAATAGGCATTTCTATTAGGATTAGACAAGTGGAGGTGGTCCCTTGGCAGGATTGGTGCTGTTGGTGGGCGCATGAGTAAAGGGCTCCAAGGGATTGATGAGAAAGGGTGGTTGTGGTGGTAGAGTTGGTGGTGAGAGGCGTGGTCCGGCGCATCCGGCCGGCGCCTCCAGTCAATGTACAAACGATCTCTACCCAGTTCTCCTACCCCTCTTTGAAAGGACACAATATCACCAGCATCAAGTTTCTTCTCCTTCACAAAACGGCTCCAGCCTTTAGTCATGACATAGCTCTGGCTACTATTCCAGTACGAATACCGAAATGTCCAGGCTTTACCATTCCTATCCTCAAAATTCAATAAAAGCCCCTTCTCATTCGATGATGAATCTAAAGGGAAGTACTTCTCTGCGTGCTGTTTTGGGATCACAAGGCGATTTAGCTTTCCTACATCACTTGGAGTTACGACCTTATCAAACATGTGCTCCTTTTCTATCACCACACAGCTAGACTCTCCTCGGCTCCCTTCTTCTTCTTCATCATTGACATCCATAAGGTCAAGTTTGGCGGCGGTGGAAGCTCCACTCTCATTAAATCTTGATGTATCTTGATCTTCCTGGTCATATTTGCTGCCTAACCAAGAACCCATTTGGTGATTCTCATAGATTTGGCCTAACGGGACCACTGGTTGGTTTTTTTGATGAGAAGAAGAAGATGAAGGAGGTGAGTATGAAGAAAAAGGGAGTCCTTTACCTCTACCCATTTGATCTTCTTCACTAAAACCTGACCCAAACTCCATGGTTTTGCCAAAAACAAATCTTGTCTTTTCCTTTGGAAGGATCTAATTTTAGGCAGCTAAGAAGAAGCAAAAATCATAGGGTAGCAAAAACTAGCTAGGAATACATTTCTTCTATGAAGAAAACAAGAAGAAAAGGGGCTGCGTTTGAAGGCAAATTGGTGGATCAAAACAAACAAGTACTAGTAAAGTCTATCACTTTTTTAGGGTTAAAGATTATTCTCCTTCCATAATCTCAAAGACCAAGAAACAAAAAACATATAGGCATTAACTCCCATTTCAATGACAGTCGGTGCTATATTATTCTTTGACCAAGCTCAATACTTCAACAGAAACCAAAACTAGACAACAAACACCTTCAATTACGTTTCGATGAGTGCAAGTTCGTCTAGTTGTTGACCTTAGAATGTGAAAAACAAATAAGACTGCATAGATAGATGGAAAGTGAGAGTGAAACAAGGGTGGGAATATGTGTGATTTTCTTACAAGGGCATTTCCCTGGAAGCTTCTCTAGTTAGGCAATTTTTCCTTTCTTCCTCCTGAATAAATTCTAAATCTTTGCACCTATCTTTCGATAGAGAGAGAGAGAGATTGAGAGAGAGAGAAATGGAGGGGTGTGTTTATATGTAGGGACCTCATGTATTATTTGGTTGGGCTCATGTGAACTTGTCATTGTCATCATCCTGGGTGGTATACATTAAATTTCTTCACCCCCCCCTAAAATCCTAAAAAAGCCAGCTGTTTTTGGAGAGCATGACCTTCTGCTAATCGTAATTGTTTTTACCCCCCAACTAGCAATAAAAAGTTTTAGTATATATGCTATTTACTTTATTGTTTCTTTACATAACTTTTTTTTTGTTAAACTAATTTTATAATCTTAAAGTTCATCCCCCGACTGCTGGTGTGATTGTTAATAAAGTATGTTTACTTTGTTGATTAAACATTCTACAGCTTTGTTAATCTCGTAAGTTTCCTATGTTTTCTCCTTAGTCTCATCATGATAAAAGATCTAAAAACATTACAATTTAAAGACAAATACAAAAGAAAATTCTTTATTTGTAATTTATGAGTGTGACTGGACAGGTTTTTTCTTGGAATTTTTGGTCAAAACTCATCTCTTGCTGGAGTATCTTTTGGTGCGTCCCGAAAACTTTTCGACGAGCTATTTTTCCAATGGCTATGGATAAATTTCAAAAGAAAGCTTGGAATATTTTTCTTCTTCTATGTATTTGGCTAACCAGAAATAATCTAGTGTTCAAGAAAACACAATCAGACTAGAAAACATCTCTAATATTGCACCGATTGTCAGTCTAATTTTAAAACTATAACTTCAACTTTAGTCACACACTTGTAATGGCCGCACCAGAAGCTTAGACAGTAAATGGAAGTGGACAAACACCATTGAAATTGTTTATATTCTTAGAGGCTGGCCATTTAATAGCTAGTTGGGTTTTTTTAATGTTTTTTTCCAACCATTTCTTTGTTTCAAGCAATCTCTAAGTTTTGTTACAAATATCTCTCTCCTTCTTCTGCTTTGTTCATATGGAAAGGAAGGTAACTGGAGAGGGAAGGGAATATAAGGAGAAGGTATATGGAAGTAACTAGGGTTTTGACTTTGCCTTTCCTTCCATTTAATTCGCACGGACCACCCTGCTGCTTTAGCCAAAAGGATATTAGGGGGGGCTCCCAGAGGTAGCAAAAGTTGTCACAGTTTCTATTGCAGGGCGGCATGCAGGTCCACATAGGCCCACCTCCTATATATCCCCAAATCTATGCCAAGCCATGCTTAGTGTCTGAAAAGATGAAGCTTTTGCCATGGCTCAATCAGTCTAACGAGATCAACCTAGTTATGGTGAACAGGATGACTAATTTCTTTGTTGGGTTCGGTCAAATCTTGAAGAATGCAGGAAAAGAAGAGGTGCCATGATGGATTTTCACACGAGTGAGGGAGGGTGTGTGTGTGTGTATGTGTGTGTGTGATATCATTGATTCTATCTCTATTTGGTACTTTGAATTTCATTGAAACTTAGGGCAAGCAATTTATTGTCCAAGTATGAGTTCATAACACATCAATCACTTCATGTTCTTATAAGCCAACAACAAGGCTGATTTGGGAAATATGAAAATGGGTTCAACCAATGAATTAGTTATTGTAATTAAAAACCAGGACCAAACTAACTTAAGTAAGCACTTAACCATCATAGCAATTCCTAATTAAATCAATAGGTTATAATAAAGGATGTAATGCTAATTTTTTAATCTTTGTTTTTAAATATTTTTTACCATATGAACAGAGGTGTGAATTAATTTACACCTATTGTTCATGATATGAATTGTAAGCTAATAGGCTAGACATGTTTCAAAACATTCCAATTAGTTGTGTCGGGTCTAACCTAATAAAAAAATAGGTGGGTCGCTCCAGCGAACCTAGATGGGTCAGGCTTACCCATATATTCATATTATATTATATAATAATAAATAATAATATTTATTTAAAAAGTCCAAAACAATCAAATGGGTATTTAAAAAAAAAAACATTCTTGCATATTTTCCCAATAATTTTACATAATTTCACTTACAATGTAAGATGTGGGCCTAGTGTTAAAGATACCTAGTTTTTCCAAAAACTAGAAAAAGAGATAAAAAAAATATCAGAGTTATTCCAAAATATTTATGATTTTATCGCATGTTTTTTTCTATCAAATTTGTTCAATATCGGGAAGCGGGCTTACATTGTAAGATACAAACGCAATACAAAATATCTTATTTTCTCCAAGATTTCAAAAAAATTAAAAAAGATCCTAAAACATTTCTGAGCATATTTTGATAAAATACAAAAATTGCATCTTTGTTTATGTTTTAAAAAAGCACTACTAGAAAATCAACAAACACATATGAAAAAACTGACATAATTTTCCCATCGGTATTTTGTTGTGAATTTTATAGACAATGATTTTCCATCTTCTTATCCTTCGATTAACATCAATAAAAATATTATGTCGGTATATATTAACAAAATTACAGTTGGAAGAAAAAAATATACATGTAAAATGATGTGTGTCATTTACAAACACTATTACCGATGGAAAGTTTTCGTCGATAAATACCGATAATAAATATAACTATGAAATTATAATGGGATTAAAGAAATACCCAAAAGTATGATGATTTGACAATGTTATTGAAAGAAAGTATGAGGATGTGACATTTTGTAAGGTAATCTCGTTGAATTGGGTTTTTTTTTCTTTTCTTTTTTAATTGTTTTTGTTTCAATTTCATACTTGAACATTAGGTTGATTGATAATTAAAGGTTAATAATTTATTTATTTTTCATGAAGTTGTCATAATTTTATGAAATGGCTCACGAGTTCAACAAATTTACTCGAGTTATATATTTTTTTTTTCTTTCAATTTTATCCTTCAATATTATATTGATTTATAATTAAGCTTCATGTTTTATTTTAATTTGTTGTCTATGAGGTTATCCTAGTCTCATGAGTATGTTAACTTATATTGACTCTAATTTTTTTTTTGTCTTTTCTTTGAATTAATTTATTTTTCAATTTCATCGTTTAAAATTGATTTGGTTGAGAATTGAGTTTTATAATTTTTTATTTTTATTATACGAGGTTATTAAAGTCTCATGATCTACATCATGAATTTGGTGGGCTAACTCGTGTTGACTCAAGTTATTTTCCAGTTTTTTTTTATTGATTTTCCTTTTCAACTTCTTCATTCATGTTGGGTTGATTGAGAATCGAGCTTTATAATTTATTTTGATTTTTTCCAATGAGCTTATCTTGTTCTTATGAATTGAGTTTATCAAGTTAAGTCAAGTTGACTCCGGTTATATTTTTTTCATGTTGGGTTTATCAAGTTAAGTCAAGTTTATCTTGTTCTTTTAAATTTTTATATTGTTAACTTTTAAATAGCAAGTCTAGAGATTTGTTCCCAATAGAAGTGACGTGATGACAAAGAGTTTACAATCTATACAGAAGATCTCAAGTTTGAGTGAGGGCGTGCACTCCTTGTAAGATTCTGGAACAGCCGGAGTTGTATAAAGTGTGTTTTCTAGAGAGTGGGGTTTCCTCTCATCCAAAAAGAAGTTTATATATTATTTATTGTTTTATTTTTAAAAAAATCACAAGACCCACAACATAGCAAGGATAAAAAATCAATTATTACCAATGCTCGAGAAGAGTACTCACTCAACCATTTTAATAAATAAATAAAACTATAGGAACGAAATCAAATTTGTTTGTAATCCATTCGGCATACACAACAGAAGTGTCCTCAGTTTAAATAGTGATACATTATTTTTTTTAGATTCGAGAAAACCCCACTTCCCGAAAATGGTATTTTATGGATCCATGTGAGTAAGTAAAACTTCGACTATCTCAGACTCTTATAAGAAGTGTACATCCTGACTCGAACTCGAGATTTACTGTGCAGATTTGAAGCTCTTTGCCATCACATCACACCCCTTAAGGACATAGTGAGGCATTAGGTTCCCAACCAAACAGCTTTCCTGCCAATTATGGACAAGAATACCTCCTTCTAGGTAGGGATTCATCACTTACTTGTGAGGACGTCTAGGCTCCTTCTCAGCTTTTCTCTTCAAGATGCATGGCCTACTCGATCCTAATATGCTTATGAATACTGAGCACTCTCCTATATATATATATATATAAACACACACACACTTTTTTACAAATAAATAGCCTTGTTGTTTCTTGCTGTGGGCCAATGTGGATAATTTTGCACATGAATCAAGCACATTATTTTTCTATAAAGTCATTTTAAAATAAAGAAATCGGAATAAAAAACAATTACAAGGAATGCATTGAGCAGTGAATACCCTCTACCTTAGAGAGATTTGTCGGGTCTTGATTTTTTAAAAACAAAAATATAGATTCCCAAATAAGCTCGTCATTTACCTCATAAAAAATGATTTCAGTTTTATATGTTTATATTTAATTATAGATGAAGAGATCTGATTGTATATGTATTTTGGGATACAAAGAAGAAGATATATTACACAAATAGTGCTATTTGCTTTCAAATATAAAAGATCTTATCAAGTTATATAAACTAAAGCATTCTCATGTTTATAACTATTTTGTATTTTAATAATTTAATTATAAAAAATGTTTTGCTTGATCACATAGTAATGAATGAATCATATTATCAGTCTACGAGATTAAATAATATTAATGAATGATTTAATTTACATTAATCTTGAACAATTAATAACTATCATTGTTAAAAATATTAATGAAATATAGTTTCAAATTATATGAAATAATGCCACATAACTCTTCACTTAATCAATTAGAATCCTTCTCCTCCTCCTCCTCCTCCTCCTTCTTCTTTTCAAATAAAAAAAAATATATAATCCGTATTAAATGGCTATATTATATAAATAAATAAATAAATAAATAAACTCACCTATAGACTCAAGACACACCATTAACCTACATTAAAAAATAAAAATTGATTCCCATGTCTTTAATTTTGAATTACGATGTGAATTGCATTTGGCCAAAGCAAGACATTGATAAACTAATTAGAAATCTAATCTTGTACTGCAAACATGCCTGTCCTGTTAGGCCACTCCCTCTCCCACTTGAATTAACATAGCGGACCATACGCTAATCCATGTAATTTATTTAAACTACCAATTAAAATTAATACTCTAATGACAGTAAGATCAGCCAGCTTGGCTGCTTTCGTCATCCGGGTGACGCTTAAGCTCATTGATCTAATCAACAATTAATGTAATCACTTGCTATGATTAACTAATTATTAATTACAGGTTAATTATTGTAATTACTGATTTAATATATAATAAACCAATTGCCTTACACCCCATTTCAAATTAATTATCAATCTGATCTCTCGCTCGAATCTCAAAAACACAAACACTTTTAGCTAATCCAGCCCCTGAAATTCTTGGTCTGAGCTCCCTTTACCATCACGATACAGCCATTTCTTGATTAAATATTGCAACTTCCTTCCTGGTAAATGTATCTCCCTGCTGTGTGTTCATTGAGTTCACGTAGACTAGGATTTAGTCAGGTGATGGAGTTGCTAGCATGATTATTAAATCAAAATCAAGTGGCCCCTTTTAGGCCACATGTGAAGCTATAATTTTTTTATGCAAAATATTCGTATTATACCAATTTATTAGTTTATTTAGACTTTGGCTTTTGTAAGGATGAAAATGTGTAATTTGTATATTGGGATGGTCATTTCATTAATGAGGACTTCTTTGAAATGTTTCCAAGAATAAAGAGGATTTTATTAATTATGTTTTTAGACTTTGGTGTGCCATATTCGATTATTATTGTTCCTAATGGATGTGATATGATGGTAATAAAATTATAATCTTCATAATAAGTCTCGAGTTCTAGTCAGAGCGTGCATCTCTTTTAAAACCCTAAGATAACCGGTGTTTTACTCACTCATCTGGACCACAACGTATGCTTTTCGAAAAGTGTTTAAAAAAGTTATTCAATTATTATTCGATTAGCTTGTTTTACCTTAACTCTTTTTTTAATCATGGTTTTTGGTACTATTAATCAATAGGTTTTTGAGAGTATGATAGTGATTGTTTTTCAAAATATTTTTTACTTTAAAACACATCAAAATAACATATTTTAAAAAAAAAATATTTTGACATCATCAAATTAAAATTTTTGAAAATATAATATATTTTTTCATGAAATGCCATAAGATTACATCTATATCCATATGGACCCTGTTCTTCAATCACCATCAGAGGCATGATACTTGTCAGGTTGAAAAATATTCATCAAATTTAAATATATATAAATATATCATGTGGGAAACGCTTCTTGATTACACGTATCGTTTTCAACCTCACTGATTGCTTGTTGGGGTTCTTATCCCATATTATGATCGTGAAGAATATGAGAGGAGGATTTAGCTCGTAGGGACTAAAATTCAATAATTGATCATTATGATGCATTGACAATTCTGAGTCAGTGTTTAATACTGCGTTTTAAAAAAATATTTTTAAAAAATATAAAAAAAATTTTATTTTTATTTTGTTATTTTAAATTAAATATTTTTAAATTATTTTCACATACTAATATATTTTTAAATATTTATTTTTTAAATAAACTCAAATACATGAAAAAAAAAAGTTGGCTGTCTGCTGCCCAAAAATTTGTGGAATCAACATGCAATGACTGTTGGACCGCATGCCGTCTACCAGTAAATGTCGTGGCATAAGACAAGGCAAATTGTTTTTTCTGATATTTAAATATTTGTTTTTTCATGTGGCATACTGCTGATAACATATAGTATTATCTACATCAAAGATGATGCTATTCTTTTATCTTTACAGCTTACTTTCCCACACTCAGCCGCCGGCCACAACCTATCCAGTTGTTTCGCAGTGTTTTAAAAATAATTTTGAAAAAAAATAATAATTTATTTTTATTTTATGAGATTAATGGGAAGTGAATTTTAGCTTTAAGCTATTAGTCAAAAGTATTTTTCAAAACTAAATTATGAAAAAGAGTTAATTACTTAGAATATAAATTTTTAGAAAATGAATTTCAACAACTTTTTGGATATTGAAAGATATTACTAGTTAGAATTACAAGTTAAAAACTAATATAGCGAATTATTGGTTACATTTGTAGCTTTTTTTGTTTGTAACAATTTAAGTTATATATATATATATATATTTGTAACTTTTTTATGAGTTAGAAACATAAATATTAAATTACAAAAATAACTTTAATCTAAATATATACGTCAAAGTTTTTTTTATTAATATAAATATCTGAGTCTGTTTGCATGTGTCTCGACTAATTTTCATAAATTCTAAAATTAATAGCCATATAAATATCTAATAATTATTATATTAGTAACCACGAGATTTGAAAATATTATTATTTTTATTTGATTTTATACATACATATCACTATCTCGATGAGCAAAAGGAGGTGCACGCGGGCAGAAAATTCTTTTGGGAGGCTAAGTGGGGTACGCGAAGAGAGTAGCAAATAGCAATAAGCAAATAGAGAGAGCTGCAAAGATTAGGACAGGTATTTGGCAACCGATGAAGGGTGACTCGTTGGAACTTGACAAGTACCTATCAAAATCTTGTTAGGATGTAATGGATTATATTTTGCTATTTTTATGTTTTTGGGATAATTTTAAAATAAATTTCTATATTTTTAAAACTACTTCTTAATTATATATCCTCAGTGTCAACGTTTTCTTCTTCTTCTTTCCCAAAGCAACCAAATTCTACCTTACATCTTGACTTTCGTGTATGCACAAGGATGATATACTTGCAATATATATATATATATATAAAGCTAGTTGAAAATACAGATAATTACATGTTGAAAATGTCTAATTATTCATGTGATAATGAATTAAAAAAGTTCAAAAAGTATTATTCTGGAAGTATGGTGAAAGTTGCTTTTTAAAGTATTTTTTTTTGTTCAAAAAAACATAAAAATAATATTATTTTTATTTTTTAAAAACTTTTTTTAATATGACAGCATTAAAATCATCTAAAAACACTGGAAAAACTAATTTAAAGAAAAAATAGAAATTTATTTTTTTCCAAAACAATTTTTTTTCTTTTTCCCATACACTCCCTAATTATCAACCTAATAAATTCAGCTAATTAATTATTACCCCGGCCCCTAGTTCATTTAAATGTTGTTTAACATGATATTGTCATTGTTTGAGTTTATAACAGTGAACAATATATAATTAGGCACGTTAGCCTCATTATATATTTCTGCTATATATTAATTATTTATGGATCTTTGATTGACATTGTTTTCAAAAATGTTTATGAAAAAAAAAATCAAAATATTTTTTATTTTAAATTAATATTTTTTAGTGTTTTTAAAGAATTTTAATATGCTAATATTAAAAATAATTTTAAAACAAAAATATTATTTTAATACATTTTCTAAATAAAAATCAATTTAAAAAACAACCTCAATTATCCTTCGATTCATGAACTTATAATTTATCAGGATTCTAGGTTAATTGAGTACATGTAAGTCTTGTCATAGGCAAGATGATTCAAGTTATATGACTTTGAATCCCGAAGCGAACGATTATTAGGCAAACGAAAGTATACAAGTCATTGAAAAGGTCCCTTTGAACATTCAAAAGTCTTAATTTTATTTTTTTTATAACTGGGAGTATTCAGGTCAGCTTACATACATCACAATTAATTCTCGAACTCACTGAACATCCTGCAAACCCAGTGAGCATGTAAGGCACCACAGGAATGACAGACGTGCATGGTGGAACTTGAACCCTGATACAGAGAAAGTAAACAAGTCCCTTCAACCGCTAGGCCAAGACCCCACTTGCTGTCTTAATTATTAATTAGATGCCTTTTAGCTATTTTTTTTTATATATATTAGAGGTATTTTTTTCAGTACAATTATTTCACAAAGAGAGAACTCAAGGCTTTTTGTATGAAAAGAAAAATAATTTCGATCACCAGCTAGATCATGTTTTATAAAACAAAATCAAGTGGCAATATATATAAGGCAGGTTAGCTGTTGATCTAGCTGTTGCACAATTCTCTAGTCAAGATCACTAACGGGATTCCCACCTTGTTAAAATTCTCCAATGAAGCTCAAGTGCCATGGCAAATTAATTAGGCTTAAAATTACCTGGCTACTTAACTAACAGAGCTGTACGTAGGGTTAGAAGAATTTTGTGCAATCTCCTCCGGTTAGATTTCAATCCATGAATATTCTTTATATTATGATTTCGATTATCAACTGGTTCTAATGAGCCAGTCCCTCCCATACTTTTGTCAAGAAAGATGAAATTAAGGAAGCTTCACATGAGCTTGTTTTACCCTTTTTTTTTATTAACGCCGGTGTCCGGGCTAGTTTACATGCACCTCGATTAATCTCACAGGTTTTAAAGTTAACGGCCATGTAAACCTCCAATAGTCATCATATTAGCAACAATAGAGCTCGAATCTAAGATCACAGAAGAGTAAACCCTTTAATCCCAATATCGATGTCTTAGTAGTATTAATCTTTGAAATTAATCGATCAAAAATAGAATGAAATTGACAAGCCATGCATGCATGTCCCAAGATCAAAGTTAACTGGTGTTGGGAACTAATGATCAATTGCTTTCAAAGAACATAACAGGCAATCAATTGAAGAATTGAAAAGAGATTACAATTTGTGTACCATGCACATCAAACGAGCTATATAGCTATCATCCATAAATGATAAATGAAGAAATGTACTAGAGGGCGAGGAAGAGAACCGTTGCCGTGTAACCTGTTAGAGGTGTTCATGTACGAGCTCACTCATTAAAAGACACTGCTGAATTGATGAGTAACCTGTGGCTCTATCAAGCTTTCCGTTTTCTTCATCTTCTTCCCTCCCCACCCTAGATAAATTCAGGACACTAGGGTTTCACTGTTATCGTGAAAGAAGTTCATTAGCAATATCTGCTGATGATAAAAGGTTTCCATCAGTTCTCTTCAACTTTAAACAGTGGATATGGAAGTTCCTGTCGTGTACATCAAGTTTTCTAGGGGGACCTCTCTCGATCCATCTCTCTGATTTCTTGACAAAAGTATGTAACAAGAACACAGAGGAAACACAAGTTTTCAAGTTGAGAGTTAGATTATTTCTCCTTCCACGGCCTTCTGTGCCAGTACGTACTGAGTTCCATTTATTTCAATCTTGTTCGCTGGTGTTCATCCAGAATAGGAAAACCTTTGTGCTTGGTTCAAATCTAGGTGCTGATGACTAGTATTATTATTCGGAGCATGATTACAGAAAAAAATCTAGCAAGCAAACAAAAGAACGCGAAGTTCAAATAGGCATGGCCTCGTCGAGATAAGGTTTGGACCACTGCTTTCAAACTCAACTGGACCACCGAGCTGGAACACCGAGCTGGAACACCTCACCACCTCCAGTTGACGGCTATCTTGTTTTATCTTTCAATAAGTTTTTAAGCGCGTATGCATGCGTCCATGCCTGTGCTGTGCTGAAAGTAAAATTGAATATTGCTCGTTCAAATTGTTTCATCTTTTCAAGTTGAGGGTAAGATTTGATGTTATTTTTAACAAAAAATATGGTTCATTTAATTCCTAGCTATTTTCTTTTTGGTTGGTTACATACAATATGTGGTTTAATTTTAATTCGAGAGGTAATTATTTATGGGATAATTAAAAATTTGAATTTTCTCAACTAGCTAGACAGCTGCAAGTTCCGAGTTGAACTCTGTATGGCGACTAAACCCAGTTCAATGCATGTGTGAGACAGCAAAGTGAGGGCAATAATTTTCAACCACTCTAGAGATTTTAAAAATTCGGGGCTCAATGCAAAAGCAGCAAATTGTTTTCGTCTATTTTGATAACATGAACTACCGTTCAAAAAATCATGAATCCGTGATTTAATAATTTAATGTTTGATGTTGAAATTAAAACAAATCAAATGCAAAAAATGCCCTAATAAAAAAAAATCAACTCAAGCTAATCTGCTAAACTTATGATCCGGATCATGGGTTCGTAATAACCCTATTGAAGACAAGCCTGAAAAAAAATCATGAAACCAAGTTTCTTGCTAATGAGCAAAATACTAGGGGATGAAACTGAGAAAAAATCGAATAAAAATTCAAAATAAAATAAGTAAGAATTAAAATGATCAAGAACAAATTTGATATAAAAAGGAAATGAAGTCAAATATTGAAGGATGAAATTGAAGAAAAATCACTTACAAAATGGTATAAAAAAATGATAATTAAAAGAATAAAGATCAAGGTTAATGCAGAAGCAAAATAGTAGGACTTCTTTCAATTTTGGCACAAGTGGCATGAATCTCAAGGAGAGGAGAGAGAGAGAGAGAGAGAGAGAGAGAACAAAAGAGGTTGTTGACAATTTAATGTTGGATAATAAAATCATAAAAATATCTAAATTGAAAAGAATTCAAAGCAAAAGCAATTGCAATAAAAATGAATAAAAATCAAATTATATAGGAAAACAATTTGAAGAAGGATGGAATTGTAAAAAGAAAAAATAATCAATTTTAAAAATCATCCAAAATACAGTAAATAAGAATTAAAAGAATGAGAACTAAATATGATAAATAAAAAATAAATAAAGAAGAATGAAACTAAAAAATAAATAAATTATTAAAAAAGAGAAGCAAGAAAACATTAGCTTAAAAAAGAAAAGAAAAAAACAAACAAACAAGAAAACCCATGTGAATCTCCTAAACCTGTGCTAATCCTCCAAATAAAAAACGTGTAAAATTTTAGAGTTGAATTCAATAAATAAATATAAAAAAAAAAACTCAATTTCCAATTAAACTAATATTGTTGGATGAAATAGCAAAGAAAATTAAATTGATAAAAAATAATAGAAAATTGCAAAAAAAATAAAATAATAATTACACTAATAAAAAGTAAAAATAAAAAAAAACCTGGACAGTAATCCATCGTGCACAATGTTTTAATTTCTTTATTTTCTAATAATTTATAAAATAATATAGCAACCATAAACCATTTGAGTCTTGTCTGTAGGCCCAGCTTCAACCCAAATCACAAGGAATATACAGACGGGGGTGACTTCAGCTACTATTCATAGATTGACATTCGAGAGGAGACTTGGAATGCAATTAGAGCTCAATTATATTATATTCTTTTCAAGTTTTTTTTTTAATTCTAAAAATAATTTTCATATATTTCTTGTAGAATAAGATAATGACAAATTAACTAGATTTATCCAGGATTTTATTTTTTATAGTATTTATCCAGTGCCAAAGGATTTTTAAAAATCAATTTACTTGATAGATTTATTTTCAAAATCAATATAATATGAAAATTGATTATATATAACTTGTAAAAAAAACAATAAAACTTTAAATAGAAAATTTGACAAGATAGAGATGCAGGATCTTGTGGTTGTTTATAATTAATTTAAATTTAAAATAAAATTAAAACGAGTTTCAATTTTAATGAGTAAGCCAAACATAACCTTATGATTAATAATAATATTAATACCATATTAACAAAAACAATATCTACGAAATCATTTTAAAATCACAATAAAATATATATAAAATGGTAATGCACTAAAAAATAGAAAAATAAAGAAACTATTTCTGAAAACTATTTGCTCACGCCCCACCAACAGATCATTTAGGTGATTTGATAGTAATTTAATGATTTAAAATATAATTTAAAATTTAAATTTGTTTTTATATTGGTCCAATCAAATATAAATGATGCAAAAGATTCATCCTTTAATTGAATAGATTATATATAAACTCAATCAAATCAAACTAAAAAAAATTATAAATATATAAAAATTAGAAGGAATGCTAATTTTACTAAAAAATATTTCCAAATTTTAGGTTTGGGCCCCCAACAAGTTTTGTAACCAGGCTAGGCCTTGGCTCAGGAAAACATCAAATGGGCCTTGAACAAGGGTTTAAGGATTAAATCGAAAAACAGAAACATCATCCCCCTCTCTAGGGTTTATATCAAAGTGCTATCCCTCTCCGTCAGCACCGAAACAGAGTCACAGAGCCTACAGAGAGAGATAGAGGATCAAGAAAGAAGTAATGGATTCGTTTTCTTCACATTCAAGTATGGGATCTGGGTCACCCCAAATATCAGCTGAAGACTTGAAGGACCAGTTAAAGAACCAACTTGCACAAGCTTATGCCCAGGAGTTCCTTGAGGTTTACTTTTTCTTTATGAATCTCTCTTTCTCTCTCTTTATAAGCTTCCACTGTTGATGATGATTTCCTGGCTCATTACAATCTGTGGTGGTTTAGTAGGGGAAATCTGTTTGATTTTGGGTGCTTTCGGTATAATGGATGGATAAAGATAGATTTTTTATGGTTATAAAAGGTGAGTTTATTTTCTAAAGGATGTATTTTTTTTTAACTGGATTTCTTTTAGTATTGTATTTTACGTGAGTGTAAAGGTTAAGTTTTCAATTTGAGGGAATGGGTGGAAGTGTTATCCCGTACCCGTGATAATAGTGAACTTTCCGATTAATGTGAATTGGTATTTGTCTCCTCTGTTTAAGGGTTATTAGAGAAGGAATTAGGTTTAATGCTAATTCTTCTGTTATTGGGTAGTAAACTTTTGTGCTTTTGGGAACAGTCTTGGATTATTCCGCGACTTGCCTTGAGAGTTTGACACATCTAATCTTTATGGTTTACAGTAAGTAATTGCTTCTGATGGCGTGTTATTGGTTGAAGAGTTGGAGATAACGCGTTAATATACCTGTTTTGTGCTTATTTGTGGGAGCTTTTGTGAATGTTAGCCTGTTGTAAGATAAAGGATCGCAAAAAGGATCAAAACGCAATTTTGAAGTGTCAGCAATATTTCATTCACGGCTTTGGTTGGATATTGTCATTTGAGTAAAAGTCTAGTTGCCTTCCCTGAGTTGATTGTTCGATTTTGTGAGTAGAAATGTGGAATTAGAAAATATCCTCATGATTTTCAAAATAGAATTTTAGGTGGCAGCTATGTTGTGGATGTTGAGATTATAGCCAAGTGCTCTCAAATGATATGATGAAGATGAACTTACACGTAGATGGGTTTCATCCTAACAGTAGAGTTTGTGTAACTTCAATTTTCTAGTTAAGAGGTTTTATTCTGACTACTTTAGTCATTTGTAATTAGAATTACAGTGGAGGTTGCATATACACATGTACCCAGATAGTAATACTAAAGTTCCTGTTCATAATGCTATAATGTCATTAACAGGCTTTAGTTTTCTGGTAGCCAGAAGGAAATATGTAAACAAATTTGTTTATTAATAAAGAGTGGTGTCTGGGATGTTGGTTGAGGTACCTACATATATCATTTGCACATCACTTAGTCTCTTGAAAACCTTTTTGTTAATTTGGGGTCTATAGCAGCACTTGTGTCATCCCTTTGACTCGTGATATTTAAAGTGGCTCATTTCGATGAAGCATTTGCCAGTGCTTGATTGAATTCCCATTTGAGAAAAGGGAGTCGATGACATGTATTCACTATAGTTTCTCTCCCATTTATGTGCAAGATTGTCCCCTTATAACTTTGTTTCAATGCAGACTGTGCGGGAGAAATGCTTTGACAAGTGCATTACAAAACCTGGGTCAAGCCTGAGTGGGAGCGAAAGTAGCTGCATCTCTAGGTGCGTGGAACGCTACATCGAGGCTACTGGCATTATCAGTAGAGCTCTTTTCAGTGCACCGCGCTGAATATAGTGAAAGTTTCCTGATGTCCTGCAAACTGTCAAGGAAACTCTTTAGTGACAGCAGAGATTGTCTCTTATATTGTATTCCATTTTATCATTCATAATGTGGACAGATATCTTCTTCGTATTGATCTGTAAAAGATTTATCCAGTTGAATTTCCAGCCAATTCTTGGACAATTAGTTAGTTTGTGGTGGAGAATCTCTTAACAAATCGATAGAATTTACTTGCAATATGAGAATGCTAACATTGCAAGCAGAGCATAGAAGGTTACAGAAGTTACTGTGATCTCAGTGAATGTATAGAATCTATCAGCCCATGTTTCCCTGGAATCCCTCCTTTTGGATCAATTATCTTTTCTCGTATACATTGATTTGTTCTGCGTGGGCTGTTTATGGCCTTAATTTATTAGGAATTGTCAAACTACTCCATTAAATGGGCGCCTGCTATCTTTTCAAATCCTCAAGTTTTTTCGCTGTATTCCGTACGCCTTTTATCAAAGCATCTGGCCAGTTTGGGTGATGAATATAACTTTTGCTCTGTTTTTTAGGTAAATCTGCTTTATCATTTCTCTCCTGTTTCTCATACTTCATCAATCTTTTCCGCTTTAAATTGATTTGTACCGCGCTGGTTGTTCAGAATCATCAAAAAACTCCATACATTGACATGGACACCTTCTACCTTCTCAAATCTCAAGGCCTTATTTCTCTTTCTGTCATCTTGAATCTAGTTATCACCTCGCATCCTGCCTGCTTCTGAGGCAGACAAATTGTATCACATAATTAGCTTGATAAGGCCACCTCTAGGATGCTTGAGAATATTATAAGTTTGTTGATAATTAAAGAAAAATAAATATCCTTTCAATACATTCAAATAAATTTGATGTCACTTAAAGCTAAAAAGAAATTAAGGAGATTATGAGTTAATTAATTAGAAAAAAAAAACCTTTTAATCAATTCTTTACCATCAAAAAAATTAAATATTTAAAAACAACTTTAATTCACTTGGCAATAGATTTAAAAACAAAGTCTATATTTATTATAAACAATCAATTAAAAGTTTGAGCAATTTAACTTAGCTTATTTATCACTAATAAATGAAAGTGATAATTGCAACAATCAAATTAACTATTTTGCTTCGTATTCTAGTTCCTAACAACAATTACAAATTGGAAAAAAAAACTAGAAAGCACATATATACCATCTAAAAACAATTCAATAATTATGAATCAAAATGAATACCCTAATTCTAAAATAAGTACTTGAATATGAAATAATTACAATTATAATGTTACTTCTCACAACTTAATAATGAAGATGGTGTTTATTCTCCTTAAATTGAAGATGAAAGTTTAGTTCATAATTACTGGAAAATTAACACAAAACAAAGAGAGAGAAATGTCACAAAGAAAAATATTAGTTACTTATATTGAGATTAGCTACCTTTTATTCTCTTTTCTAGATGATGTCTTTCATTAGGATTCTACTTTTTTTTATAAATCCTTAATTTCACCTAACTATTTCTTCTTTATTTGGTCAATCATTTGAGATGGACTGCCCATAAAATTTTGGGTTGGCTTCCCAGCTTGGTGGGCCAATTGGCCCTACCCAATCTAGGTGGTCAAGCCAGGCCTTGTGCCTGGCCCGACTAGCCCACTATTCTGCACATGAACAGTGGGCGTAAGTTCCACTGTTCACATGCAGAATAGTAGGGCGGGGAGTGAATTAATTCACTCACTCACCGTTCACCAAAATGGTGAGCAATGAAGTGGTGGTTTTGGAGGGTGATGACTGGCATACGTGTCATTGTCATCGTGTAGAGAAAGCCAATATGGTTCTTCTTATGGTGGTGATGTTGAAAATGATGACTTGTGGTGGCCAGAAGAGCATCAAAAGTTGGTTGACTTACTTTGTTGTTGTTGCTACTACTTCTATTGCCTTGCCGAAGGCCACAATTGGGTTGTTGATGTGGAGGAGAGGCTGCTAGTGATGAAGAGGTGGTGTTTTGGTCAGTATACTGCTGCTCGATGAGAGAGAGTAGGTTGCCAGCATGACTGTAGGAGAGCACTTCAACACATGGAAGGTTGACGACGATGGCTCTGTCAATGCTGAGAAAGATGAAGGGGGGACTGTTTGGTTGTTATGCTCATGTGCAAGCTTTTTTCAGTCATAGTGATCTCTGCAAATCTGCTAGTTGTCCGTCCATGTGTTGGCTCTTGTCTATGTTATCGTATGTTTTGCACACCATTATCTATATAAATTTTTGCTCGCCCAATGTTCTGTAAATTTTTGCTCCCTGTTTTTTGGAAATTTTTGCTCCTCCTTAACTGTACTATTTTTTCCTTCCACTCCCTCTCTTTTTCCTCTGTGATTGGTGTAATTTATAGGCCAAGAAGGCAACCTTTCAGCTGCCCATTGCGTACAGTGATAAGTTGCCTCTACTCACCTGCAACAACAAGCTTGCACTGTTCGGGTGACTGTATTAAGTTCAAATGAACCTGAACTAAGCTAAAGAACTTGATTTTTCATCTACTAAACTCTTATAAAATTAATTTGATCAATTTAAAATATAATTAAGTCCTTGTAATTAGTTAAATCTTGCAATTGGACCCTAAATTAATTTCTAAATATAATTATGTCTTTTGGTTTAATTTTTATGCAGATTTATCCAATAATAAATTATTTTAGCCTTTAATCTTTATTTTCCTTCTTTTTTTGGCACAAAAAAGGTATGATTGGGCACTCGAAAATAATTAAATTTTCCACCTTGATTTTTCTACTGATGTTAGCCCATTTTATTTTATTTTTGTTATTTTTGTTTTATTTTTGTTATTTTTGTTTTATTTTGGATAAATTTAGGGGAATAACCCAGAAATAAGTTATGATATTTTGAAACAAAAATTGGATATCGTAATCGGTTTGCGATTATCCATTAGAATTTGACTAAAATATCAAAAAAAATAACAATAATTTTGTTTAGCTATTGGGGTATAAAATTATATTATAAAATACACCCGCAGATGGTAAAAAATGAGATTCCTAAATGCTATGTAAAAAAAATTAAACTTTAAAACGGTTAGGTTTTCAAGCCAATAAGATAGAGACTCTTTCACGAAGAGAGCTCTACTTCGAGTCTTAGAAAAGATTGACAAATAGAAAATCTGACTTAGAAAAAATCAAACAATAATACAACTTACCTTAGGTAGGGTGCACTGAGAGTGATGCATCTTTCCATCGCATAACAAGTCATTTTATCTAGACTCTCGCATACCATTAGATTTTCTAATGATCTTAATATTAAGTGGCGATTCCTAAGAATTATAATCGTAACTTTATGATTATAAAAACAATCTCTCTCCCGCGCGCCGTCTCCTCTATCCATGGATGGCAGTGCACGAGACAAGCAAAAAACTTCGTCCAGACAATATATATACACACACAAAAAAAAATCATCAACTTTGAAATTCATCAACGTCTAATTACAGATTGAATCAATCACCTTATAAATCATTAGCTTTCAAGAGATTTGTATTTAATCAACATGGTTATAAGCCTATCTGGTTTCGTTTTTGTGCATTATGAACTCATCCCTTCCACCCACCATGTATCCTAGACTCTCTTGTAATAACGATTTAAAAAAAAAAATAGCATTATTGATTAAAAATGTTGATGAAATAACATAATTGCAAAAAAATAGGTGAATATATAGCTTACACGTGTTACGATTGAATAAATAGGTTTTATAATTTATTGCTATTCAGAATAATGATTTCAATTATAACATGTATAAACTATATTATTTGTTTCAAAGGTGCTAAAAATAAAATAAAAAATATCCTGTGATCACATGGTCAAGATCATGCCCTCGTGATGAAATCCTGTGGCGTGACGTGTCGTCCGGTTTAGTCAGAGCATAGTTGGTACTGAGTTTTAGACTTAGGACAAAAAAAAAAAGGTGATGTATGAAAAGTGTGGCACTTTTGCTATATTATATCTTTTGCTTTACGCACCGACACCACTAGGTCAGCTAAAATCCATGTTATACAATTTTTGTCAGGATGGAACGATCAAATTTTCCTTGTTTCATCATTCGGGGAGATATGAATTTCACAGATTCTGTAGGAAAGATAAGATTTATTACATTTATATCCCGAGTTTGTTTTATATTTCAGTTTTAAAAGTATTTTAAAAAATTAAAAAAATATTATTTTTATTTTTTATTTTAAATTATTTCTGTATATATTTTCATGTTATTTTGATGTAATGATATCACAAAATAATATTTTTAAAATTAAAAAATATTATTTTAATATAATTTTTAAATAAAAATCAACTACGACCAACATCTTAGTCTCTCAATATTAATGAGAATAGATCTATTAATAACTAACTAACTATGGGTTAAATTAGATCACAATTGAAAACTTTTACATAATACTAAGGTGATTATTTTAGTCTAGTTCAGTTTTTATTAATAAAAACAACCAAATAAAAAAATAAAAGTAAAGAAAAAAAAATGGAACCGGACCCGGTATAAACCGACTGGTTTTGGTTTGGTTCAATTTTTTAACTAAGAAACTGAAGAATAGTTTCGGGTTTTTTAAGATTTTTTTTTACTTTAACCAAGTTTTCACTTCTTTCATTTAACTAAAATAGAAGCAAACCAACAAATTTAAACTGAACAAGAAGAAAAAAATATAGCATAATGTTTTTTTTTAATTTGAACCGGTTCAGTGTGGTATACCTGTTTTTTACTTTAAAAACT
Source organism: Salix suchowensis (assembly GCA_029030765.1). Lineage (NCBI taxonomy): Eukaryota > Viridiplantae > Streptophyta > Magnoliopsida > Malpighiales > Salicaceae > Salix > Salix suchowensis. Next base: position 5,814,718 of record JAPFFH010000004.1, read on the forward strand.
GAAAACTAGACCGGACCGGAAATTTTAAAAAAAAATTCTAGTCAGTTTAATCAAAAAAAAAATTCAGTTCATTTTTTCACAGTTATATTTTTTAATTTTCTTGGTTTAATCGGTTTTTTTAACTCTCCTCTACATAATACTATCAATCAAGTGCGTTTAATACGTAGATCCAAATATTACTCTTTCTTTCTTTTTCACCTTTCTCTATTTCTTTTTTTTTTTATTACGAAAAAAATGTTTGTAATTATAGTCATCAAATCTTGCCTCATTAGATGAATTGATTTTTAAATTTGAATACCGAAAAATTAACTCAATGATTTATATTCTTGATTCTTCACTATTAAATTGATTGATTAATTAATTTATTTATGTCATAGAACCTAAAAATGATTGATTGCTGAGTTTTCTAAACAATGAGGCAGATCCAGAGAAAGGACCAGATATTAAAAATTGCATGAAAAAAATATTTCATCTTTGAAAAATCGTAGAAACATAAATTCAAACATGGTGTTGAAATTAAGCTGTTAATTTCAAAGTAGAATTTTCTTCGGTGCTTTTTTTTCTCTTAAATTGTTTCATTTTCATGAACGATTTTTTTTTTCTCGATACTTTTTTCATACTATTCTTCATGAACGTTATTTACTTTCAAGTATGTGATGTGATGACAAAATATTTATGATCTGCATAATAAATTTCAAGTTCAAGGCATGTATCGTTGTAAAAACATTAAAAAATCAAAATTTTACTAATTTATCTAAACTTATAAAATATTTTTGTCCTCACATAAAAAAAAGTTATCTACTGCCCACTGTTAAGGAACCATCTCACCTAAAAGTTTAAGCTGATAGGTAAGGTCCCAGAATATGATTTATATTATTCTCTAACACACACCCTCAAATGAAAGTCTTTTGGGCTTGAAACTTGCACAAGTCCATGACCTTATGCTTGATTTTTATCAAATAGAATGAGAGTGGTGAGATTTGAACTCGTGATCAATTGGTCAATAAGACTCTGATACCATATTAAGAAACTATCTCACCTAAAAATTTAAACTGATAAATAAAATCCCAAAATATAATTTATATTATTCTCTAACACCAATAACATGCGACAATCTTTTGAGAAAAAAAGACTTCGCAATTTGTCTGACAAATGGATTGGACGAGATCACAGGAAAGTTTATTTTTTTTCTCTCTTTTAAGATATTCCACCACCAACCACTATGATTACAAGGATTCACGTGTTAACTTATCTTATTGTAATTACAGTGTTTTAAACGATGGAGCTCACTCCTGATTTGATCCTTAGGTGTTTGTTGTTTTTCAATTTCAATTGTTTTGCTCTGAAAGTCCATGTTTGGTTGGGGTATGGCTAGCCATTATTGACTGATTTTAATGGCTATTTTCGGGTGAATAATAATGCCCATGCCCCAGTCATTGTTAATGGTTAATTGACCGTTATAAATAGATAAATATTCTTCTATTAATAAATATTAAAATAATACAATTGTTGACTCCTTTCTCATCCGCTTTAATTGATCTATTCAATTTTCATCTCAATTTTTTTAATTTATATTATCATAATGATAATGACGATATTGAAGAATTCTAAGATATTATAATATTATAAATATAAATAAATATTTTTTTATTAATTTATAATATATTTTTTTAAAAATAAATATTTTTTTTATTAATTTATCTTATAATTTTTTTTAAATAAAAAATTATTTTATTTCGTACTAAATATTATGTTACCTTAATTAAATGTTGCAAATGAGTGCATATATATATATATATATTAATGTCATCATTCAACTTAGGTTGATTACAAATTAAACTTTATAATTTATTTAACTTTGATTTTTATGAGATACCTTGTCTCATTATCTGAATCAAAAGCTTATTGTGTCAAACAAGTTGACTTAAGTATTTTTTATTGATTTTTTTAATTGGGTTATCTTAGTCTGATGATTCTGATTTGAAAGATTAATTTAAGTTGATTTTTTTTAATTGACTTTTTTTTTTCATTTTATTTTTCAATATTTAATTGGTTGATAGTTGAGATTCAATATGTTTTTTTTTATTTATTTTTTTTTCAAGATTTTTTTTTAGCTTTCACTTTTCAGTTTCATTTTTCTAAGAGAAGAGCTATATTTAAAAGCCAAAATATTATTTATAAGTTGAAGAGTTCTTCCTACATATTAATTAACAGAACCAAAAATTTGTTATATATATTTTTATACAAAAAATAGTTTTGATTGAACTTGTGTTAGTTAATTATTATTTGTAAATTGTTATATCAACATTATATATATGAAAATAAAAATGATTTTTCTAAATAATTTTTTTCTATTGGAATGCATTTAGGTCAAAATATTTTATTTACACTATTAAAAAGAAACTATTTGATTTCTCTAGCTGTATATTTAATAGTTAAAACTAAAAATTAGTCACCATCTTCATGGTCCTGAATTTGTCATAAATAGTGACGACTTAAACAATGATATAAAAAATAAATAAATTATCTATTATACTAAAAGAGATAAGAGTCAGTTACTGTAGCATGCGAGGAGAATCACTATGGATTATAATAGTATTGCTTAGTTTTCGGGTCGGTTTGGGTAGGTTTGTTCGATTCGCAGATTTATTGATTTGCATTTATGTTTTTCACAGTAAAATACGACAAATCGCCTTTATATCAGTGGATAGAACGTTTGTCTCCTAAGCAAGAAGTTAGGGGTTCGACCCTATCTAGTGCTTTCTCTTCCTCCACTTACACTTTTTTTTCCCTTATAAATAATTTTTTTCCACTTACATTTTTTTTTTTCACTTATATATTTTTTGTTTTTATTAATTTTTAATTTATTTTCACGTCAAATAATTTTTTTTAGCTAATAATGTTTTTTTTTATTTTTTTGTTTTCTCTTTTGTTAAAGTTATTTGTCTTTTTTTTTCTTTGATTGAATTTTCCCCTATTATTAAATGCAACAATAACGATAATTTTAGTTTTTTTCTTACTTTCTCTTTTGTTAATTTAATAATTTTTATCGTTTTAACAGTAAGAGTAATTATATTTTTAGATGTTAAGCCTTCAATGTTCTTGTTATTATAAGATGATGTGATGATGTGTTTTATTATATCAAACCTTGCATGTATATAAGTTATACTTTATTTGATTTTTTCAATTTTTTTATTTGATTGAAATTGATAATATATTTGGTTTTTATTTCGGTTGTTATACTTTTAATTTTTTATTTTAATTCCTTTAATTTTTTATATTTCTTAAATAGTCCCTAGTTTGTCCATGTTTATATATATGTGCTTTTAGTTTTTGTTTTTAACTTTTAGTATTTTCGCTTTGTTGAGATAACAATTTCTCTTTGTTGACATTTTTTTCCTTTTTTTTTATCAGTTTTTTTTTTCACATCAAATGATTTTATTTAGCTAATAAGTTTTATTTTTTTTTCTTTTTTTGTTTGCTTTTTTGTTAAAGTTTTTGGGCTTTTTTATTCTTCTATTGAATTTATTTCCCATTATTCATGCAATAATAATAATAATAATAATAATAATAATAATAATAATAATAATTTTTATTTTTTTTCCTCGTAATAATTGAATAATTTTTATTGTTTTAGTAATAATAGTAATGATATTTTTAGATGTTAAACCTTCGATGTTGTTATTGTTATAATAGAATATACTTATATATTTTATTATATCAAACCTTGTATATATAGATACTATATTTTATTTTAAACTAGCAAAATATATTATTGTTTTAATTATAACCATTATTAAAATTATTTGCTGGAACGCACTAGAACTAGTTATATTTTTTTTTTTAAAGTTTAATAATTGGAAAGAATCTAGGGAGGCACTTGGCTACTTTAGGCGGGCGGGGGTGGGGGACCACTTGATGGGTGTAGTCAATCAATTCAGGCACGCAATGGACCAGGTCAGGCAATAACTTCCAGTCAATATTTGTAATTATAATATTTTTCTTGCTTGCGCTTTTCTCCTAATCACGTTTCAGTTTTTCTGAGGGTGTTTGAAAGGGTCTACTATTTGTATTTTAAATTATTTTTTATTAAAAAATATATTAAATATTTTTGTATTTTTAATACCAGGTCATATTTTTTTTTTTAAAATATTAAAAATTCAATTGAAAGTAAAAAAAACAAAAAAATAAATAGACTATATTTTAAATAAAAACAAGTTGCAAGAGAAAAATAAGATCAAACAAGTTGAAAATTGTTCTCTTTTTAAAAGATTTTTTTTCTTACCGCTTACAAAGGCCTATCCTCCCAAACATGAATACAGTCTTTTAAATAGCTCTTAACTCGTTTTGAAAATAATTTTTTGATTACAATTCTCTTTACATTAATTTATTAAAGATTATGTTTTTGTTATAAATATTTATTTTAATAATTATATAATTAAATAAAAATATAATCCCTCCCGCTCTCATTGTACCCTCTTGCATGACGTGTTCAGGTGAGGTCACGGTGGCTTATGTCATGGTACAGCTAGGATTGCGTCTGGAGTTTATATTGTGTTTAAAAGTACTTTTAAGAAAAAAGTGAAATTTATTTATTTTTATTTTAAATTTTTTTTTATGTTTTTAGATAATTTTTTATATGATAATATTAAATATAAAAAATAATTTTTAAAAATAAAAAAATTAATTTAATAAATTTATAAATAAAAATAATTTCAAAAAACAATTTCAATAACATTCACAAACAGTAAGTCGTTCTCATGATCCACGGGTTCTGAATTCATCTACCTCTTCCTTGTCTGCTGCCAGCCTTTTTTTATTGGAAAGTGTTTTTTAAAATAATTTATGTTTTTATATAAAAAATATATTTTAAAAAAACTATTTAAATATATTTTTAAATAAAAAACAACTGTTCTCTCACCTAAAACACATCTTTTTAAATGTCGACCCTAAAACATATTAAATTTATATTTTTAAATTTATTTTATAGTTTTTTTATATTAAAAGAAAGAATAATATAAAAAATCTATTTTAATATATTTCAAAAAAATAGAATATTAAAAAAACACTCTTCATTAATATCAAAGTCGTACTATATGTCGTCTTAAAAGAAAACAGAAGGTACACAGACAGCTACAGCACCTACTACTAGGTATCATTCATCTTTTTCAGAGTATCATAATTATGTATAATTAGTTAGCATTGACCGATAAAAATAACACGGTGAATTAATTGTTTATTCAATTATTTATATATAATTAATTTTGTTTTGTTGATTGAAATTAAACGTTGAAAATTTCTATCTTGAAACAAAAATCAAAAGGAAATAATATTTTTATAAATATGATAAATAAACTATGTTTTCTTTATACATGTTGAATTTGTAATTTATATCTATTCTTTCTTTAATTAAATACTATTTTATTATTTAATTAAAAAAGAAGCTTAACTAAAAAATAAAAAAGAATTGAAATAATGCATAAGTGAGCTCATAAACTTTTGAACAACTAGAAGGATTTAGACATGGGTTTATCTAGCATGGAAAGTCAAATATTTTGTTTTAGAGATGAGGAAATCTTATTTATTTTTTTGAAAAATATATTTTGTGGATCTAAATGAGCGAGTAAAACTCCAATTATTTCAGGTTCTTACAAGAAATGAATACTCTAATTCAAACTCGAAACTTGTTATATATATAACAGTATACATCAACGAGGATGATGAAACTCAAATATTTACTTTCTAACTCTCTTTAGAATGCTACTCTACAAACAAGTTCACAAATACTAACATATTTTTAAATCTTGATTTTGAGTTGCAAGTAGATTTAGTATTTACGTGTAATGTGGGGAAGAAACTAGAACAATCGGATTAAATTAAAAATAAATAAATTACTATCTTATTTGTGCTCACGTCATAAATCATGTTTTTTTTTTTTTGGTATAAACCACGCGGGTCCCAAGCGCTGGCCCAGACTAATCCACGTTTGCACCGGGTGGGCCCCGAAGGGGTGAAAGTGCTCCCCAAATGGCCGGCTCCATACAAGAGGAGGGTTTGAACCCCTGACCTCTCTTAAGGGATGAGAGCGCCCTCACCACTCACACCAGGACCCCTTGGGTGTTATAAATCATGTTAGAGGAAGTTTATGGGAACCTCATGTGTTGTCCTATAAAATGGCATCTCCACACTCCATCTCCATGAGCTTGACAACATCTCAAGAATCACTTGCATTATTCTGATCACCTACTCATGGCTTCCACCGGCAAGCTGCTACTAGCCGACGTTGCATTTTCAGGTGTAAAACAAATTCCTTCCAACTACATCCGTCCCATCTCCGACCGTCCGAATCTCTCCGATGTTCATATTTCGGACGGCTCGATTCCTCTAATTGACCTTCATGGCCTTAATGGACCCGACCACTTGACTGTAATCGGACAGATTGGTCAGGCATGCCAAGGGGATGGTTTTTTTCAGGTGCTAAAACTACGTTCATTATTTTTTTGTTATTACATGCTCAGACTTTGTCTTAATTAAGTATCTTGTAGTTATTGTATGATTTGTTTTACTATTAATTAATTAAAAAAACAATTATAATTTTAAATTATATTCCAACTCACATCCTAGAGTAGTTTTATATGTAAATTCTATAAAGGGTTGGCTCGTTGCTACCGTTCGTGATTTGAAAAACTTTTAAATTAGACCTTAAATAAGATTTTTATTATTATTTTAAGGGTCATTTTTGTATTTTAATTATTCCTCTGAGCCAATTTCGTTTTGTTTTTTTCCATTTCCATATAGGCTAGTCAATTTTGCTATTGTATAAACAGTTTGTAAGTTATATTTTGAGAAGTTTTTAAATCTCATAATATATTAAACATATTTCTTCTAAAGTTCAGGACTTCTACACCGTTGATGTTTTACCCTTCATTATGTGAGCTGTTTTAATGTCTTTAAGAGACGTGATGGCATAATGATAAATGACTTGTGATCTGCATAACAGGTTTCTATTTCGAGTTAAAATATATACTTTTTATAAGAATTTAGAACAACATGATATCGCTCACCTAGCCTAATAAAATAAATTTTATAAGGTGTGAGGTTTTCTCGCATAAAATAAAAGTTGTTCTAACAGAATATATGTACCATTTGTGCCAGGTGAAGAATCATGGGATACCAGAGGAGATGATCAGTAACGTGCTAGACATAGCTAGACAGTTCTTCAAATTGCCTGAAAGTGAAAGGTTAAAAAACTACTCTGATGATCCAACAAAGACAACCAGGTTGTCTACCAGTTTCAATATTAAGACAGAACAGGTTTCTAGCTGGAGAGATTTCTTGAGATTTCATTGTCATCCTCTCGAAGATTACGTACATGAATGGCCTAGCAATCCTCCATCATTCAGGTAATTGATAGCAAACATTTTGTACATCAAACTTTAGCTCGATTTTTTATTTTTATCTTTTTAGCTGTAGTTTGAATTATCACTAGAAGTCTCCAATACCTGTTAGAAAATAATATAAATTAAATTCTGAAATTTTATTTAACAACTTCAATATTTAGATGAGATGGTCAAAGTCTATATTTTGACACTTTTTTTTTAATTAGGCGGGCCCTTGTGTTTTTTTTGACAATTTAATAATTTTCCTTAAGTTGTAATCACTTTTTTCAATCTCACCTATTACAGATAAATTTAAAATGATAATTTAGAATGTTTTAGTTGTAAACTTTGATCAAGAGGCTATTTTATGATTCTCAAAACCAAAAAGTGGGACTAAATTGATTTTTTTTTGCCCCATTCGAACAGGAAAGATGTGGCTGAATACTGCAGAAGTGTTAGAGGTCTAGTGTTGAGATTGCTTGAGGCCATATCCGAGAGCTTGGGTTTGGAAAGAGACTTCATTGATAAGAAACTAGGCAGCCATGGACAGCATATGGCTATGAACTACTATCCACCCTGCCCACAGCCAGAACTCACGTATGGATTGCCTGGACATACTGACCCTAATTTGATCACCATTCTGCTACAAGATGACGTCCCTGGATTGCAGGTTCTTAGAAATGGCAAGTGGATCGCTGTGAATCCGATTCCTAACACTTTCATTGTCAACATCGGCGATCAAATTCAGGTGAACTTTTATGTGCTTCGCTGTTTTCTGCACAAAACAGTTAAACGGAGTTATTTCATCTTTCAGTTAATTATCAAGCATGAGCTTTACAAAGATCTAACTATTTTATTATGATTTAGGTTCTTAGCAATGATCGCTACAAGAGCGTGCTTCATCGTGCGGTTGTGAACAGTGAGAGAGATCGAATATCCATACCGACGTTCTATTGTCCTTCACCGGATGCTGTGATAGGGCCTCCGACGGAGCTCATCGATGACGAGAATCCGGCGGTCTATAGAGATTTTACGTACGGTGAATACTATGAGAAGTTTTGGAACAAGGGACTAGTAAAAGAATGTTGCTTGGACTTGTTCAAGCCTTCTCTTAATACAACCTAGGATGCGTTGAATAATTGGAATCGTAATTATATATGTTTCTCTAAATAATATCTGGTTAATATTTTATCATAATAAAAAAGAATAATTAGTATTATGACATAAATAGAAAACAAAAACAACTAAAGCAAAGCATGAAAACGTAATTATATTAAATAGTGATAAACTACATATAATAATAATTATTATTATTATTATTAATGTATCATGTTAGTTAATGGATATAATAAAATATAATAAAGTACTAAAAACAATATTTGTAATTCAATTTTAAGTATATTAATATAAAATTTATGGCTTTTCCTAAATTCTCATTTTTGCCGAACGTCCTTACATCTAACAGTTTCTACTGTGAAATTCAATATTGTCCCTTCTATTAATCAAGCATATAATCCTTTCGAATTGTGTTTCCACAACACATTAGCAACATTCCAGCTGCACGTAGTTCTAACTAGGGAGAAAAGGATGAACTTGCTTGTTCCTATCGATTTTGGGGCCCCATATAAATAAACAATTTTAAAAAACATATACAAATAAATAAATAAATAAATAGAGTTGAAAGAAAGAGAAAATCAGAATGCCCATAAAATTTTCCAAATACAAAAAAATAAATAAATAAAAAGTTGAAAGAAAGATAAAACCAGAAATAAATGAATAAATAGAGAGTTGAAAGAAAGAGAAAATCAGAATGCCCATAAAATTGTCCAAATACAAGTTAAAAGAAAGATAAAACCAGAAATAAATAAATAAATAAAGAGTTGAAAGAAAGAGAAAATCAGAATGCCCATAAAATTGTCCAAATACAAAAAAATAAATAAATAAAAAGTTGAAAGAAAGATAAAACCAGAACGCCCATAAAATTATTGAAGACTGCTTAGGAAAGATCAAAATATATAAAAATGAAAAAAACTCATAGTGTATTTTCAACTAATGACAACCCTATTTGTAACAAAAATTCAATTTAATAAAGAAAACTCAAAATTGGATGTTGGAGGACTCAATTAGGATTTCTCAAGGTTTATTTGAACTTATTAAGGGTTTAATGACAAGACAAAATGATTTTTGAAGTCTATTTAGGCTTAATTGGAAGAAATTCAAGTCTAAGGGTTTAATTGCAATTTTTAAGAGCTAATTTGATCAAATTAAGGGCTTAATTGCATAAATATTAAAATTTGATGGGCAATTAGAGACTTGATCGAGGAAATACAAAACCAAAAAATACCAAACTAAATAGATGCGTGAATATAAAGGCTAAAATTGACCAAAACATGGGCCAAATTGACAAAATTAAAACTTTATTGGTTAATCGAGGGTCGAATTGCACAAGTCAAGAACCAAAGACTAAAATGAAAAAGACATTGAACTTTAGAGATGAAAATTGAATTTGACAGGGCTATATTTGTATAAAATTAAAAATTTATAGGTGATTAAGAATGCAATTAAAAGCAATTGGAAGAACAAAAACTTCATTGAAGTTTTCCAATCCCAAAACTAAAACTCTAAATAACATGTTGTTCAAACTTAGTGAAAACAAGATGAATAACACGTCATTAGACACCTTGGCATCCCTATTTTGATTGTTTTTGGTAATCGAGTTAGCAACTTCGAGTTATTGAATGTGGAACTACATATCTTCAAATTGAGCAAGATTGAATTAATTGAAATGTGTCAGTCCTCTTTACCATCTTTCTTTACCATCTTTCAATGGTTTGAGGTGATGATGGCATCATAATTCCTTCAACAAAGTCTAAAAAATAAGCAACTTAATCAGTTTTGACAATATAACACTAGGAAAAAACCAATGTATTTCGTATTTGTTTACACTCAACAACTCTTGAATTGTTTTTTATCACTTCATTAAAGATCAAGAGGTCAAAAATGTATTCAAGATCTCCCAAAACCCTAGCAAGATCTTTATTAGAAAATGATGTTATAAGTATTTTCTTTTTTCTCCTCTTTATCGTTACCTTTAGAGGGTATTTATAGATATCTTGCTAGGGTTTGAGAGATTTATCAAAAATACTTTTTAATCTATGAGATTATAAACTCATATGTAAGACATATTAATAATATTAAATAAAACAATGATCACACACACACACACACACACACACACACACACACACACACACACACACACACACACATATATATATATATATATATATTGACATTAGAATGGTTAGTCTGATAAGATAATGACTTCCTTATGAGGACTTGTCTTAAACCTTAGACAAATTAATAAGAACAAAACATAATATTTTTTAGTTTATATTAGACAAATAAACAATTTAGTTTAGATTAGGTAAGATTATTAAGGATGTCAATATGTTCTTTTTATGTAATTAGTACTTTTACCTGAATTTTGAGACTAGTTAGAGTTCCTGGTAACAAAAATACTTGGTAATGATTCCTATTTTTTTTTTACAGATAAAGGAAAGGAATGTTTTATCCTTTCCACCTACCTTATTCCTAACCATCTTGCTCTAAGAGGGTGACTACTTCAACGCCGCACACGTGCGATAATATTTACCTACTAAATATTTACCAAGTTGAACATCATATTATAAACTATCAATCGATTTATTTCAAATTCATTACAAAATTCAAACCCTCCTTAGTAGTAGGAATGTGGTCATTATCTTCCTTAAATTCATCATCATCATCATCCTCACCTTATCCTTCATTTTTATTTTTTTCATTTTGTATCAAATATTTTATTCTTTATTTGTTCTTTAAGTTCCAACATTAGTTGTAGCTCTATCACTTACATCAATATTATAGCTACTAATTCTTAAAGCATCACAATTATTTTTATCAAAATTAATCTCTATAGTATCTTTATATTCCATTATTACCACTTTATTCCTTATGTCAACATCATAATTAACAAAATACTTGGTTTCAGATGGCCTATCATCTTTAGGATTCCTTGAATAAGACTTTGACATTTTCATTCCTAGGAGAGCATTAGAAGGATCAACATCATCATATAGATGAATATCATCTTCAGCATCATGCACACTAAATACATGTATTATTGAGGCATCATCAATAAGTATATTCCTTTTGTCATCTATAATCTAAATGTAGTGACTTGAAATTTTTAAAAGGAAAATACATGTATGCCCTTAGTGGCTTAGAATTAGGCTAGGGGTGTTGTAGTAATTGCACAAGCTTATAAATATAAATAGAAAAGAAGAGAAGAGAAAAAGGGAAAAAAAGAAAGAAGAGAAGATTAGGTCTGAAATTGAGAGAGAGAATCGGGAAGAGAGGAAGAAAGAAGAAAAAGAAGAGAAAAGAGGGAAAGAGAAGAGGGAGAGAAAGGAAGAAGGAGAAATAAGTTGTTAAGGTAATGTGTGTGTTTGATTATGTATAAATATGATTATTAATTATGATTTTTGCTTGTATGGGTTGTTAGGGTTTGATAATTTTATTTGGGTTTAATTGATGAATTAGGAGAGATGTTAGGGTTTGAATGTGTTGAGTAATAATTTAATTAGTTTGATTGTAGATGATTTTGAAGTTTTGAGATGTTTGGTTTGAGTAAATATTGAGAAAAATGGTGAATAATATTGATAAATTTCGAAATCCATTGCTGTAAATTCTGGGTTGAGGTTGAAGATGATGAAAATTCATTTTGGTCCTTTTGGTGAAAATTACAGTTTAGTCCCCGAACTTTGGAAAAATTTCAGTTTGGTCCCTGGAGTAAAATTGGAGATTCTGGACAGAATTGAGGATGAATTATGGACAAGATTTTAGGATAGCTATTAATTTATGAAGTGTTCAATTTAGTCCTTCAATTTGGTAAAATTACAATTTGACCCCAAAAATATAAGAAAATTCCAGAATGGTCCCTAAGAGAAATATTAGTATTTCAGATTGGTTTGATTTATAATTGAAGCTCATTTTATGGATTAATATCAATTTTACGAATTATGTATTTTGGAATTTGATTTCGGAAGAAACCTTTGTTTTAGGTTTTTGCGAAGAAATAGATAGTTTGGTTCAAAAACACATAGGATTATGAGTTGAACACTTAGATATGTTATTAAACTTATTTTACTTCTTTTGAGTCATTTTTTTTTAGTATATCTTCTTTTATATATATTCAGATAATCCCGATATTCAACCCGCGGGACATCAGTAGAATTTCGTCAACATTCTGCTTCTGAACCTTGTCTGCTCTTAAGTCAGGTGAGTGGATAATATTTAATATGCATGAGAAATAGTATAAATATTTGAATTTGCTAGTATGAATTGGATTTTGATAATATATACCTTGATTATATTCTTGATACGATAAAGCATAATCATTTGTTGAATATCCGTTCTTGATATGAGCCTATATCTGTTTGTGAATTGATAGCTCCTCATTTGATTGATACCATGAGTTGAGCCTTGAGATATGGATATGTTTGATTGATTATAAGATATGCCTATGGTATGCCAGTCAGAATACCCATGCTAACAGGGTAGTGTTAGCCTTTGTGCACATCGTATCTGAAACCCTAGTTGGTCGGGGGAATCACCAACCTGTGTGAACTGATTATCCCACAGTACGGAGCCTCATGCTCATTGCATTCTGATTTTCTGACGAGCTTTACCTATTAAATTCTTGTTATGACCTATTTGAGAAATTTGTTGTAAGAACCTTGAGCCGATTTGATATTATACTTCTCTTTGCTATATTATCTCGTATTTGTATATTGGATATTATCTACTCACTGAGTTGTTGAACTCACTCCCTCATTATTTATCATTTTCAGGGTCGTAGCTTGCTAGCAGGTCATTTTTGTCCAACTCTTGGAACCTGCTATTTTGGTTGTAGTCGACACTTTTTGTTCATATATCTAGTTAGTGCTCCACAATTATAACTGTATGTAATTAACTCTTGTATTAAGACAATATAGATATGTTATAAAGTTCACTTTGATATTTCCGTTGCGTTGTACTCTGAAAGTTGAATGATAAGTTTGTGTGTAAGTTTGGGTTCGCATAGGTGTGGAACCTTGGAGGGGAACCATGCCTATATGCCGGTCACGGATCCGGGAATTGGGTCGTGACACTAAAACCCCTTCAAGTTTACATAAAAGAGCATGCTTGCATATAAATAATATTTATGTAAAACATATAATCAATGCAGAAATATCTTTCTACATACAAAAAACTTTCCATGATGAACCATTATATCTAGTATTTTGCAACCTTCATGGTTTATATTGAAATGCTTGAAAAACTATGTTGAAATATTGGTAGACTATACTTATGCTAACATACCAAATTGGCATAACAAATATTGATAGCCTATAAATTAGATGGTTGGTATAATATGCTATGACAAGATTATAAAACTAAAAAATAGGTGATTAACTGAACACATAGCATACCTATTACCACAAAAGTATATTACAACTCAACATATACTAAACATGACTAATTAGCTAGGTAAATATTAAAATGGTTATATTAATTTTATTGAAGCTCTTAATCAACCTATTAAAAAACTTATAACTCACAATATTAAAATTAGGGTTCTATGAACAATAACCCTAATTCAAATTAAAATGGTTAATCAGTGTCTAAAGATTCAAATTTTACTTAATTTTATAGACAATGTTTGAATTTTTTAGGGTTTATCTTTTTGATATTATCGAAACAAATATCAATCTTTTTTGTTCAAACAAGATGAACAAATGATATATAATAAAAAAAATCTAATTATTTAACACCCACACACACTTAAATCATTTTTTAGTTCTTGATTGAAAAAATAAGTGCAACATACATTGTGAAAGTTATTGAATTCCAAATAAGAGAGTCATGGACAATGAGGGATGGATTCTACATGAGCAATCTTAGAGTTTAAAAGAGAGAGGCAAGAGATATAAATGATTATAATTTAATTGGGTCTCCAAAGTATTATAATTAAACAAATTAAACAACGTTATCATAAAATATATCATTTTGTGCACAACCTTATTGACAATCAAAACACTTTCTAAAATATTAAGTCTTATATAAGTTGTCCTAAAGGACCAACCATTTGCATGTATTAAGAAAATAATCATTTGAGTTAAGAAATTTTATAGTTTTAAAACGACAACTAGTTAAATTTATAAGTTATAACTTGATCCCTTGCCTATCATTAAATAACTAAAAAGTATAATACATTAAAAAATTCTATATTTCTCAATTATTGTTTTCTCTCCATCTCTTAAAAATAGAAAAAAAATATTGAATAAAATAGTGAAAACAACACAAACTTCATCTTTGACCATTGGACTTTGAATCTCACCAACTTAAATTATTTGACTATTTAATTGTGCTTAATTAAAAGATTAAGTAGATGATTTTTTTTAATTATACTTTTTTTGAAAAAAAAAAAAACAATTGTAGGCACAACTCGTAATTCAGTTATTTTCTTGATCAACAAGAGAATCCATAAAAAGTACAACTTTAATTTCAATTCTTGTTTTTTCATACTTTATACCAAAACAAAATTGTAAACTAATGAAGAATCATTTTTCTTGTTCAACGTTTTGTATCTAATTCTAATTCATTGATGATCGTTTCTTGTTTATACGGTTAGAACATGGAATTAAAATACTCATATCATTATATATAAATTAAGAGAGTTTGTTAAAATAAAGAAAGGTGTAGATGAAGAGACCAAGCTAAAGATTAAGAGAGTTTATTAACTTATATGATCTCACTATTTACAGCTTAACTTCCATTAAATTTCTCAAAATCCAAATTAAAAACCAGCAAAAAAGAAAAAAAAGATTATTAATTTTGTATACAAGGCACTTGCAAGTGTATCAATACGCAGCTATGTCTCAGGTAACACAAGCAGCTGGCCCTTTAGCCCACTTGCCATTCTTTTTAACCCAGAAAAGTTTCATCTCCATTCAAACAGAAACAAACTACAAAGCCCATGCTATATACAGAAACAAAGTGTTGAGACCAAAACTCCACACATGGATTACAACATGGTGCCTCTGCTCGTAATTCTTGCTCCTGCCGAAGGAACCTAAACTACGTCTTCTTCCGAGGTTCCTCACCTGTAATAATTATAAATAAAAAGTAGATTACTTGTGTATAAGATAAACTCTTAATCCATTTGTATAGTGTTTCAGGCTGGAGATTGTGTATAAGATAAAGTAGGTTACTTGTGTATAAGATAAACTCTTCATCCATTTGTATACGCAGGCTCAATACATACACTAAAGCCCATGCATCTTCCCGAATACAAGCTCCCTAGAAAACTAGTATCAGAGTTGATTGTTAGACTTGGGACGAGACTTTGTTTGCTGCCCCATGATTGAGCTGTTCAATACTTCTTCTGAAGAGTGAGAGGGAGTTGTCACTGAATGAAATGGGAAAAAAAAACTGCTTGATGAACAAATGAGTGATAAATAATATCTCATATTAGGTCCAAACATCTCTCCAAAGACATTAAATTCCTTACAACACCAATTGCTAAAGACTTTTAGCTCACGATGAAAACTAGTTTAAGAGCCTGTTTGGATAGCGTTTCAAACGCCGGTTTGCAACTTTTTATTTTTTATTTTTTTAAATGAATATGGTTTGGTGTTTTTAGATCATTTTGATGTACTGATGTCAAAAATGATTTTTACAAAATAAAAAAAATATAATTTTGATGTATTTCGGCATGAAAAACACTTTGAAAAGCTACAACAACAACTCTCCCAAACACCCTCTAAGTCAATTGATAATTGATGTTAGGAAATGGGGCACGCAGATTGTTCAAAACCATAGCTCTCAAATTCAGATTTTGAAGGTAAAGAAGGCCTCTTGGATTGATAGCTAAAGCATAGTTCTCAAACCCTATCTTCTTCTATATTAATTAATATGTTTAGAAAATGTTAAATAATTTTATTCCTTTCAGCAATGAAATCCAATCTCAAGAGATGAACATTGAAGTTCTGCTTTACACAACCCACTTGCCGAATCTTAAGAACATACATAGCATAGGGTATGGTTGATGCGAATTTTCATAAATAAAGATTTTCAATGCATGACTGAGACCGAAATTAAGTTGTACCACATTTATCTTTCATGAAGCCACGATCAACGCTCTTTAAAATCAAAATATTTGACGTTTAGACTCTTTTTTGGAACGATTTCTTCAGATGGAATGAATATAAACATCAACATCAACGCATGGTTCCATGAAGCGAGCATCCATCGATCTTTGACTGGAGCCTTTTTCCCCTCACGTTGTGTTTGTGCCTTCTCTTGAAAAGTAGTCTCGACATCTTCGTTAATTTCTTCGAACTCCCCGTGCAAATTAGAATCATAGATTTCGAATTCTTTCTTTCACGTCATCAAATGGGGACATCACTTGACCAGCCATTCATTGATTTGGATGCCTCATTGATTGTAGTCCATTTTGACATGTTTCACAACAAAGGAATATTTTCTATAATATTTGAATGTAAAATCTTAAGCTGAATGAATGAATCTCTCTCGTCATCACATGAATCAAACATCTTTCGATAGTAATGATATCCAATCCCATTAAGAGGGATATCACATTGCATGAAATTCATAATTTAAATTCCACATTTTATTGCCAAAATTTCTTTGGTAGAGTAATGATAGTTGTTTATAATGATACTTACTTCTACTCTTTCCCTAGACTAATTCAACTGAAATGGGAGACTTTACACTTGCGGGTTACAGCAACCACAAACTTGATATGGGAAGGGATTATCAGTAAACTGGGAATATTGCTACATTGTAATTAATTTGTGATGAATGTCTGGTCCTCGTCCCTTTCGAGAATGTTTTGGTTGAATAATCTAAAGAGAAAGCATTGCTGTCCAATACACATTAGCTTCGGATTTTAAAATTGCAATTCTATAGCTAAAAATTCTGCTGTTCTGAGCTGATATGGAAATCGAGCACAGGATTCCTGATGGGACAGATTGTCTGGTCCTGCTCTGTGCATCGTGCTTAGTACGTAGTTAGCTTTTACTAGATAGATTCCTTCTTCAATAAAACACTGAAGATGAGCTGCCTAGAAGAAACACCAGTCAAAAAAGGATGTGAATTACATCAGCATTTAAAAAGCACACATCGCAGTTGTGGACTACTTTCCTGGTGAATATGGCTTTTATATTTTATTTAATTAAATTTATTCAATCATCTTGAATTACGGGGGAAAATGCAGCGCCTGTCTTGGAATAATTTGTACCAAAGGCGTCGCATTTTGCTTTTAATCCTACAGCAGACAGTCAAATAATGAGGCCATGGTTATTCTTGAAAGGCTTGCTTAGCATCTATTTGTTTAATAAAAAGTGATGTTCTAGAGAACAAAATGTTGTAACGCAATCAAGGTAAACAACGGAAACAGAAAACTTTAAGGCGTGTTTGAGCATTGTTTTTAAGGTATTTTTTATGATTTAACATGTTTTTTCTCAATAAAAAAAGGCAACACAAAAACAATTTGAAAAGAAAGAGAACTAGCAGTGAACAGAAGAGAAAAATATTTCGGGATTATATCTTATTGGAAAAAAAAAAAAACAATATGGTATTTATAAAGTAACCATGATGTAACAGTCATATTTAATTTTATTATAAAATTAAAATAGTTGTTACAATAATTTAAAATGTAACTGCTAAGAAATTAAATAATGGTGACAATTATAGTAGCTGGAAAAAATAAATGGAAAAGATTTTAGAATTTGTAACGATTAAAAATAAATTTTCAACTGTTACAAATATTATGATTTCAATTTAAGGGTCATCAAAAATATTTTAATAAAATAACAAAAAATTTAGAGAGTATAGACGCTACCTAGCACGTAAGGGGGCGAATAAGAGATTTTCTCTTACTTACCTCATCTTTTATATGCACAAACGCACTATATTTTCTTTGTTAGTTCCTATCCTATCTCAAGTGTTATTGTATGAACATTTGATGATTTTTTTTTCAATGTCAGATAGTAAATTCTATATGTACTATTTGCACTTAAAATGTTAGTTGTGTTTTACCGATGTATGATAGACTTTTGAAATACTTTTTATTAACTCTGACAACTCAAAATACACTTGTTTTATTTATTTATTAAATTTATCCAGCATAAGCAATGTGATATAAAGGTGCTTACGGGAGCTTTTAATAACCCTAAGTATTGTTTTATTTTTTCATCATTAGAATCTCTAGACAACAATTTATTTGATTCTTTACTGAAAAGACTTAAATATATAAATTATATGAGCCTTTTTTCCTTCTGATAAATATTTAAATAATGACAAACGAGTAGAAAGAAATTCAAAAATTGACAAATATCTACCATGAAGTATGTTTAGCGAATTAAAGACGACCGTTATGTTGAGACCAGGCTATATCATTTCATCATCATTGAAACACACAACTTGATTACAGAGCAAAGTGTTTCAAAACCATCTAAAGTTTGAATTATTTAATTTATGGATGACTCAACTTAAACGAAGTTCATGAAATATCGTAATCGTCAAATCGTAACAACAATTGAAGAGTTGGGTTCTGTCGTGCTTGCCATGTTCTCTTTCTTGAACATGTTTGTCATTATTTCCAAAGAATATCATGATAATGAAGAACTTTGTGATCTGTATAATAAATCTCATCTCAAGTTCGAATCAAGACGTGTATCTCTGATAAGAGTCTGGAACAACTGAATTTTTACTTGTCTCATCTCGAATCCACAAAATACGCTTTCTGAGAAAAAAAAAGATTTTGTCATTATTTATAAGTCATTGTAATTGGTTTTATAATGATACTTACTTCTATCTTTCCCTAGACTAATTCAACTGAAATGGGAGACTTACACTTGCTGGGTACAGCAGCCATAAACTTGATATGGGAAGGGATTATCAGTAGGCTGGGAATATTGCTACATTGTAATTGTTTTGTGATGCATGTCTGGTCCTTATCCCAATGACTTTCGAGAATGTATTGTTGCTAGAGAAATTGAATAGTATTTTTGATAAATCTTATTCAAACATTAGATTGGTTTTGGTTGAATGTTCTAAATAGAACGTATATATTGCTGTCGAATGCACATTAGATTCGGAGTTTGACGTTAAAAATTTGAATACAATTCAGTGCAAGGCTGGAAATGGAAATTGAACACAGGATTCATGATGGGACAAATTGTCTGGTCTTGCTCTGTGCATCGTCGTGCTTAGTACGTAGTTAGCTTTTACTAGTTGCCCTATTTTCTCCATACGTAGCATTCTTCTTTAACAAAACACTGAAGACGAGCAGCCTAAAGGAAAAGGCAAGCTGCATGCACGGATATTAAAGAGTAAGACCAGTCAAAAAAGGATGTGAATTAAATCAGCAGATGAAGACAAGATGCAACGACATTTACACAAGTGGTATTGAAAATCTTTTTTATTTACATTTTAAATGAATATGTTTTGGTGTTTTTAGATTATTTTGATGTGCTGATGTTAAAAATGACTTTTAAAAAATAAAAAATATATTATTTTGATGTATTTCGGCATGAAAAACACTTTAAAAAACTACCGCAACCGCCCTTCTAAAGATACTTTAAATTTCTTCATGATGTCGTCCTTTCCATGTTTGCTTCTTGCCTTTTCAGCTCACCTTCCTTCGATTTTTCCCTACATCTTCTACTAGTTTAAAAATAAAACATAAAATTATCGAGGGACATACGTTTGAAGCTTGAATTGAAATAAGATGAATCCAGATTAAGTTATTTGCTCTCGAGAACTTGTTAGGTCTATATAAACAGTAAATGATGTTAAAGAAAATCCGTTGCTTGCGGTGGCTATACACAAATTTCAATTCTTCGCTTCTTGCGTATTCAGCTCACCTCCCTTCGATTTTGATAAACGACAGCTTGGTGAAGTAATTCTAAACGGACTAGACCTCCAAAAACATAACAAATAATAGTTAAGCAAGGATAAAATTATTATTAAAAAACAATTTCCAGCCCCTCTTTTTTTTATTTAAACATAGAGACTTATTTATGGTCTTTGTTGTTTTGCTATGGCTGCTTAAGTTTAGGACTTGATTTATATTATTATCAGAGATTTTTCTATTTTCTTTTATTTTGCTCTGTATTTTTTAAAGTAATTGTTTGATTAGGCTTAGAGCCCCCACTTATTCTTTGTGTCAAGGAACTATCTTACCTAAAAACTTAATTTATTAGGTGAGGTCCCAAGATATAATTTATATAATTTTCTAACACACTCCCTCAAATGAAAGTCATTTGGGCTTGAAACTGTGCACAAGCTCATACTATCTTATGCTTGATTTTTATCAAATAGAATAAGAATAGTAAGATTTGAACTCGTAACGACTTGGTCAACAAGGCTTCGATACCATGTCAAGAAACCATCTCACCTGAAAACATAAGCTGTTAGGTGAGACTTCAAGATATAATTTATATTATTCTCTAAAAGTTGACACTCTAAAATTTTGAAAAATAAAATAAAAACAATACTCTATGATTTTTGGATTCAGGTCTTGTATTTTCAAGTAAATCCTAAAAAACAAGACAATGACCTTTTTTTTTCTCATTGTTAGCCTTCTGCTATGTTAGATTTTATCCCTTCATCTTCTACTACTCTAAAAATCAAGCCTAAGATTATCAAGGGACATATGTTCGAAGGTTGAATTGAAAGAATATGAATCAAGATTCAATTATTTGCTCTTGAGAACTTGTTAGGTCTAAATATATGTGATATTGAGATAACATGATGAGTTTACAATTAAGAATTCCTAATAATCCCCCGTCCCTGTTTCTGTGTTTGATCCATTTATATACATGGTAGTTGATTTAACATGATAATTTTATATTTAGAAGTCTATTTCTAATTGTCTTCTACTTTCCATAACTAACTTGAACTTATTGTTTTCCTATTCTAATACCCCTCCTCGAGTTGGAGCATATAGATCTTGAATGCACAACTTGCGCAATAGATACTCATATTGTTGTTTTCCCTAATGGCTTTGTTAAAATGTCAGCCAGTTGCATAGACACGGAAACGAACATAAGAGTCATATCACCTACGATAATGGCATCACGAATAAAATGACAATCAACCTCAATATGTTTAGTGCGCTCGTGAAAGAAAGGATTTTGAGAAATATGAAGGGCCGCTTGGCTATCACAATGAAGGGTTATAGGACGGGTATGAGTCACTCCGAGACTTGATAAAAGAGCTTTGAGCCATGTCAATTCATATGTAGTCATAGCCATAGATCGATATTCCGCCTTGGTAGAAGAGCAAGAAACAATATGTTGTTTCTTTGTTTTCCAAGATACCAGAGAATCCCTTAAAAAAATAATTCATCTAGTAAGGGAATGACGAGTTAGAAGGCACCCAACCCAATCGTAAAGGGAACGGCGTCACACCATCCATGCATTTGTAGATCATTTTGGCGACTGAAATGTATTCCTTGATCGGGATTACTTTTAAGATATCAAACTACATGTAAAGCGGTTGTCATGTGTTCATCTCGTGGACGCTGAATAAATTGAGATAAGACATGAACACTAAAAGACAATTTGGGTCGAGTAAAACATAGATAAATCAATCACCCCACTAGGTGACGATATTGTTTCGTGTCCTTGAGTTTCGTACTCGTAGATAAGGCAAGTCGATGATTAGGTTCCAATGGAACTATAACGGGTCTAGCTCCAAGTAACCCGACCTCATAAATAATATCAAGTGTATATTTACATTGACAAAGCATAAATCCTTCAAGCTCGGGTGCCACTTCTATATCCAAGAAGTATTTCATAGATCCAAGATCTTTAATGTGAAAGCATGCACTTAGATATTCCTTGATTGTCTTTATGTCAGCTTGGTGGCTGCTAGAAATAATTAGATCATCAACACAAATAAGAACACTAAGCTGAATCGCTCCTCGTTTCAGGGCAAACAAGGAATAATCGGAGTAAGATTGCCTAAAACCATATTTCTTCAAAGCCATTGAAAGTTTAGCATACCAACATTTGGGTGCTTGTTTTAACCCATACAATGACTTCCGAAGTTTGCATATTTCTCGGATGTTCCTAACCGAAAAGCCGAGTGGAAATTTCATGTAGATTTTCTCAATAAGATCACCATGTAGGAATGCGTTGTGGACGTTTCATTTGATGGACTAGCCAATTCATGGTAGCAACCAAGGCAAGAAAGACCTGTACGATAACCATTTTTGTGATGGGAACAAATGTTTCTATATAGTCAAGGCCTTCAGCTTGATGATTCCCAAGAACAACTAGGCAAGCCTTTAGTCGCTCAATAGTACCATCAAAGTTATATTTGATTTTATATACTCATTTGCATCCTAGTGCCTTTTTGCTATCTGGTAAACTTTGAACAAACCATGTGTTATTATTTTCAAGAGCTGCAATTTCTGGTTGCATGGCATCTTGCCACCCCTTAAGTTCCATTGCTTCAAAGTAGGATCTGTTAATGCTGCAAGAAAGTGCCTATATGACACTGAAAATTTATCACATTTTATATAGTGATAGGGTGTACCTGAGGAATGTTTTGGTATAGGTGGTGAAGAGACATATTGACTTATTTTCTGGATGGTGTGAGTAATATAGTCACGTAGTTGGACTGAGGTTTTCCGTTGATGATGACCCCTACCAACATTTCTTTGTGATCATTTTCTAGGCTTGCAGAAGCTGATTGTGTAATGTTTGTATTCGACTTATATATCGAGTGGTCAATGTCTGTGATACTTCTTGATATAAGGGGTATTTGAATCTGCAAAGGGATCATGAATTTCTTTTACAGTGGAGAGCCCATCAACCATGTCATTTTTAGCAAATGGAAAAAAATGTCTTATGAACAAAGAAAACTTGTTTCTCTTAGTCATATAGACGCCACCCCTTTTTCCCATAAGGATAACCAACAAATACACATCCACTATTTTTACTAGCCAATTTATCCCTAGTTTTTGTATGTGCAGAACATAAAGAGCCCTAAATACGCAAGTGTTTGTAATTGGGCTTGATGTCATAGAGTACTTGGTAAGTAGTTTTCCCATTTAGGATCAAGGAGGGAGTTCTATTTATCAGGTAGCTTGTCGTTAATATACATTCTCCCCTTAAAATTAAATTAGAAGTGAACCCTGAAATTGCAGTGTTCGAGTGACATTTAAAATATGTTGATGCTTCTATTCTACCCTTTCATTTTGTTGTGGTGCACCTATACATGAGGTTTCAAAAATAATCCCTTGATTAAGGAAGTATTGTTTCAAACATGTAAATCAAGTTTCGTTATCGCTCCATAAAATTTTAACTCGCTGATTAAATTGTCTTTCAACCATCGAGAAAAACCTTTTAATCATATTAGGAGCTTCTTTCTTGTCAATAAGAAGATAAATCCATACAGCACGGGAAAAATCATTGACTATAGTCAAAAAAATATGAAGCACCACAATAAGATATTGTTCTGTATGGTCCCCATAAATCACAATGAATAAGTTCAAAAATAGATGGAGTTTTATCGTTACTGACAAGAAACTTATCTCTTCTTTGTTTTGCCTTTTGACAAACATTACAAATTTTATTCAAGTTGTCACTGCAATTTTTCAACTTTAGAAACCAACTATGTTATTCATATAGACAAATGACTAGTTGCTTATGTCAGAGATCAAGAGATATTACACTACTAACTTGTAATGCCCGTGCTCGCGATGTTCCTTTAAAATAATAAAGTCCATCTCGTCTTTCATATAGTAGTCAATCAATTGTGACATAAAAATGAAATTGCAAGTGAGTCTCGGCATGTAAAGGACATTTTTAAGGCTCAAATTTGTTTCAAGGGGAATTGTCCCCTCTTTGGTGGCTACGGTACTGCTCCCATCTGGCAATCCCACGGGACACTAAAAAATTTCCCTTAATTCATCAAGCTCCCCAATAGTACCGGTCATGTGATTTGAGGCACTAATATCTGAAATCCACTGCTTACCTTTCATTGTTGCAATTAATTGCTTACTCGTCATTGTTTCATTCAATTGTTTAGGGTTCCAGCAATTTGAGCAGCTTCTCCCACTGCTTGGTGCTCATACCAGGAAGCGACGGTGGCTCATTCTCTATCATGGCAACACGACTTGTTGACCTAAATTGAGTTGTGTTGGCCTAAGTTGTGTTCCCCCTCTAACTCCGACCACCTCTCTTCCATTCGTCAGTCCCCTTCCACGTCCAAACCCATTTCGCCCATAACTCCTAGGTTGATCTTCCACCATTTTAGGGTATCCTTGCAAGGCGAAACAAGTTTCTACTTTGTGACCCTTTTTCTTTCAGTATGAATAGAACATGTTAGCATTATCTCTCTTGTCAAGTCGAGTTCATGTGGCTAGGGCCATGATTTCCCCCTGTTCATCCCTTTGACGTGCGATCATCTTCACTCGTTCTTCTTGAGTCAGAATCGAGTACACTTTATTGAGTCCTGGAAATGGGTCTTGAGCCAAGATATTCGACCTCACTGTCCCTGTAAATTTGGTCATCAAGACCCATCAAGAACAATTGCACTTTCTCCTCTTCTCTCTTCTTCTCCAGGATTGACCCAAGATTACACGTGCACTTCCCACATCTACACACGGGTAATGATTCAAAATTGCCCAATTCATCCCAAATTTGTTTAAGTTTCCCTTAGTAATCCATGATGGTCATCCTTTTTTGTTTGCATTCTGCCAATGCAAATTTTAATTGTTGGATTCTTGGTATGTTGGTGATGAAGAATTAATCTTCCAAGTCTTTCCATAGTTTTTGGGCAATTTCTACATGTGAAACTATAGATCGAAGTGTTGGTTCAATGGTGTTTTGAATCCATGATACTAACAGTGAGTTAATTTTCCACTAATCTTCCAAATCTTCTCAACCCTTGTCGTGTCGATTGATGGTTCCATCAATGAACTCGAATTTCTTTCGGGCTCTTAGGGTTGTTATAATCTACCTTGCCCATTCTTCATAGCTTTCCCCTTTCAATTGTACCTGAGTAATTGTAAACTCAGGGTTGTCAAGGGAGGTTATGTCGTAAGGTGAAATTGTTTTTCTTTGTTCTCTGGTAGTAGTGTTTCTTTCGACCATGGCTCTTCGATAGATGTTGATTTGTCAATTTCGGGTTGGTGTGTTATAACTTTGATACCATAATGTGATATTGAGATAACATGATGAGTTTACAATCAAGAATTCCCAATTATCCCTCTTACATGTTTCTGTGTTTTGATCCCTTTAGATACATGGTAGTTGATTTACATGATAATTCTATAATTAGAAGTCTTATTCTAATTGTCTTCTATTTTCAGTAACTAACTTCAACTAATTTAACTAATTGTTTTCCTATTGTAATAAAATAAACAGTAAATAAAGATAAAGTAATCAAGAGTTATAAGATAACGTTTCTAGAATATGGCAACCTTATCAATTCCCAACATTTCATTACATCCGTTGCTGTATTGCTTCATTCACGAATGCATTATTATTTTCATAGTTAAAATTGACTAACAAATAAAATAAAAATTCAAGTCAAGAACTCACTTGAATTAAATGACTGGTCAAGAAATGTTATTTAAGAGTGGTGCTTGATTTAATATTTACTTTTTTTGTTAAAATACAAAAAAAATATACATCTACTGTAAAGCCTATGAAATTAATTTATAGACCTAAGAATCAATCCAACAACATGAAGAATGCCATTTCCCCGTTCAAGCTAAACTTTCTTGTTTTTCCATGTTTATTTATTTATTCAATTTATCCAGCATAAGCAATGTAATATAAAGGTGCTTACGGAACCTTGTTGGTTTGAGTTGTTATTTTTCAAATTTCATTTTGGTTGAGTAGGAGCAAAGAAAGGTTGTATTTTCACTGGTCGTCAATGTACTAAAAACATGGCTGCTTCATGCACAACCAATAGACATGCTTAAACGTCTCAATAAATTACAATTAATAGTTTAAGTTTTTAGATAAGATGATTCTTTAATATGATATTAGAGTCTTATTGACCTAGCAGTCACGAGTTCGAATCTGACCATCCTCATTCTATTTGATAAAAATCAAGCAGAAGGTAGTGTGAGCCTGTATATAAATTTCAAGCTCAAATGATTTTCACTTGAGAAGGTGTGTTAAAGAATAATTTAAATTATATTCTAAAATTCCATCAAATAACTTAAACTTTTAAGTAAAGATGGTTTTTTAAAAGTAGCTTCCTTCTTTGACAAAACACCGAAGACGAGCAGCCTAAAAGAAAAACCAAGCTGCATGCACAGATATTAAAGAGTAAGACCAGTCAAAAAAGGATATGAATTACATCAGCAGATGAAGACAAGATATGGATGGAGAAAGATAGAACGACATTTAGACAATTCGAAGTCCATAGGATTGAATTTCTTCATTTTGTCGATCGTACTTTCCATGTTTGCTTCTTTCCTTTTCAGCTCACCTTCCTTCGATTTTCCCTGCATCTTCTACTAGTTTAAGAATAAAACCTAAGACTATGGAGGGACATAATACGTTTGAAGCTTGAATTGAAATAAGATGAACCTTGTTAGGTCTAAATAAACTTACACAAATTTCAACTCTTCGCTTCTTGCGTTTTCAGCTCACCTGCCTTCGATTTTGATGCAGGACGTCAGCTTGGTGAAGTAATTCTAAACGGACTAGACTTATTTATGGTCTTTGTTGTTTTGCTATTGCCGCTTAAGTTTAGGACTTGATTTATATTTGTTGCAGAGATTTTTCTATTTTCTTTTATTTTTCTATGTATTTTTGTAAGTAATTGTTTGATTAGGCTTAGAGCCCCACTCATCGTTGACTCTTTTAGATTTTGAAAACAAATAAATTAGAAACAATTTGCCTGTTTGAGAGTGTAGTTGCGATAGCTTTTTCAAAGTGCTTATCGTGCCGAAATACATCAAAATGATGTTTTTGTTTTTTAAAAAAATCATTTTTGAAATCAGCACATCAAAATGATCTAAAACACACAAAAAACATATTCATTTAAACTAAAAAAAAATCAAATTTCGGCCAAAAACCGGTGGGATCGCAATGCCAAACAGGGGGCAATACTTTGTGACGTTTGGATTCGAATGTTGTACTTCCCTCGTGTATTCAAGTAATTCCTAAAAATAAAATCAATTGTTATATAAATTATATTATTGAACTTCATGTAACAACTTCAACTTTTTAAGTGAGATAATTGTTTAATATGGTATCAGAGTCTTATTGACGTAATAGTTACGAGTTCGAATTTCACCACCCTCATTCTATTTGATAAAAATCAAGCAAAAAATAGTATCGGGTCTATACAAGTTTCTGACATAACGTTTAAGTTTTTCAATAAGATAGTTGCATAACAACAATGACCCCTTTTTTTCTCCTTTTTATCCTTCCGCTATGTCTGATTTTTTCCCTTCATCTTCTACTACTATAAAAATAAAACCTAAGATTGTCGAGGGACATACGTTTGAAGCTTGAATTGAAAGAATATGTATCCAGATTCAAATTCTTTGCTCTAAATAAACAGTGCATAAAGATAAAGTAATTAATATTTATCAGATAACGTTTCTAGAATATGGCTACCTTATCGATTCCCAACGTTTCATTATATCCGCTACTATATTTCTTCATTCATGAATGCATTATTATTTTCATAGCTAAAATTGACTAACAAATAAAATAAAAATTCAATTCAAGAACTCACTTGAATTAAATGACTGGTCAAGAAATGTTATTTAAAAAAAAAACCTAACTTGAATTAATTCATTCAATTATGGATTGGTTAAGAGTGGTGCTTGATTTAAAAAAAAAATTGTTTAAAATATCCAAACAAAACCCTAAATATTGATTATTATTTTTCTTTATCTTTAGAATCTCTAAATTCTTAAAATCAAATACTCACATTTGATTAAAATAATTAAATTAAATGAGACTATGAGATTTAAAAATTCAATATACTTAGTAATAACAAGATTCAGAATTAACTATGTATGAAGTTATTTATTAAACTTCATCTAACAATTGAATTTTTTTGATTAAATTAATTTTTTTTGAAATATAATATCAAAGTTTTAATAATAATAATAATAATAATAATAATAATAAGAATAATAATAATAATAATAATTTATTTGATTATTGAATTAAATTATTTAAACTATATGAGGCTTTTTTCCCTCCTGATAAATATGTAATAATGACAATCGAGTAAAAGAAATCAAAATTGACAAATGTCCATCATGAAGTATGTTTAGCCAAATTAAAGACGGCTGTTATATTGAGACAAAGCTATATCATTTCATCATCATTGAAACACAAAGCTTGATTAAAGAGAAAAGTGTTTCAAAACCATCAATGTTGAAATTATGTATTATTTAATTTTTGGATGACTCAACTTGAACGAATTTTATGAAATATCTTAATGGTCAAATCTTTGAATATAAGGAGAAACCACTCTATCCCGGAAAGCGCACTTTGTGAACCTAGGGAGCAAGGAAAAATCTCGGTTGTCTCAGGCTCTTGCAGGGCAGGAGTGACTTGCGTCACTAGGGCACGGCCCGACTCGAACCTTGCTCTTGCAAATGCCGTTGCCGCCATGCTAATGGTCAAATCATAACAACAATTGAAGAGCTTCGTTACATTTTAAAGTTAAATTACAATGTCAAACATGACCTTCAAAAAAACTTAGTTTTGAAGCATTCGACATTCTTTACTTGATATGGTTAGGGAGGCTAAGCATTGAACTATAGTACATGCTACGTCATAACAATCATTCTCCTGAATTAGGATGGTCTAAACAAGAAGTTTTGATCTTTTATTAGTAAAAATGAGGGAATGGAAGTTGTCATCTTAGTGTTTTGATCACTAGAAATTAGGAATACATCTTACGTAGAAGCTCATAATTCTACATATTGATAAAGAAACATAGAAATTTATTTGGTATGTTTGAAAATGTAGGGTAAAGCCTTTGGAATTTTACAAACTTGTTAAAAAAATCATGTAAAAGTATTTTCATATTTTTTTCTTTAAAAAAATGCTCAAGTTATTTTTTTAGGATTATGCCATTATGCAAGATTGGTGAAAACACCTTGGATTATGCCATCGTAGCTTGAAATCACCAAAACTTAGTAGAGTATATGCACATCTTCTATTTGGATTCATTCTTATATAATTTGAAGTTTTGTTGCTTCATATTTATTTGGTTGAAGTTGTCAACTTAATTAGTCAAGATTGGTGAAAACATGGATACATAGGTTACAAACGACATGTTATTTAACTTTCCTTCACTAAGCCTGAATGACATGCCGTTTATAGTTTTAATTTTTTGGATTGATAAAATTTAATTGAGTCTTTTTTCTTCCAATTACTTTTAATCACACCTTTAATTGTTTGCCAACTTTTAATTTCTTACAAATGCGCCCTTATCAAATTTAATTTTCACCCTCAAAGTTCAATGCCTTTTCCATTTTAGCCCTTGGCTCTAAACTTTTCAATTTGATCCTCGATTAACTAATAATTATTTTTTTTTCAATTTGGCTCTTAATTTAATCAATTTCAACTTTATATTCAAGAGTCTTTTTCAGCTTGATTCTTAATTTTAGATTTCTTCAATGAAGTTTCTAATTGGCCATCAAAAGTTAATATTTAAACAATTAATTCTCTATTTTTATCAAATTAACTCTTAAGAAATTGCAATTCAACCCACGGTGGTAACATGCATGTGGTTTTGATAGTATTAGTATGTCGATGAATTAATTTGCTAGAAGTAGTTTCATTATCTGATTAAATTGAAATTGTTAATTGTAATTATTTTTTTGCTATAGCAATTTAGGTTTTTTTTTTTATAATTTTATAACTACCTACTATGAAATTATTATTTGTGGTGAATTGGTTGTGATGAATTTATTATTTTGAACAACCTTGTTGGCTTGAGTTGTTATTTTTCAAATTTCATTTTGGTTGAGTAGAGGCAAAGAAAGGTTGTAATTTCACTGGTCGTAAATGTACTAAAAACATGGCTGCTTCATGCACAACCAATAGACATATGCTTAAACGTCTCATTAAATTGCACTAAAAACATGTAATGCATGCACGATTTTTATATTATAATTACAAAATAAAAAATATTTTATAAAATTGGGAAATATTTTCTGCTGCCGGACAAAAAAAACCGTCCAACGTGGTCACGGAGAGCAACATCAGAATTATCAATTCTGTCTTATCTTAAGGGCAAGGATGCCGGCAAGTCTTCCATGTCATTCTAGAATGGCACACTAAAGGCATTTAAAGACTTGAATGTGGACAACATAATTTATGGAGGGGAGGAAATCATACGTGTTGCTTCTAGATGAATGGGCATGCTTTATCTTTTTCAAATGATATTCTTTTTTATTATTATTATTCCGAGGTAGGTGGAATGTTCATTCCAAGCGATCAATAAAGCTAATTATGGCTATTGAAATTATTTTTAAAAATATTTTTTATTTAAAAATATATTTAAATTATATATTTTTTTATTTTTATAAAATAATTTCTGATATTAATACATGAAAAATGATCTAAAAACATCAAAAATAATTCCAAAAAATACAGTATCAAACACCATCATACTATAGAGTGAAAGGAACACAGTTTTGGCCGGAAAGAAAGGAGGTTATATGGATAAAAGGAGTAGCATACCGGCAATATTAAATGATAAAGGTAATCGACGGTGATCGGCGAGCATCAAGCAAACAATTTTCCTGAGAATTCCAATGTAGTAAATGATCAAAGTGTACATG
Organism: Salix suchowensis; assembly: GCA_029030765.1. NCBI lineage: Eukaryota > Viridiplantae > Streptophyta > Magnoliopsida > Malpighiales > Salicaceae > Salix > Salix suchowensis. The sequence continues at coordinate 5,846,002 of JAPFFH010000004.1, forward strand.
GAAGCTTCAAAAAACATACTAGAACTTGATTTGAATGGGCTGCGAGGCACCTTCTTCGCTGTTGCCACGGGCTCTGTTTCCGGCCACGGCGGCTTCATTGTATGGAGTGGCTTCTTGGTTTTAGACATAAGCTAGTCAGGACAAGGTGGGCGGATGTGAATTATAGAATAAGTTCAGTGAGAGGTGAATACCATAATTCGGAAGTTGGATTTAGAGGGGAAAAAATGAAAATTCGGAAGTTTGATTTAAGAAATTAAAAATGAAAATCAAATGATGTTTTATTATTATTATTATTATTACTACTATTATATTATTATTATTATTATTATTATTATAAACAGCGTCACTTATATTATTTTTTTCAAAATAACTTTTAAATGGAGACTTAAAATGATATTTATAGGGCATGTTTGGAAGGGCAGTTGCGGTAGCTTTTCAAAGTGCTTTTCGTACCGAAATACATTAAAATAATATTTTTTTTATTTTTTTTAAATTATTTTCAATATCAGCACATCAAAATAATCTAAAAATATCAAAATATATTCATTTAAAATTAAAAAAAAAATTAAATTTCTGCGACACGGCGGTTAAATCGTGGTGCGAACAACTTCTTAATAGGTGGTTGGACCGGCGTCCTCACTGATGTGACCATTCAATTTTTTTTATTTTTTTTTATTTTCCTCCCCACGGCAACATCAGTTTTTTTCGCTATAAATTGGAAAAAAAACAGGCTGCAAACCAACACACCTAAGATCATCAAATATACAAATCCAAAAATCAAAGGCAGTCACTGCGTTTCAAATCTAATCATGTCTCCCACTCTTTTGCAAGAAGTTAGCGATCACCATGCTTTAGCTGGTGCCAAAAAAGCTTCATACACCCACAGTGATCCCCTCTCAGAGATCCCAACTCTCTCTGGTGTGGATATTTCTGCCGATGGCTCTACCCCTGTCATCGACATGGAAGCCCTACTCGGTCCTCGTCGTTCCGACGCCATCAAACAGATCGGCCTTGCATGCGAGAAAAATGGGTTTTTTGCGGTACAAAATCTGATCAATAATAGATTATCAGATTGCATGTTTGTTTTCTATTTTAATTTTAAATTAATTATAGCTCTAACATTCAATGCTGCACCATCAGGTGAAGAACCACGGGATTCCAGAAATGAAGATCAACAACATGCTAGACACGGCTAGGGAGTTCTTCCACTTGCCGGATGAAGAAAGGTTGAAATTCCGATCTGCTGACCCGGGCAGTGTCATCAGGCTGGTTACAGGCTTTCAGGACAAGACCCGGAATGTCTTTGTTTCGAGGCAATCTTTGAAATTTCACTGTCATCCCGTTGAAGAATACAAGAGCCACTGGCCTTCAAATCCTCCTTCTTTCAGGTAAATGAACTCTTCCATCAACACGACCTAATCTTCTTCTTCTTCTATTCTGTGCCATATTCATTAATTTACAATATAATTTCTGACAGGGAAAACGTTGGAGAATACTGTGAAAGTGTTAGAAAGGTGGAGGTAGCAATCCTTGAGGCCATATCAGAGAGCTTGGACCTGGAAAGGGATTACATAGACAAGATATTGAAAGGCCATTACGTGTCCATTAACTACTATCCAGCTTGTCAGGAATCAGAACTCGACGTTACTCATGGAGTTCGGACCCACACTGATCCAACTTTAATCACTATTCTGATGCAAGATGATGTGCCTGGACTTCAGGTTATTAACGATGACAAGTGGATAAATGTCAACCCTATTCCAAACGCCGTCGTTGTTCACGTTGGAGATATCCTGCAGGTGATCAATAATCATTCCATCTATATATTACTATTTAATCAAATTAAACCCAAGATGATACAGATTTTTACTTAAAATATATTTTAATTAGAAAGTAATATAATTTCTCCTTCTCTTGTTTGTTTCCAGGCAATTAGCAACTATAAATACAAGAGTCTACTTCATCAAGCTATCGTGAATTGCGAGAAGGAGCGTGTATCCATTGCCAGCTACTGCTATCCATCAGATGATGCTATGATAGGACCTGCGAAGAAGTTGATAGACAAAGTTCATCCAGCAATCTACAAGGATTTCACTTACAGAGAATTCCACGAGTCCATGTGGCGAGTAAAGTGCTCAACTGCTAAGCGATTGGACTTGTTCAAGCCTTCTTCTGATTAACTCCATTTTCTGCACTGGTCCTGCTGTTGGGATGCTCGATATATATATATATATATATATATATATATATAGTGGTTTTAATCAATAAGAATTTCCAGAATTTTAGCGAAATTATTGCTTGCAATAAAATTTATAAATTAATGGCAGCTAAGATCCATCTTTTGTATCTTTTTGTATGTTCAGAGTGCTTTCTACAGTGATTATTATACATACACAGTGATTATTATACATACAAGCATTTGCATGAATATTCTTCAATAATAATACAAAGGCTTTTATCAACGAGTATGGGTGTACAGATTTTTCTTTTTCGGCCGTAAAAACTGTCTTATCTTCTCTGTATGTTAGAAAAAAGATGCACTTCCTTTATATTAATGGGACGGTGCTCGATTCTTCGTGACTGTGACTTTTGATGCGTGGTTGAAATTATTTTTAAAATGGTTTTTATTTAAAATTATATTAAAATATTATTTTTTTTAATTTTTAAAAATTATTTTTGATATTAATATAGTAAAATAAAATAAAAATATTTAAAAAATATTTAAAAATATTTTTAAAATACAGGACAAACATAATAGGAGAAAGCTAGAGAGTTATTGATAACATGCTCTCTGATGCTAGTGGATGGTTAGCTTTCGGCGGGGGAGATATAAAGGCACATCATGGCAGTCGGTAAATTGATGCCTTTGAGGGTGGTGGGGTTAAGTGCTCCCTCATGCTCCGTACACCACACAAACACTAGAATAATAATAATTATAATAAAAATAATAAAAACTCACAAAATTACAGATTCATCTACCATCATTAGAATATCCACTATAATAAAAACAAAATTCAATTATTAAATTCATCTATCATCATGCTACGTTTTATAATGCTTTGTTTGACCTTGTAATTTTTTTTTTTATTATTTTCCTTTTTTTTTACAAAAAAGGTAGATGTAGGTATTCTATCTTTATCGATATTATGTCATAGTGTGAAGTGACTCTGATGATCTTGTTATCATCGTAAAAGACATATATATATATATATATATATATATATATATATATATATATATATATATATATATATGCCAACAATTAAAGAAAATGTTAATACACGTGTAATAATGTAATTATTGTTTGCTATTAATGTGTTAAAATTTAATCTTTGAAAAAAATTAATATTTTCTATGAGACTGGTTGGTGTTCTCTGATTATTTGAGGAAATTTGTGTTTTTTCCAAGTATTTTTGTACAATAAAATTATAATTTTACTCCTGTCAGAAATAGACAACAAACAATTGCTTACCGGGGAATATTTTTTATTTTCTTACATTTATGTACAGAATAAAATAACTATATTATCTCAAATAAAACAAAAACTAAGAGTTATCAAGTAGGGTGTTTCTGGTTTTTCAATTTTTTCATAACATTATCAATATGAATATCATCAAAAAAAGATAAAATGTCATCAAAAACAAATTCCATAGCAAGTTTGCAAAAGAAAATGAACGTGGGAACTCCAGCTGGTGGAGTAAATTAGTACAGGCAGACCAGACAATATAGAGTGTTCCATCTTTTTTGAATCTTCCCTTGCTTGAATTCGTGTTTACTAATGGAAACAAAGCACGTAGCTTGAGTCAGTTGTGTCTCTTCAAAAGGCAGAAGTGGCCTCCTCCATTCAAAATTCCAACCAATGTTCTCCCATCCCAGTGTTTTAAAATGAAAATTATTTTAAATTAAAAAAATTAATGTTTTTAGATTATTTATCGATATTAAAAATATTTTTTAAAATAAAAAATATTTTGAAAACAGGTTAAACTGCACTTCCAGCATAATTTAAAATAAATTTAATTAGAAATCTATGAGTTTTGGTGTGAAGTGACTAATAATCTTGTTATCATCGTAAAAGACATGTACATGCCGACAATTTTTATTTTTCTAATAGTTGAATTTTAGTAATGATTACATAATCATATTAAGCATGTAAATATTGGGAAAGAAAGAAAAAACGCAAAACTATATTTGCTGTATTAGTTTGTCCTTATCCTAAGAAAATGACTTAAACCACTCACTGATTATTTTTAATTTACGTGATAAAATTAATTTATATATTGTAAATAAAATAAATAACTAAAAAATCTGAAATTAATGTAAGATATCAAATCTCAATCTTGGATTTTAGTGTCGATTGATGATGTTCCTGGGGATGTTGTTGGCTATCACATTGTTAAATATTTTTATTTTTTATTTTAAATTAAAATAATCATATTTTTAGATTATTTTTCATATGCTAATATTAAAAATAATTTTAAAAATATATTATTTTGATATATTTTAAAATTAAAATCACTTTAAAAAACAACATTAACAATACTCAGAAACAGTAACAACGTTACTTCATAGTAATGAAAAAATAAAATAAATAAAGGCACGAGATATCCTGTTGGATAGTGCCTTTTCTCTATGATTTGGAAATTGAACAAAAAGAAAATAAAACAAAATTTGATGTTCTAGAAAAATCAAGCAGGCAATAAAGAAGCTCACCTTGTGTGCTAGCCCAAACATTTGAAATCGTGGCTCAGATTATTTTCCAGTCTATAAATCTCCATTCGGAGAAAAACTAGTCAAGGCACAAGCGCTGCAAGATGGGACATAGAGGGCAAGTTGTAAGGCCTAAATTTATTTTCATCATTTTTACTAATTAAACCCAAAGATACGAAAGTGTTGAATTGTTTCTTTTGGTCCCTGAACGTGCCCTTGTGATTCACTTTCGTATCTTTGGGTTTAATTAGTAAAAATAAATCAACGATTTTTATATGAAGAAAATGGTTGAGAGAAGAATAATATATAATTAATTAATAAAACAGTACACAGAAATTGTCCAAACAAAGAAAGAGGTACAACATGGTCACCACATTCTTATCGATTATAAGAACATATAACTAGAAGGAGAAGTAAGATTTTATTTTAATTAATTTAGTGTTAATTAACTTGGCAGGTGGACGGTCCGAAATTCGGTGGAGAATTTGTGGTGACATTTGAAACTTGACTTGAAATCCTGATCGACGTAGTTTTTGAAATTGGTATTGTTTAATTTTATAGATTAATAAGAATCTATTTGGTCTAAATAAACTGTTATTTTCAAAGTTTAAGTGATGGAGTCATTTTCTTTCCTCGGAGTTCTTTCTTTCTCGGATTAGATTTCGTACAACTTTCGTACATTGGCCTTGAAGACACCCCTCCCAAGACTGAATAAATATATTCACCATCGTCCTCCATCGTTCAGCCACCATCGTCCTGCTTCGTTCACCCATTTATTAATTCACAAATTCTATGGATTCATAATTAAGATATCACATGAACAAAAACACTTGTTAAAATTAAGAAAATATCAATGATCCAATGCAAGTTTAGTTTGTTCACCAATTTGAATTTTAAAAAAATAAAATAAAAAAACAAAGAAAAAAATAAAAAATATCAATTTTCAAATGATCATCAACACAAATTAAAATTTAAGGACTAAATTAAATAAAAATACAACCTCAACAAAAGAGAAAATAATAAAAAATCAAAATCAAAACTAAGAACATATACATATAAACATGGACAAAAATAAAAACTATTTCAGAAATTTATATAAGGAAAGAAAAGAATTAAAATCAAATAAAACATTAAGAGAATAAAAATCAAAATAAAAACAAAATATATAATTAATTTCAATGAAAAAAACAAAATTAAAACAAAATCTAACTTCTATACTGAAAACATTAAGTAAATAAATAATAAAAAAAGGCACCAGATATCCTGTTGGATAGTGCCCTTTCTCTATGATTTGGAAATTGAATAAAAAAATAAAACAAAATTGATGTTCTAGAAAAGTCTAGCAGGGAATAAAGAAGCTCACCTTGAGTGCTAGCCCAAATATTTGAAAATAGTGGCTCAGATTATTTTCCAGTCTATAAATCCCCATTCGAAAAAAAAGAAAAACTAGTCAAGGCACAAGAGCTGCAGGAGGGGACATAGTGGACTAGTTGTATGGCCTAAATTTATATTTCATCATTGTGATGAACACAAGTCATTTGAAGTGTTGAATTGATTTTCTGCTTTTGTGATTCACTTTGGTATCTTTTGGTTTAATTAGTACAAAAGAAATCAACGATTTTTATATGAAGAAAATGCTTGAGAAAAGAATAATATATAATTAATAAAACAGTACACCGAATTTGTCCAAACAAAGAGGTAGCACTAGAACATATTAATTATCAATTTCAATAGTAAAATTGTTATTTTGCCTCTTTATTCACCTCGGTTTTAACTTTGGAATTATGAGTATTTTTTATTTTTGATATTTATGTGCAAATCAAACTAACCATAATAACTCCTAATAAGACAAAAATCAACAGTTATATGTGTGAGTATTATGGTAATTTTATTTTTTCAATGTACAATCAGATAATCGTTTTGCCCTCCAATAATACAAAATAGAAGAATTTCCTGCAGGGGGCATTTTGGTTATTGCATATGTTTTTTTAAAATGTATAAATACCGATATGTCCCCCATAAAAATACAAAAATTAAGAGGTGATTGTAGGGGTCAATACATAATTTACCATTTTATTATTATTTATCGATGATTACTATTTGGATGTGTGTTGGACACGCCGAAGGTTGTCGGCCTCACGGCGTCATTAGACGGTCAAAAATATATGCCCGACGTTGTTAAGGATGACGCCTTCATCTCCTCCCAGCTCATGGTGGGGCGCGTGGCAGCACAAGATGTTTGGAAACGGGCCTATGGTTAGTTTAACTTTTCTTTCCTCTTTTCTCTCTTTTACAAGCCAAAATGCACGGAAGCCCCCGTTATTGATAGGTGTTTTATTTTGGTCCCTAATTTTTCTAATTATTTATTATGGTCCTGATTTTTCATTATAAAGTTTTGATTTGTTTCAATGTTGTCCCTATATGGAAATTGATTAGAGATTGAGATTTTGGATTTGATCCTTATTCTTTTAATTTTTGGTTTGGTGTTTAATCCCTTAATACATTCTGTACATTTGATTGAAATTGATTACATATTTTGTTTTAATTTTGGCCCTTATACTTTTAATTTTATTATTTTTAAATCCTTTATTTTTTTGTTTTAATGTTTTCTAAATAGTCCATATTTTTTCCATGTTTATATATATATATATATATATATATACCCTTAGTTTTGGTTTTTTATTTTCACTATTCTCTCTTTTGTTGAGGTGGTGTTTTTGTAGAAAAAAATAATTTTGAATTTTAATTTGTGTTTGTGATTATTTAAATATTGAAATTTCTTTTTTTCCCTTTGTTTTTTTGTTTAGTTTCTTTTATCTCCAAGTAAAATAATTTTTTCAGCTAATAATTTTAATTTTTTGTTCTATAATTTATTTTAGTTTTTTGCTTGCTCTTTTGGTAAAGTTTTTATGCATTTTTTATTCTTTGATGTATTTGTTTCCCATTATTTACACAATAATGAGAATAGTTGTAGTTTTTCTTGCTTCCTCTTTTGTTAGAATTTTTGTGTTTTTTTATTTCTTGGGGTAATTCAATCGTTTTTATTGTTTAGCAGTAATAGTAATGATAATTTTAGGTATTGTAACCATGATAATAATAGTGATATTATTAATCATAATGATAATAGCAAGTGTAATTTATTGTAATAGTTATAATGTTTATGTTGTTAATAATTATGGCTTTGATGGTAATAATAATAATAACTCATAAAGTAATATAAAAAATATCAATGATGAAAAAAAAATTACAGTAATGATCATAATATTAAATATAATTGCAATTATATTAATAGAAATAATGATGTTGATTATTGTATGCTTATTGCTATAATAATGATAATGATTATAAGAATACTAATGGTGTCAACGATAATACTATTAATAATAATCAAATTATTGATTATTTACAATAATGATAACTATAATAATTGTGACAATTTAGCAATCATGGTATAATAATGGGATAATAATCAATAATATTTCATTGATCAATGTTTTTTCCGTTACAAATTGACTTTTCTGAGTTTTTTATATATGATGTTTCATATTTAATATACCATTACAAAAAATATGTGAAAGCCACAAGTAAACAAAACAAGTGGAAAATATTGGGTAAAATGATCTATAATGAAAAAAAAAATAAACGAGCCACTTGCCCCAGCACTTCGCTGCAGACACAACCAAAGTTTTTTTAACATGTGAAAAAATATTAAGGTGCTAGAGTTTTTTCTTATAATCCTAAACATCTGAGCGAAAATCAACCTATAAAACTTTCAATTATTCAGGTTTTATATATATATTCATTTTATTATGGATAAGACACTTAAAATAATAATAATGATTACTTTTAATGTTATGTTTTTCTTGAAAATATACGATACTAATTATATATTTTGATATTTATCTCATATTAACGCCTTAAAATATATATAAAAAAATTAACTTTTTTCTAAAAAACAAAAAACTCAAATCAATTTAATCTTGGTGTTCTGAAATACTTTTAATATAATAATATAATTTAAAATAAAATAAATAAAAAACACTTTAAAACTAAAACTATAACAAGACATACGCAAACAAAACAAATAAAAAAAAAACATAAAGATGACAGATCATTAATAATAGAAGATTTATTATACATGTATAAGGGAGGGTTTCTATCTCATTTCACACAATCAAAGCTAAACTTATTCTATTTTTTAACGCAAAGCTGTATTTAATACAAATAAAAATAACAATAAAAATTAAACGTCTAAACTAAGAGTAGAGTTGTATAAATACAAATAAAAAATAAAAAAAACTATACCAGAAAGATCGAAAAAAAATCAAGGGATCAAAACTAAACCAAAAAATAAAAGAATAAAAATTAAAATACAAAACAAGAAATTATATTTATTAAAACGAGAAAAAAACAATTCAAGCAGCGGAGTGCGGATTAATGACTCTTATATAACTAGAAGGAGAAGTAAGATTTTGTTTTAATTAATTTAGTGCTCATTTTATCATCTACCCTTAAATATTTGGGTATTTCTTCAAATAAACTCTTAGTAATTTCCATGCCCATATCTTTACATATTCATATATTCTTCCATGTGTCAGCTTTTTAGAATAAAAAAGCTACTCAAACTATCAAAAGCATAATTAATTAATTAAAAAATAATAATGATTTTTTTAAAAGTTATATATATAACCTTGAAGTGTTTAAAAAACAAGAAAGGGATAAAGCAAAGAAACTAATTATAAAATCTAAAACATGAAAAATAAAAAACCATCTTCATAGGGCCTCCTAATAGAGATATGTCTATGCTAATAAAATGAGTTTTGCCGGACAACTTTTAAAAAACTTTTATCTAGTTTTCTATGTTATTTATATATATTTTTATTGACAATAGGGTTTTTGATATAGAACAAGTAGCGGAAGCATACATGCTCAAGAGGAAGCACCCGAAATTCAAAGGCAACTGAATTTCGGCAATCCGGGCGCCGATGTCGGATTGTCGTGAAAACTCATCCAGTCGATGCGTTTTACTATTTGCTATAGAAGTCAGCAGCATAGCCCCTGATGTCCACCGGTTTTAGCCAAATTCCATTGTTTAGGCCCCGAATTCATCATTTTTGCTATTTTAGAAAACTCTCGTTTTAGCCATAACTCTTGATTCGTGAGTCCGAATTGACTTTCATCAATTGCTGCTTGCTCAGGGTTTATAGGCCTTTCATATTCTGTATTTATTTCAAATTTGCCATTTATGGTAAATTTATTGTTTAGCGTCGTTTCCTTTTCCGTCATGGGTTAGGCTAGAGTTTTGCTTTGAAATATCATTGTAAAGCCTCTGGTCGACTTAGCTATCATTTTTTTAAATAAAATTTGAGTTTGATTGAGAGTTCCTCTCGTTATCTTTGATTTGCGATTTTCTGCTGCGTCAATTTTTTTTCTTCATTTATTTTTAATATTTCTTATGTTTTGAAAATGAATTTTTCTTTTGGTAGTTTGAGGGGCATCTTTATTCAAAGAATGACGACAGAGCATATGATTTATAACATGAATATATGAAAGTGGAAAGAAAAAAACACCGAGAAGAAAGATATGAGAGAAAATATGATATCCTGAGCAACTTGGCAGGTGGATGATCCGAAATTCGGTGGAGAATTTGTGGTGACATTTGAAACTTGACTTGAAATCCTGATCGACGTAGTTTTTTTGAAATTGGTATTGTTTAATTTTATAGATTAATAAGAATCTATTTGGTCTAAATAAACTGTTATTTTCAAAGTTTAAGTGATGGAGTCATTTTCTTTCCTCGGAGTTCTTTCTTTCTCGTGGCGTTGAAGACACCCTCCCAAGACTGAATAAATATATTCACCATCGTCCTCCATCGTCCTGCTTCGTTCACCCATTAATTAATTCACAAATTCTATGGATTCATAATTAAGATATCACAAGAACAATTTTTTTTTGTTAAAATTAAGAAAATATCAATGATCCAATACAAGTTTAGTTTGTGAAAGATGATTCATGAGTACTGTTTAGAAGCATGATTTGTTTTTTTTATATATAATTGGTAATAATTGTTTTTCGTCACCATTTTTTTAAAATAATACCTAGTGTTTTTTGTTATATATATATATATACAAACCATTTTCTATGCTGTGCTACAACGTGGTTTAAATTTTCAAACTTATATGTTGTTTACACTGCATTTTAAAAATATTTTTGAAAAAAGATTGACAATTTTATTTTACTTTAAATTTTAAATTTTTAGATCGTATTTATGTGATGATATAATTTTTTTTTAAAAATATTATCTTGATATATTATTAAATAAAAAATACTTTCAAAAAATAATATTAACCATAATAAACAATCGATTATTGTTCAAAGAAAAAAAATCCGTAAATGGAAGAGAAGTTGCGTTGCTGCACACCTGCGACTGTGTAATTTTTTTTTTTTTGTTATGAAGGAAATATATTAATTTAAAATTAATGAAAACAGGATCGACTCTAACGACAGTACGGACTCTTAATTTATTCGCTCTGTCGAAGTCAAACTAAGGAAGTCATGGTTATACTAACAAAAAATACAAAATTTAAAATACCTTCGAAAAAATATAAAAATAATAATTTATATCTCCGATCCTCTATCGGAAAGGGCAATCATCTTTTGGAAGTATAAGGCCGCTGTCTTGTTTTGAAAATTTCTGTTTTTTATTTCATCCCGAAGATATATATATATATATATATATAACACTAAAAAATATTTTTTAATAAATATTATGTATCATAATATTATATATACTTTATTTTTTTATATATATTTTTATTTAATTTTTAGCATTGATATATTAGAATTATTAAGAAATACTAAAACAAAATACTAATTTGATGCTAAATATATTTTAAAAATACATTTAAATTTAGTTTCAAATGCAAAAATAACTACTCTAGAACTACATGATGAGAAACAATATAATCATTACGGGTTATCTCTTGAATCAATATGATTTATTGGTAAAATGAACATTATTTGTTTTAATGTCAGATTTATGATAAATTTATCTGATATAACCTTATAATTTATTATTTAATTTGACTTTATAGCTTTAGCAATTGTAATTAAATCACATTGGAACAAAAAATACTTTTTGAAAATAAGATTGATTGGCAATTCATGATTGTATTAGATTTAATAGTGTTCAAAGTATGACTACGATATAAAAATGTTTTTGGACGAACGTAAAGGATTTCATTTATCCATTATTATAATTATAGAATAATATAAATTGTATCTAAAAATCTTATTTAATAATTTAATTTTTTTAATGTTGATTTTTTTTAATATGGTACCATTCTCATTTAATTTAATAAAAATTATGTATAAAATAATATAGGTATGTGCAAATTTCAAATTTCAAATAACTTTCATTTCAAGTTAATGAATATGTTAAAGAATAATATAAATCATATTTTATAAACTTATACAAATTTCAAATATAAAAGAAATTTATTTGAGAGTTAGGGTCTTATGTTTTTATAAGATTATTCTTTGATAATTATATCTACTATGGATGTAAAGATATTCTAATAATAATGATTACATTCATCAGCGGATAAAACTAAATTAAGAGAGTTTGGTGGATACAACGACTACTACATGAAAACTCTTCTTAACTTAAGTGTTCATTTGAAAAGTATAGTTAAAATTATTTTTAAAATTATTTTTTTATTCATAAATATATAAAAATGATTTTTTTTTATTTTTTAAAAAGTAATTTTTTATATCAACATATGAAAATGATTTAAAAACACCAAAAAATATAATTTAATATAATTTTTTTTAAATATTTTTAAAATACAATAATAGACATGACATAAATCATTATAATATATGTACATGTCACGAGAAAAACAAGCTTTGGCCTCTTGTATTTGACAGACATTAAGTGCAGAAAGATAAACAATATTTATATAATTTTTTATTTGTAATATAAATATCTTATCTTATCTTATAAACATCTACAAGATTTATTGATTGTATAAAATATCAATCCCTATTTCTCACCAAACTTCTTATCATCAAGTAGGGTTGGCTATCCGATTCCTCTGCTTCCGAGAAATCTCTTACTCGAAGACGTTAACTTAAGTAGTTTCGAAGCAATCTAGCGATGGAGGAAAGTACAGCGTACTGCGCATTCGGAATTGGCTAGCTCCCGAGCACAGACGTAATGTTTTTCTTTACTTTGACTGACTTGAATATTCATTTATATTTCGTGTATTTATTTAACCATTCCAGCAGATAATTGCAGCTGAGATATGGTCTAGGATGAATTATCAAAACAATTGAATTCGAAATTCGATGAAGTGGTTTGGAGGTGGAATTAAGAAATCTTAAATATAGAAAGAAAAAAAAATGGAGATATTAGTCGTAATTAATATACAAGTAAGTCATAAATAATCCTTATTTTCTAATACAAAAAAATCCAAGTACCTTTCATTAAGCTTAAGTTTTACCTACTCAATATCTATATCATTAAAATAATTCTCGTAGCATCTGGGACTGCAGAGAAGTCAGAAATTCCAAATATTCTTTGTTTGGACGAGCACGGTGGCACCCACACACAAGGTATTGTTCATCAGCTCCACCAAGAGCTATGGCTGCCAATTTCCTTCTTTAAATAGGGATACAAAACTCTTCTACTTAGACTACAAAACTCATTCTCACGTGCTACCACAGCTATTATAATTCTTCTAATCATGCCTGCCACTATGTTGCAAGTAGCTGAAGACCTCCTTGTTTTCCCAGGGGCCAAGCATCTTCCACCCACCTATAAGGATCCCATTTCCAACCCTCCGTCGACCCTCCCTGAGGCTCAGGTATCTGATGGCTCCATCCCCATAATTGACCTGGAAGCCCTTCATGGTCCTAGCCGCCCCGAGATTGTCAAACAGCTTGGCCAGGCGTGCCAGCTACAAGGTTTCTTTGCGGTAGGAGTTTTTTTCTTCTCTTGAAAAATTTTCTGTTGGAGTTTATAGTTGATGCTAGTTGTGCTAATTAAATGTGGTATGGTGGCTCTAGTTTTTCATGAATGGAAGGAATCATTTTCTTGAAAACTGGTTATGGAACCATGACATCTGTCCAGAACTAGGAAAGTGGAGAAGATAAGGAGCCACACATGTAAAAGACATGACTCCATCGCCAATGGACAGCAAAGTACCGGCGAAAGTTCAGTTAGGCCAGCTATCGAACACCTTGTGGGCATAGTACAGAAAAAGCCATAATAGTACAGCTATGAACAGATTACAAGAAGGGTTAAGCAGAAAATGAGAGAAGATAATAATTCTTGAAAATCAACAAAAACAAAGCAAAATAAATCCTCTTCTGAATTACTTATGGGAAAAGAAATTATGCAAAATCTGCTATCTTCCAGGGTAATATAGTGGTCCTGTTACATGGAATTTTCATGGGAAGACATACAGTGTTTGGCAATCGTTTCTGATGACCTTTAGCAACAACTTTGACTCTCGCAGCATGCTGTTGTCCATCCTGTTAATTTTTAATTTTAGCAGTAGTTGTAGTTTGGTCAACTATATTCTCTGTATATGCTTGAAATCTATCTAGCTCTAACAACACTTTTTCTATTTTTTTTTCCTCCTTGTCAGGTGAAGAATCATGGAATTCCAAGGCCAACGGTTGACAGCATATTCGACACGACAAGAGAGTTCTTTCATCAGCCAAAGGAAGAAAGAATGAAATTCTACACTCCTGACCCTAACAGTGACATCAGGCTAATGAATGCTTATAAAGATGAAGTTGCAAATGTCTATGTAGCAAGGGAATCTTTGAAGTTCCATTGCCACCCAGTTGAAAAGTACGTGGATAAATGGCCAACAAATCCTCCTTCCTTCAGGTAAACAAAATCATAAGTTATTACAATCCTTTTCAATCAAAATCCCATTGGAGATTTTATAATTATAGTTATTATATATTGTTTTGGGTTGTATGTTAACATAGTGATTGCTGACAGGAAGAGTGCTGCCGAGTATTTGACAAATGTTAGAAGGGTGGAGATAACACTACTTGGTGCAATATCAGAGAGCTTAGGCCTGGAAACAGATTATATAGAGAAGAAACTGGGTGGACATTACGTATCTCTGAACTACTACGGAGCCTGTGAAGAATCAAATCTCGAGCTTACTTATGGAGTGCGTGCCCATACGGATCCAACTATAATAACTATACTATTGCAAGATGAAGTGCCTGGACTTCAGGCTCTAAGTGAGGGCAAATGGATGGATGTCAATCCTATTCCAGACACAGTGGTTGTCCATGTTGGAGATCTGCTGCAGGTGATTTATATCTTTTCATGTACAGTTTTAAGTTAGATTTCCATGGTTTCTGCTGCAGTCAAAGCCATATTTCTGGAAACTATAATTAATTGTAGTATTTAATACAGGCTTCCAAATTGGGTTAATCACTTTCTTCATGGCTTGACATGTGTCTAGAAAAATAGAACATAATATCTGATTAATTTGACAATAGTTATAGAGGTTAGCATGTATTTGTCACAGTCTTATCATATCTCTCTCAATTTTTTAATTATATAAATGAGGCTTCCCAAAATCTTCAAATGTTCCAAACTTTCTATGAACTTGTTATGTTTTCGATACTCTTACAAAAATACTAGCATGCTATGTTTTGCTCTACTTTTTGTGGTAATTACTTTTTCTCATTTAAAAATTTAAATAGTTAAGTGAGATCGTGGAATATGATTTATATTACTCTCCAACACATCTCCTCTAGTGAAAGTTCTTTGGACTTGAAATTTGTATAGGCCCACTTTACCCTGTGCTTGATTTTTATCAAATAGAATGAGGGTAGTGAGATTCGAGCTCATTACCGTTGGGTCAATAAGACTCTGATATCATGTTAAGAAACTATCTCACTTAAAAGCTTAAGTTGTTAAGTGAAGTCACAAAATATAATTTGTATTACTCTCTAACATATGTTTCTTCTGTATTAGGCAATTAGCAATCATCGATTCAAGAGTTTGCTCCATCAAGCTATGGTGAATTGTGAGAAGGAGCGTATGTCCATCGCCTCCTATTGCTATCCATCATCTGATGCTATGATCGGACCTCCTGAGAAGTTGATCGACAGTGATCATCCGGCTGTCTATAAAGATTTCACGTTTAAAGAATTCAGTGAGCAAATGTGGAAAGTAATAGCTTTTGATGATGCACGTTTGAACTCGTTCAAGTGTTCTGCTGCCTGACCTTTTCAGCTTCTGAGATAGCTTGCGCTTGTGTAATAAGAGAACACTTAGCAGTTTTGCTGAACAATAAATATATTTTTAGTTGTTTTAGTAAATAACTAATGTATAGGTTAAGCTATATTGCAAATTGAATAATCTTGAATATTTTTTTGTTAATTAATGTATAATTTATTGAAAAATATATAATGCTGTTATTAAACTTGATTTGATTGATCAATTTCATTTACGTGGGAGTTGCTATATAACCCAATACTTGAAAAGATTGGAAAATCTTTCAAGACTAACTCGTATAACTAGTAAAAAACTTGAATTGATCTTGAAAATAATTTCAAGTGTTATAACGTAATTTATACTCTTATCTTCTAAGGATGTCAAAAAAAAACAAATTAAAAAAATACAAAAAAAATAAAATGTATTTCCAACACGATTTGGTCATTTACCAATCATTTCAGGATTTTCAATCATTTTTTTCTAATTGCAATTATTTTTGTGTTTACACATTCCTAAAAAGTTAATAGCACGGTGAAGGACTTGATTGAAAATTTTCCTTCAACAGGTGAAATCATTTAAAAATAATGTGATATTCTCTTTCATTAATTAAAAACCTATGAATTTACTGAAATCTTTCATATCACATTATAAAACAAAACAAACTATATGAAAAATATAAAATTAAAATGAGCTTCACATGACTATATAACTATTTGTGCTGACTTAAAATACAATTTATCAAATAGACATCGCACTAGTTATGGTGATGGTGAGTAGACTTCACGTGACACCATTCTTCTGCGCTTCTAGATGTTCCAGTGTTTCTTCTTCCATCGCCTCGTCATCTAGAAGGTCTACGTTCAATCTATCTATTTTGTGTATGTAGTTTAATGTATCAAATTTCGTAAGAACTTTAAAATTGATTTGTTTAGGTTAGAGTAATATTAGGATGAGTGATACTTTAGAAATTAGTGTGCATCTTAACCCACACGCAACCTTGCAATTAATAATGGATCTCAAGTTGGCAGCTTCTAACTTTTATAAAAATCACTTGAAATTTTTCTTGTTTAAAATTGATTTTATATATATATATTAGTTTAATACATCTTACAAAAATATATTTGAAAAACAATTGTTATTAGTTGATTGTTTGAAAGTGTGATTAATATTGCTTTTGAAATTGTTTTTTGTTTAAAAAGTATCGAAATGATATTTTTTTTAAAAAAAATTATTTTTGATATCAATATATGAAAATGATTTAAAAATATTAAAAATATTTAATTTAAAATAAAAATAAAAATAATTTTTTTAATTTTTTTAAAAATATTTTTAAAATACCATGTACATTATAATAACATCCAAAATCATATAAATGACATGGTGATTGTATTAGAGAAGCTTGTTAACTAGAACATGAAATTCTTTTCTCTTGAATCAATACCTCAAATAATTAAGACTATCAACATGTTTATTTCAATTTAATATGCAAATTAATCAACTAATTCTTTTGAAGTCTAGAATTCGATTTTTATTAAAAAATGATAAAAGTAAACTAAGAATTACATAAGGGATTTGGGATTTTTTCCCTGGGTTTGAATTACTTCTATTTTTTAAGCCACCCGTTGGAGGCTGATAGAGAACTATTTTGACAATTGAAAAGACCAGGCATGCACGGCGAGGCTTCCGAAGAAAATACATTATTTTGATGGCGTTTGATTTTTGACTTGCATAGTTTCCGGTCAATATTCGTATGTTTTAAATTATGAGACTTGTGACTGTTCGAGCCTTGACTCTCGGAGAACATGGACTCAAGAATGTGACTGTGCGAGCCTTAATTAACATACACATATGGAAAATGATTTTCTTAGTTTAAACATACAAATATAATTCAAATTGACTAAATATATATGTATATATATCCATCCAATGAAGATCATGGTAAAATATAAATAAATAATTACAATTACCATCCAATATATATATATATGTACATATAATGTGTTCATGATGCTTGCAAGGTGAATTCAATAGCGTAATTTGCTTTCTTGTGTTGTGTTGGTATAAAAAATATTTAAAAAACAAATATCATTTTAATATATTTTTTTAAAAAAATGCCTTACAATTCAGCTAATAAAACAAACTCTTATCATAATCATTTTCTAGATATATACAAAGAAGATATCGCTTTTTAGGTAAGGATGGAATGTACACAACTCTATGTGGATGCCTTAAATACTACTCCAAATCAATTTTGACATGCCCAATATATAATTAAAATTAGAATCTTTAAGCCACATCTCAAAGAATTTTCGAAGAAAATATTGTTATCCCTCTATTAATTTAAAACAATCACTCACCATCATAGGATGGTTCTTGCAACTTGTTGGGTTCTAAAGTTATGAGCTACCACATTAAACTGACTCCGTATGCTTCTTTGAATGGAAAAGTACTTATAACCCTTCAAAATTACATCAAACTTATCACCAAAATAATATTTAGAAATTCAATATCAATATATAAATATATAAAATAAAAGTTCAAGTTCTACGAGACTAAGCAAATAATATGTTTTATTTTTATATTAATATTTTTGGTATTTTTAGATTATTTTCATCTGTTGATGTTAAAAATAATTATTTTTAAAATAAAATAAAATAAAAAATTATTTTAATGTATTGCTAAATAAAAAATAATTTTAAAAACAACAACACTTTCAAACAGACAAAAAAGTAGTCAAAGCTAGGGGTCACTTATGGATATTGACCCTACTATAATCACAATGCTACAACCAGACTGACTAGTGGTTGGCCATCAAGTCAGTCTCAAAAACTATTTTTTTATCATTAATCTAAATTAAATTACATTCACCTTAACTAATCTTACAAGTTCTAAAATTAATGATCATATAAACCTCTAATAATTATTTTATTACATTCACCTTAAAAGAGGTCAGGGGTTCAACCCCTCCTCTTGTATGGAGCCGGTCATTTGGGGAGCACTTTCACCTCTTCGGGGCCCACCTAGTGTGAACGTGGATTAGTATGGGTCAGCGCCTGGAAAACCGCGTGGTTTATACCAAAAAAAAAAAAAACAATCACGGAATTTGAACTGGAAAACATATTCCCAGACATTACATTGATTGTCCATGGTGGTGAACTACTACTGGTCATTTATTATCTCCTTTTGTTACTACCTTTCAAAATTAATCAAACCCTAGACATATAACTTTTTATAAAACTTGGATAATCTTTTTTTTTTTTTCAAAATATAAGATATAACAGAAACATTTTTTTTCTTTAAAAAGTAGTCAAATGCTATCTTATTAATATGTCAGGAAAATGCTGCGCAAACATCATATAATTTGGTTGAATTATTTGATGTTTTTTTTTAAATTGTTTTTAATATAGGCATTGAGCAATGGTCGTTACATATTGTTATCCATCGAATGATACTTCAATTGGACCTACTAAGGAATTGAATTGATCTATAATGATAATCCAGCAATCTATAAAAAAAAATTCTCATACGAAGAGTTCTTCTATACAATGTGGAGAGAAGTATGTGCAGATGTGACGTAGAACAGCTTGCAGAAGAGTTTGAAGAAGTGTTAGACAAGAAGATGAAAAAGAAGGAACGGTCCAAAAATCATAAGCCAGCTGGCAGCAAGAAGATTAGGAATTAAAAAGCTGGATTCTTGACTTGCAATGTCTCCAAATCCCAGCGATGTGCATCAGTTTTTCTGCCATTACTTTATTTTTGTTTTTTGCATTTTCCAATTAATTGTGTTTTTGTTATGCATTTATCTGCATTTATTTTATTTTCTGTTTTAGAATTATGGCAGATTGTCTGCATTTATTTTGTTTACCGTTTTAGAATTATGGCAGAATTACTGCCTTAAGATTGTAACCTTTGAAATCTGGTCTTGCCTATTTAAACGGTAAAGAACAGAGGACACGACATGATAAGAATTTTGAGTTTCTTTCCAGTAAAAGTGTTTTAATTTTCTTTTCGATTTACGTTGGTAAATCGTGTTTGTCTTCCGTTCTGCGTCAAGTGGTATCAGAGCAAGGAATTGCCTTGTTTCAATGGCCAACAACAACGAAGGAGGAAGAGTTAATCCTCGTGACGCTGGTCGCAGGGACACAAATGCTGATCTGTGGGCAGCCATTGACGAACAAAGGCAAGCAATGGCAAGGATGGAAGCCATGATCCAGCAGCTGGTTAGGGGACCTTTGGCACCTGCCAATGAGGGTGCCCACAACCGTCCAAGGGTGGAACCACCCCCTAGAGTCGCCAGAAATAGACCTTATGCTAACGACAGTGACGATGACTCGGGAGAAGAAGCAGCAGACGCACCTAAAAATCAATTGCAGCGGCGAAACCAACCTGAATACAGGGTACGGGCTGACATTCCTTTGTTCCATGGAAAATTGCAGATCGAAGAATTTCTAGATTGGATCTCCGAGGTCATAAGGCTCTTCGATTTTACGGAGGTCGCAGAAGCATGTCAAGTGAAACTGGTCTCCTATAAACTAAGAAGTGGGGCTGCTGTGTGGTGGGAAAGGCTGCAGATGGACAGGAGACACCAAGGCAAAGCACCCATACTATCTAGGAGGAGGATGAAGCAACTCATGATGAGCAGATTTCTACCCCCTGATTATGAACAATTCCTTTTCCAAAGCCTGCAGAATTATGTGTAGGGGAATAAGACAGTAGCAAATTATACTGAAGAGTGGTCCAGGTTGTCGGTTCAAAATGATTTGAATGAATCAGAAGCTCAACAGGTTTCCAAATATTTGGGAGGCTTGAAACCATCCATTGGAGAAAGGATTGGGCTGCAAGTAGTATGGACAGTTGATGAGGCACACAATATGGCCTTGAAAACAGAGTTAATGGAGAAATCTGCCACCCGTTCTCCCATTTCAAAAACACGAGAGATTTGTCATACTCATCAACAAATAGAAGCAAAATCACATCACCTGATGGTCAAACCCCTCCCAAACTGATTACCAACCAGACCCAACGAAGTGCAGCTTCTACCGGTGCACAGATGGGAATTCATCCATCAGCAGCTGCAAGAGAAGCCCCACGGGTCCCAAATTCATATGCTAAACCAGGGGGATTCAAATGCTACCGTTGTGGGCAGCCTGGTCATCGTTCCAATGAGTGCCCAGGCAGAAAGCCTGTGAATTTTATAGGAGCGGGAGTAGATGGAGAAGAGGGACAGTATGAGGGGGAAGAGACAGAAACGGAGGAACTGCTGGAAGGGGCCGAAATTGCAGAAGAAGAGGGAGACTTTGTGAATTGCGTGGTTCAACGTGTTTTGTGTTCAGCAAAAATAGAAGACCCATCACAAAGAAATAACATCAAGTCTTGCTGCAGTGTGCAAGGTAAGGTCTGCGATTTAATTGTCGATACGGGGAGTTGCGAAAACTTTGTGTCTAGAAGGCTAGTGGAACATCTGAAGTTAAGGGCCGAAAAACACCCAAAACCTTATATGATTGGGTGGATCAAAAAGGGTCCTAAAGTGAGTGTGACCGAGGTGTGCAAAGTACCTATTTCAATTGGGCAACATTACCGAGATAACAGTAATAAACCGGATAACAGTCAGATACAGTCTTCCGATTCTGTTGTTAGATGACATGCTGGATATGTTGGAAGGATCAAAATTATTCTCCAAAATTGATCTACGCAGTGGGTACCATCAAATTCAGGTGAGGCCGGGTGATGAATGGAAGACAACTTTTAAGACGAAGGATGGGCTCTACGAGTGGCTGGTGATGCCATTTGGACTATCAAACGCCCCTAGTACTTTTATGCGGCTCATGAATCAAGTATTACGGCCTTTCATTGGAAAATATGTAGTCATTTATTTTGATGACATATTGATTTATAGCCGCAGCGAGGAGGAACATCTAAGCCACCTACGAGCCGTGTTGGGAGTATTGTCCGAAAATAAGTTGTTTATCAACTTTAATAAATGTAGTTGGCTGACCGAGCGACTATTATTCTTGAGGGTATGTAGTCAATTCTAAAGGCATATTGGTAGATACATAAAAGGTAAAAGTCATTCGCGAGTGGCCAACGCCGAAGACGGTGAGGGATGTCCGAAGTTTTCATGGGTTGGCAACCTTTTACCGAAGGTTTATTCGGAATTTCAGCAACATTGTAGCCCCTATAACCGAGTGCCTGAAAAAAGGAAAATTTGATTGTGGTGTAGCAGCTGACATAGCTTTCGCCGTGATCAAGGAAAAGTTGTGCACCACTCTCGTCCTTGCCTTACCAAGTTTCGAGAAATTGTTTGAAGTGGAGTGTGATGCCAGCGAGTTGGGGTAGAAGCAGTTCTATCATAAGAGAAGAGACCGGTAGCTTTCTTCAGTGAAAAACTCAGCGAAGCACGGTAGAAGTGGATCACTTATGATCAGGAATTTTACGTCGTTGTTCGTGCTTTTAAGCATTGGGAGCATTATCTTATTCAGCGGGACTTCATACTATATACTGATCATCAGGCACTGAAGTACCTAAATAGTCAGAAAAATCTCAGTAATATGCATGCGCGGTGGTCGACTTACTTGCAGAAATTCCCTTTTACTCTGAAGCATAAGTCCGGTGCTCTAAATAAGGTAGCTGATGCCTTGAGTCGACGCCCCAACTTACTAGTGACTATGCAGCAAGAGGTTGTTGGGTTTGAGTTTTTGAAAGATTTATACGGGAATGACGAGGACTTCGCGGAGGTGTAGGAAAAATGCAGGCTATAACATACGGTGGGGAAATTCCACATTGTTGATGACTACCTCTTTCGTGGTAATCAACTGTGCATCCCTCGAAGTTCCTTAAGAGAGAAGTTGGCACGAGAGCTACACGGCGGAAGGTTGAGTGGACATTTGGGGCGTGATAAGACTATCAGCAGTGTGGCCGAGAGGTATTATTGGCCCCAGCTAAAACACGACGTGGGAAACTTGGTTCGTAAGTGCTATGTTTGCCAGACCTCAAAATAGCAAGCCCAGAATGCTGGATTATACATGCCACTGCCAGTACCAGACACAATATGGGAAGATTTGTCGATGGATTTTGTGTTGGGATTACCGCGAACCCAGCAGGGAGTGGACTCCGTATTTGTCGTGGTTGACAGGTTTTCCAAAATGGGTCACTTTATCCCATGCCAGAAAACCTTCGATGCTTCTCATGTAGCTCATTTGTTCTTTCGGGAGGTAGTACGACTACATGGGGTACCGCAGTCCATCACTTCTGACCGGGATTCAAAATTTCTTAGTCATTTTTGGATCACATTATGGAGAAGGATGGATACCACAATAAAATTCAGCAGCACAGCCCATCCACAAACCGATGGGCAAACAGAGAATTTGAACAGGACTTTAGGAAATTTGATACGCAGCATTTGTGGTGGTAAGCCAAAGCAGTGGGATGTGTCTTTGGCGCAAGCTGAGTTCGCATATAATAATGCAATTCATACAGCTACAGGTAGATCTCCTTTCTCGCTAGTTTATTTAAAATCACCTAAACATGCATTGGATTTAGCCCGCCTGCTCAAGATGACTAGTTCTAGTGTGGCCACTGAAAATCTGGCCGAACATGCGCGAAGTATCCAAGCAGAGGTGAAAGCTTGGTTGGAGGGGAAGAATGCGAAATATAAAGCTGCAGCCGATGTCAAGAGGCGTGAAAAACTTTTCGCTAAAGGAGATGAGGTGATGGTCTTTTTACGCAAGGAGCGGTTTCCTCTCGGATCCTATAACAAGTTGAAGCCAAGGAAGTACGGTCCATACAAAATCATCAAGAAGATCAATGACAATGCCTACGTGGTCGATCTTCCTGCGGATATGCACATCTCTCGCACTTTCAATGTAGTAGACCTGTATGAATTTTGAGCAAATGTTCCAATTTATCCGGAATATAACTCGGGTCGAGTTCTTTGCAAGTAGAGGAGACTGACGTAGAACAGCTTGCAGAAGAGTTTGAAGAAGTGTTAGACAAGAAGATGAAAAAGAAGGAACGGTCCAAAAATCACAAGCTAGCTGGCAGCAAGAAGATCAGGAATTAAAAAGTTGGATTCTCGGCTTGCAATGTCTCCAAATCCCAGCGATGTGCATCAGTTTTTCTGCCATTACTTTATTTTTGTTTTTTGCATTTTCCAATTAATTGTGTTTTTGTTATGCATTTATCTGCATTTATTTTATTTTCTGTTTTAGAATTATGGCAGATTGTCTGCATTTATTTTGTTTACCGTTTTAGAATTATGGCAGAATTACTGCCTTAAGATTGTAACCTTTGAAATCTGGTCTTGCCTATTTAAACGGTAAAGAACAGAGGACACGACATGATAAGAATTTTGAGTTTCTTTCCAGTAAAAGTATTTTAATTTTCTTTACGATTTACGTTGGTAAATCGTGTTTGTCTTCCGTTCTGCGTCAAGATGATAGTTGCTTGGACACCTTCAAGATTAATCCCACTGCCTGCTTAGCAATGTTCTTCACGACTTTTCCTATAGTAATAAGATGTTTGGGATATATAGGCTATTTTTAACAAAGATACAATAAAGTTGCAGTCGTTAGGTATATTATTTTCTCAGCTAATAATAAGGAAATTCTTTAGAAGTTCTATGTATACTAGGAATTATCTACTTGGACGATCTACTGGAATCCTAGAATGGTCTAACACTTGCCTATTTAATACTGTATTTTATTTTTTATTTTTTTTAAATAAAATTTTTATTTTATTTTATTTTTTAAAATACAGGTTGAAATCACGATTTTTAACAATCACAATTTTAAGATCAACAAAAAGGAAAATCATATGGGAACATGTGCCTTCTTTTGAAAACGAAAACATACAAAGTATGTTAAAAGATAAAGAAAACAAGCAACTGCAGACGTCGTCCAATGCCTTTATGATTTTCCACGATCCCTTCTATTTTTAGCCACCCTTTGGAGAGTTGAACTATTTTGAATCTTGAAAAACATGCACGATATGACATCATTTGGAGAAGAACAGGTTATTTTGATGGCGTTTGATTAACCTGATGTGGGGGGCATCTAGAATTGTAAGAACAACGCAAGGGAGAAGAGAGCCTCCATCGCGGCAACTACAAGGCACTTGCTGTAGTTCAAGTACAATAATTTTTTTATACAATTCCAATCGACAATTCAAAAGGGGCGAAAAAATAACAATTCAGATTGACTGGCACCACCAAGTTGGGGCCTTGTTTTGTCCGATTAACCTACAGTGGCATAGTTGCTGAGCAAGTGCAGCCCCCTTGATGGCTGCTTCCGAGCTCCTATAAATAGGGTTGCGCGTACAGAGTCTCATCATAACACTCACTCGCCACATACATACATATCCACAGAATTCCCCTGCATTTCAAGTTTTAGTCATGGCTCCCGCTAAGGCTGTAGTAGCCGACGATCACGTCGCAATCCCCGCAGGGGGAAAAGACACCATTCCCATTTCCAATGTTAAAACTGATATGCATGGGCTTGAGATCTGGGAGGGTACCCTCCCCATCATCGACATGGGAGGCCTCCATGGTCCTCACCGAGCTGACACCATCAAACACCTTGCCAATGCATGCCAGCACTATGGTGGCTTTATGGTATGCATGCCTACATGCGTGTTTCTTAATTATTGCCTGTGGAAACCATCAAAATTACTATAGAAATCGTCCCTCGAATATTTTCATTCATCTTTAAGTGGTATCTTTTTCTTTGAGCATCTATAACATCCTGCGGTGTGCCAAAATACTGTGAAAAGGAAACAACTTTGTGTTCTAATAATTAACATGCATGTCTTAATTATTATCAGCTGAAGAACCACGGAATTTCAGAGAAACTGTTGGGTGACATAATGAGCACCGCAAGAGAGTTCTTCCATCTTCCAGAAGAAGAGAGGATGAAATTATACTCTCCTGACCCTACCAGCC
The DNA here is from genome assembly GCA_029030765.1 of Salix suchowensis. Classification (NCBI taxonomy): domain Eukaryota; kingdom Viridiplantae; phylum Streptophyta; class Magnoliopsida; order Malpighiales; family Salicaceae; genus Salix; species Salix suchowensis. Next base: position 5,871,900 of record JAPFFH010000004.1, read on the forward strand.
TTATCAGGCTTGCTACTGGCTTCAAGGACGAGAAGCAGAATGTCTTCGTCTCGAGGGAATCGTTGAAATTTCACGCTCATCCGATTGAAAAATACGTGAATCTATGGCCTACAAATCCCTCATCCTACAGGTAATATTTAATGGAAGAATTCAATCTGGTGTTTTTAAAACTAGATTCAGTAGCTTTCACGTACTAAGTCATGATATTTTATTGGTTACAGGGAGGTTGTTTCCGAGTACTTTGTAGCTGCTAAACGGGCAGAAATAACACTACTCGAAGCCTTATTCGAGGGCTTAGGCATGCATAGGAAATCTATAGACCAGATATTGGACAACCATGGCCAATATGCGTCCCTGAACTACTATCCAACTTGTGACAAGTCAAATCTTGGCCTTACTTTCGGACTGCGTGGTCACACAGACCCCACCATTATCACCATGCTACTGCCAGATGAGGTGCCTGGGCTTGAGATTCTACAGGGTGATGATTGGGTACCTGTCAAGCCTATTCCCAACACCTTGATTGTCCATGTTGGTGACGTCCTTCAGGTTTGTATCTACTTTCTTTCAGAAATATTATTCGTTCAAGGAAATAAAGAAACATGGAAAAACCAGCGGTTTGACTCGGATGTGATAAAACACGTGCATTCCGGACTAAGTAGACTCCGAGGTGGACTTTTATTATATGTTTTATATTCCAGTTAATATAATCTGATATTATATCTTAATCTTTCCTATCAGGGGCTTAGCAATTGCAGATACAAGAGCTTGCTCCATCGAGTAATTGTAAATTCTGAGACAGAACGTTTATCCGTTGCTTCATATTGCTATCCATCGAATGATACTCAAATGGGGCCTCCTAAGGAACTGATCGATGAAGACCATCCGTTGATTTATAAGGATTACACCTACGAAGAGTTCTACACTACAATGTGGAAACAAAGACTTCCAGATGCCGCCCGCTTGAACGCATTCAAAATCTCTGCTGCTTAATCACATCTTCTCCACTACCGTTCCTATTGTTAGAAGATGCTTGGGATGCTTTTATTTGTCATCTTTTTTCTTTTTCCTTTTGTTTAGTGTGTGAGATCGATGGCATCCAATTTGCTCTGAATAAATCTCATCCATCATGTATCGTTTTCTTTCTTTTTTTGGTTACAGAGAACTGTGCACCTTGAAAAGTGACGGGTCTCGTATATAGCAAGTGATATATAATCACTTGATCCCTTTTAAGCTACATACTGTAATAATATTACCTGAAATAAAAACGTTTCTGTTTTCATAAAATGTTGAGCTTTACGATGGATCATGGCACAAATATGCTTTTACTTTTCAATACTTGCGATTTCATTCTCATCTCTGTGAACCTTCTTCAGGAAAAAAAGAATTAAGATCCCTTAGATCTATGCTTTTTAGATGAAAGGGAGGGGAAAGGTTTTGGAAATACAAGTAATGGGTCACTGTTTTGATTTATCTTTGTGGGATTTCGGTTGCAAAGCTAGTGACAATATTTTTTTTATGTGCGAGGTGCAATGAAATATCATTTGCTTGAATTTAATTTAATCTCTATGATTTTTTTTTCACATGGGAAAATGAAAACGAGAAGTAAATATAATTAATCTCATTCATAAATTTAGTAAATTTAATTTGATAGCAAAATTAGGTGAGAAAAAGAGAGTAGCCCTGACAGAAGAAAAACAAAACCCTACTCCTACTACTTTCATGCTGTAAACTGTATAAGACAAGAGGAAATATTGTGTTTTAAATTATACAAATAATTAATTGTAATGTGAGTTATGGAGAGTGTTTTTGTTTAGGATGGATGCAGGTGGGCTTTGCTTGTAGGTGGTGTAACTCGACTAGTCTTTGTGCTGATCTCAATGCTTAAAGCTGTAACTTACTGTGCTTAGCCTGCCTGCCATGTACTCAGGCCTCCATCCTCTTCCTCCTCTTTCTTCAAAGCTCCTCCTACTGATCCATCAATTTCATAAATATTTGTTTGTCACTCAATCTCATCGAGCTGTGATTGGAATTAGAAATAAATATATTGGTTTACATGAACTTTGATTTATTGAGTACTATTAGTAATATCCAAATTCCCAACATGTACTTGTATCCTGGTATTTGTTTGGAGTGTGGTTGAAGTTGTTTTTTTAAATATTTTTCTTTTAAAAATATATTAAAATGATATATTTTTTATTTTTTAAATTATTTTTAATATAAAAATGATCTAAAAACATTAAAAAAATTTAGTTTAAAACAAAAAATATTAATAAAAAAATGCATTTAAAAAAAATTAAAATACAATATCAAACAGCTTCACCGCGGAAAGCAGCGGTCAATAACACATGTATGTGATTCATACACTTTTGGGACATGGAGTTGGAAACTTGTAACACTGCTTTCTAACTATTCAGGCTATACCATATTCTCATAGGGCATGCAACTCAAATTGATTGTTGAGGGAGGATGATGTAGCTGCTTTTGCAAATTGAACGTCTAGACCAAAATCTAGCTGAAATATTTGGCAATTAGCATATAAAAAATATGATTAATCAGCTGATTGGTTTGTAATACTCAATTAAATTGATCTATTGTCAAAACTTTTGAGAACTTGTGTAAAACTTTGAGTGCAATTTAACAATCTGATAAAAAAAAAAATATGATTCTTTTGAGTTATTATTCTGATCTGGTGTGGTAAACCTCCTCTTAAGTTTAGACTTGTTACATTAAAATCTATAAATGAACATACTAAGTCATTCATATGACCGAGTTACACCTGACTACTTAGAATTATTTATCATCGCAAGTCTGATCCATTTATTAACATTGAAAAACAAAGAACAATTATTATATGAACTATTAACTTCTTAAGATTTCAATTGAAGTCTGGTTTTGAGTCTACGAGTTGAATTAAAATAGATTTTTTGATTTATATAACATATTTGAAGGAAAGATCATACAACTATGATTTTTTTTGTGTAAAATGGTTAATCGGTTTATACGACTTGATCAATTGGTTGATCAGTTGAGTTAGATGATTGACAATGAAACTAAATATTAAGCTGTCATGTTTTAGAATTACGACACGGTAAAATATCATGTCATGTTTTAGAATAGAAACATTTTAATTATTGTCATGTTTCTAAATTATAATAAGTTAAAAGTGTATTATTTTACTAAACAAAAATTTTAAGTAGTGTTATTAATGTGTTAATATAAAAAACAATATCCTTTTTTTTTCTTGTATGTTAGAAAACGATATATACTAGGAGATTTATCAAATCAAACGTGCTAGAAAGGTCAAGCCACCCAAAGAATATATATTCCAAATTTGACCAACAAATCTTGGACTTTTAGAGCAGAAAATTCAAAATTATGCAGTCTGAAGTTGTAAATGTCTTCTTTTCTGTAAGCTAACAGGCAAGAGGAGAGTGATGGCACTTGTTTGTGGTGTTGTAATATCTTCTTCAACTAAAATTGATTGATGTTGAATGTTTAACGTGTGTTTGAAATAAAGATTGAAATATCTAAATACAGAAAATATCTAAATACATTAAATATTATCTCAAACACTCATATTCTTACAAGTAATCTCTAAGAGGTGTACATGGTATGATGAACAAAGAACTTGAGATCTGTACAGCAGATTTCAAGTTCTAGTCCAGACATATATTTTTTATAAAAATTCTAGAATAATCAGGATTTTAATTACTCCGATAAACCTACAAAATATATTTTTCAAGAAATAAAATCTCTGAAATTAAAAAAATAATAATTGAGATAATAGAAAAAGCTGTTCCTGTAGCTCACAGCTTCACAAATTTCCACTTAAGACAAACCTGTCAAAAATTGAGACCATAGAAAAAGCTGGTCCTGGCCACCAAGAATCAGACTAGTGATCAGGTCCACATGTTATATGGATTGGTACGTGTAACTAGGGATGAAAATAACTGATGGATGCCTAAGCTGTCAAACACGATTTAAAATATGTATTTATATTATAGATTATAAAGTGTTTAAATTCTTTATTTGATAAACAATAAATAAAATATAAATGTGAACACTCGTTTCATCTCATAAGAAACCAAATACACTCCAGATCTAATATGATTATATAATTGTTACATTTGGCCCATGAAAATAACTAAGTTTGTTCTTGATGAACTATTGAAGATGATTGCGGCCCATATATTTTTTTCTTTCAATAAATTGAGGGAGGTTCAAGCCTAATTTATTCCTCTATCCTTTCATTTGTTGTCAAAGTGAGGATGGAGCCTCTCTTTTCTTTTCTTTTTCAATTGAGGATTATTTCCTTAAACTTCTCCCTCTTTTGTTAGTCAACATTCACTTCAAAGTAAGTTTTAATCGGGTTTTACTATAACTTTTATAGTTTTTAAGTTGATATTTGATGTATTTTATATTGATTTATGGATAATTTATGGATTAATGGAGATTGAAATAAGTTATTTAATTTCATAATTTAAATATAATTTATGAGAGTGTTTATAGGGTGAATAATTATGCGGTTTTTAAGTGGATTACTAGATTAATCCAATTTCTTATTTTATTTTTTTAACTTGATCTAGTTCAAATTCTAGATCAAGTGGGTCTGGGTATACTAGTCTCACCCATCGAGGTTTCATAACTATGCAAGAAAAAGAAAAAGACATGATATAACTCAAGACCTCCATCCATTAACTAATACCTACACCACCTAATACCTACATGTCAATTTTAGAAAAACCTGAACCCAGCCAAAAATGGAAACAATCTAATCATTAAAAGAAATGCAGTTCAAAGAAAAATATAGAGAGGAAAAGAGACCAATATATTAAATACCACCTACCAATTTGGTGGCAAAACATGATTCATTTAAGTTTCATTTGATAATTTACTTTAAATTATTTTTTTATATTTAATAAATAATTTTTAAATAGAGTTCGATCCCCACTTGTGAGCTGTGAATAAAGACGGAACACTCTACCATAATCCTGGAAAAGCTTGCTTCCTTTTCCAGCCTTCATCGATGCTTGGCTTTGGTCACTGCATTGAATTTTCCAACAAATCTTTCTGCACAACGTTACCATCCATCAAATTGGGGGTCATGGAACATGAAACAAACCTCATGCTGACTGCAGATGATATAACATCCACGATAACAAACTTGTCTGTGAATTAATTGTTGACTTTTGTTTAATAAAGTTGTTAAGTATTTGGTTAAAATTATTATTGAAATTGAAGTTGAATAAAAAACAATATGATGTGTTTGGTTAATCTGCTTTTTTTTTTTTTTATCAAATGTAAGTATGAATAAAAGATCAAAGAATAATACAAGCTACGAACAGCAAAGTCAAAGAACCTAAAAACAGCAGACACCTCAAGAGAACACATTCCCGAGACCAAAACAAAGAGAGCAAGCTAAGAAGAAGCCAAGATAACAAGCATAGAATCCGCCCACAATCCAACTAAGAAGTTGGTAGGCTAGGATACAAGCAAAAAATCAAGAACTAAAAGAAACACAATATTTATAAGAAGAAAGCTACAAATCTCACGACCTAGGCAGAGGACGGTTGCCAGTAAACAACACGAAGAAGGACTATAAAAAGCCAAGACAGCTCAAAACACAACTAGCCATAACAATCAGCAAGGCAGCCAAGAACAAAGGAGAGGAGAGCTTTCACGTCATCCCATCAAAGCAAACAAAGAGACAGTCACACGCCAACTCAGTAAAACAACCCATCAAAGCAAGCAGAAAAACAGCTGGCAACCAACACCACCCCATTAAGACTGGACCATACATTAGCCAACATTAATGGAGAAAGTGATCTTTTTCATGGAAATGAAAAATTGTGAAGAACAGAACCTGGAATCTCCGAAAAACTCTCTCCACCGAGGATGAAGAAGAATCAAACAGTCTTTTATTATGCTTTTCCCGGATGAGATAAACCGAGATGGCAAGAGAGACTCTTCGCATTCTAGAAACCATCTTTATCCGTTTTGGGAAGAGACCTCGAATAGCACTAGGAAGGGAGATCATCCGACGATGAATATGCAGCCACCTAACAATGGTTTCCCACAAGTTTGAAGTCTAGGGACATTTGAAGAATAAGTGACAATGCGACTCCTGGTTCTAGCTACAAAACACACAGCTAGTGTGCTTTTGATATGAGGTTTAGTTGTAAAATGACCTTGAATTATACACATATAAATTACATATGCATTTTCTTTGTTTGTTCTCAATTATTTGGATTCCATGTTATTTCTCTTCTAGTTTTTATAAATTATTCAACATGTCATGTCATTCTTTGCTAAATTATTTGTATATGTTCTCATGTACAGATTGATGAGTTGACAACTGAGCGTTAACAAGTTTCAGTGATGTGGCCATTAAGTTGGTTTGCACTCGTTTAATGCATGTTGCATTTGTTACTGCGATGAGATTATGGTAATTTTCATTTTGTTTGTTTGAAATACATTTTAATTTAATAAATATCGTTGTAGTTCTTAAGTTTATTAATGAGTTATCTGATTGTTTAGTTTTTATATTTTTTTTCATTCAGATTGTAATTTATGAAAATATTTGTCGAGCACTAGTTTATCTATTACTGATATCGTCTTGCGTGCTTGTGATGTTTTAAAAAATTTCATTTATCGTAAACATATAATATCATGTTTGAATGTTATTATTTACCATTAATACATAATACATTTGTTTATACAAGTGAATAAAAAGATTGTTCAGAAGTTAGATCACTCACACGTCAAAAATTAAGCACATGATATTGTTTAATTTAAAAATTATGTTAAATTTCATTGGCCATAAATCAACGTTAAATAAAGAATGACATTATAATCTTGAATAATTTATAAAAAAACAGAAAAAAAATGACATAGAATCTTCATTAATTGAGAACAAACAAAAAAATGTATATGTATTTTTATATGTGTCCTTCAGGGTCAATTTATAACCAAACCTCAAAGTAATTAATCAAACACATCATTTTGCTTTTATTCAATCTCAATTTTAATCACAATTTTAACCAAATACTTAACTTTATTAAACAAAAATCAATAAAAAATATTTTTTTATGAAACTTTTTTTTTCAAAACACAATCATTCAAGCAATCATAATGCCACACATACTACTAATAGTGTTATTTTGGTATAATTTTTCAATAGTAATTGTCTTTTGTTTTCTATCGGTGGAGACATTTGATGGAGAAATAAAAGGCAGGCAAAGCAGCTCAATCTGCTTTTTGCAAACTGTGATCTGAAATCAAATTTTGATGGTCCCATAGCAACTAAACTTGTGATTGTAAGATAACCAAATGATTTTAAAACTAATTTTTCTCGAACCTCATCAACAAGCACAACACCAAACATCCACTAAAACTTAACAAAAAAAAATGATATCCTGACGTCAAAAACAGTAATCTCAACAGGAATGACAAAACTAGCTTTATCAACAGTTCTTGGATTATAATCCTTACAAGAAGCCATTATATCTACACCCTTTGAACCACCAGCTGGTCCTACAGGCGGTGCAGGAGTTGCCTTTCCCTGCCTCTAAAGCTAACTTTATCAATCCAGCCACTGAAACCCCACCACAAAAAAAAAAATCAAAACAAAAACCCAATAATCGAGACTTATCTAAACAAAAACATAAAGGGGACATTTTTATATAAAAAAAAGTTTACCTTTCTTGGCCTTTCCACCAGGTTTAGGAGGTGCCATTGCAATAACTGAGAGCCTTCTTGGAGCTGTTGAGTGAAGTGGGGAGTGTTTCTTGTCAAAGAATTGAAGAGAAGAGTTGGGGTTTGAAGATAAGCTAATGGGGGAGACATAAAGGGAAGAGGAAGGCTTGATGTTAGCATTGTTCTTCGAAGAAGGAGAAGTGATAATGGGTAGAGAGAGAAGAAGCAGTCATTGTAGAAGAGAGTGTGAGAGATGAAATTTGAAATTTTTTTTAAACAAAAGCAGATTAACCAAATACATCTTTTTTATTCATCCTCAATTTTCAATAATAATTTGACATTGTGATTTCATCAGTTTTTAGCTGAAATTTGAATTTTTATTTTATTTTAAATAAATATATTTTTGGATTGTTTTAAATTATTTTGATATGCTGATTTTGAAAAATAATTTTAAAAAATAAAAAAAAATATCATTTTGATATATTTTGACATAATAAATACTTTAAAAAAGCTACCACAACTACTCTCCCAAATAGACCAGAAAAGAGAAGGAAAGATACGATGCTTTGGATAAAAACTTGTGATGTCCTTTTTGTGTTTTATTTTATTTTGTTATTTCTCTCTTCCAACTTCAGTTTTTTACCATTGAGGTTTTTTTTATTATAAATTAATCGAAATATGATTTAGGTAGATCCATGTAATTATACAATATTTTTAATTGTGTTCAGAGGTAGTAGTTGTTTTTAAAATATTTTTTATTTAAATTAAATTAAAATTAATATTTTTATATTTTTAAAAAAAATGTTTTTGATATTAATACATTAAAATAAATAATATATATATATATATATATAAATAATTTAAAAAAAACTTAAGTTATGGTCAATTTTTATTTCTACCGCAATATTAAATAAAGACTATCGGTATTAAACTCTATAGCTTATATTTACAATTGTAAATTCCTAAATTCATGCTACTTTAAAATAGAGTTGTCAATTTTGTGTCAGTTAAAAAAAAGAAGATAAAACAGTGTTATTTTTACTTTTGTTTAAATTCTGGTATATTTCAGATTTTTCAGTTAAATATCGGTCGAAATATTCCAGTTTCGTTCCGCCCGTTTCGTTTCAGCTCATATAGTGTTTTTTTTAATAATAAATAATTTTACAATATCAATCATATCTCTTAATCCGACCGTTAGATTTAGATGAAATTTTATGAGCAGTCTCTTGACATGTAATGACCTTGCGAGATTGATGATGACATTCTCGTAATATTATACATGTTCATAATTTATTCAGAAAAATCATTTTATTGTGTTTTTTTAGATTGAATTGCACAATTCTAAATAATTTTATTTTTGGATTTGAACTACAAGAAAAAATGAATTAATATATTTAATTATATATATTTTTGGCACCATATAAAACATTTTAAAAATAATAATTTTAAAACATGAGAACAAACAAGAAAATCACTAGCATGTGTTTATGTTAATTGTCATGTTTATCTACATTGATCTTATTTATCTAATTATACTTATAAAATCTATTCAATCAAAATCTTAATTGTTTTTGTTAAAAAGTATTTTTTAATGTATTTTTTCTTAAAAATAATTATTATTTCAAAACCAATTTTTTTTTGAAAAAACTACTTTATAGTCATGAACATGACTTTATGTTATGAATTATAAAATTAATAATTATATAAATTTCTAATAATTTTTTTATTAAGCATCATAAAATTCAAATCTAAAACTATAGGGAAAGAAAGTTTTGAATTCCAAGGTGATAACACTGAATAATTAAATATACTTTATTAGTCGTCAAAGTTTAGCGATGTGGGCAACCACAAAGCACGGGAGGGGATAAGACACTCAAGCACTAGCAGCCAACTACAACTGTATCTTCTGGGCACTGGCGCAAAGCACGGGAGGGGATAATTAACCCATTTCTCATATTTTTTGGGATTTGTTTATATAGCTGTACTACTTATTGGCCGATTATTTTTAGCCCTAAATATATTTATTTTTATTACTAATCGTTTGTATAAAAAGGAATTTACTTTTATTTATTGATTTTTTCTTTTCAAAATATTAATAATGCAATAAATATTGTCCAGTACATATATAGCAACCTAACAAATATGAATGAATGCCTCGCCTCGTGCACGAGTATTATGAAATTGTTGTCCATAAAGAAATTAATATAAAAATAAAAAACTTCATAGAAGCTCTCAGATTTTGAGGGTGGTTTTGATTAGGTCCCTAACATAAATTAGATCCTTGATTTATCCATGAATTTTTAATCATACCCTTCTTTAGCTCTTAATGAAGAGAACTATTAGATAATCACATAAAGATCACACGACTCTTATTTTCTTCATATAGTGTGCTCTATCATATGTATGTATGGAAGATTTCATCAGATTCATGGGTTTCTAAAGGGGTAAGGAGAAATCACATGATTCTCAAATGATTACTTAACCATTTTGTTAAACTTAAAGTAATAAAAGGATCGAATTGAAAATATATTGATATTATGGAGACCTGATTGAAATAAAAAATATTATTGAGATCTACTTGAAATTACACTTAAGAGGATGGGTATCTTTTTTAGCTTTGTCAACAAAAGACACTCATTAGTTCCCCACTTGACAGCTTGCTGGAGCTTTTTCCTGTAGGGTGATTTATTAAAAGACAAATATTTCAGCTGTCTGCTAGAGACTTTTCATTTTTTTTCCTGATTGATAGATGGAGACTCAAACTACAAATCAAGCCTACTCTTAGACCTCAATTGAATGGGAATTTAATTTGCTGAAATTTCTGTTGAATATTTCAAATTGGATGGCTAATAAACCAATAAATAAATTCCCCTTATGACCAAGTCAAGCTTTTTTATTTTATTTTCTTTCTCCAATTGGAAAGATTGTTTTCTTAACTCCAACTATGTTAGTTTTTATTTTTTATTTCATCAAACTAGTATCTCATTTGAATACATCCATTCAAACACCTTTTTTTATAAAATAAAACTTCTCTAAGAAAATATATTTTGTGGGTATAGGTGACCGAGTAAAACTCTAGTTATTTTAAACTCTTACGAGGAATATACATTTTATTCAAACTCGAAACTTGTTGTGCATATTGTAGGTCTTCTGAAATCATGACACGTTTCTTGAGGAAAAATTCTTTCAAACACAAAATTCAATATAAAGTAATATTAAAAGTTGAAATTTTATTCTAAATTACATAAAAAAAAAAGTGAAGAATAAAAGTTAGAATAAATAATTTAATATTATTTTTTTGAAAAAAAATAATCTTTTTTAATTAAGACCCTAATTATGAAATCCCCTCGCTTAAATTTCACATCCAGGAACGACTAAATAAACAAAATTTTATGTATAGATATATAGTTTGTGATTTGATGTTCGCATTTAAGTATTTGAATTTTAAAAATACAGTAAATAAAATAAAATATTTTATTGTAAATACATCAAGCTGAAAGTTAGTAAAAGTCAGTACCAGCAAGCTTTTGGAATTTTATAAAAAATAAAAAGATAGGACAATATATCTTTCTTCAAAAGAAAATATAGTTTATTTGAAAGGTATTGACTTCTCTCACTGTTTTATATTTTGGTATTGTTTAGATAAGTTGTAGTGATTTCTATTTAAAATGTTTTTTTATTTAAAAATATATAGAAATAATATTTTATTTATTATTAAAAAATTATCTTTGACATTAACACATTAAAATAATAAAAAAAATTAAAAAACAATCAAAAAATATTTTGGAGACATGAAAAAACCTTTTTAGCATGCCATAAAGATTGCCTACCCATCCAAGAATTCCTTACTTAAATCGTAGTTTCCTAGCTATTTCTCTACCCATTCATGTGTTTACCTAGCTAGTTTCTTCCTCTTCTTCTTCTTCAACCTCTAGCCTCCCTTCAAACCCTAAAAAAGTAAATGGGGATCCCATTTGTTGCAGTGAAGATGCCAAAATGTTTTGGTCTCCAATTTCTTCTGGAGTTTCTAACTTTCATCAAGCTGGTGTTTCTACTGACTCTCAGCAATCTACATATGTCCAGGCTCCATCGGCAGCCTTCCAATAATTCTAATCAAGATCGGCATCCCACAGAGGATTACGTTCTTCTGATGAATGAACTAAGCCCATCACCAATTCCAGTCCCAGTCTCCGTTCTAACAAAGCTGATCAAGAAGAAACTTCCATTGATGAGATTCAGCAGCTTGCTTGAAAGCTTAGGGAAGCTGGAAGATGATCGAGAGAGCCTGTGTGCAGTCTGCTTGGATTGTATTCAGGGAAGAGATGAAGTCAGAGAGCTCTGCAACTGTTCTCATGTGTTTCATATGAACTGCCTGGATAGCTGGGTGGATCAAGGTCAGGTTACCTGCCCAACTTGCAGGTCCATGCTTTTTCCAAAGAAAATGGAAGCTGCTGAAATGTTTATGCTTGCTCGTGATGATTCTGCCATGGCTGAACAAGTTAGCTGAAGTCGCAGAACCTTATACATGTATGGTACTGCTAGCCCTAAATTTATCTCCATCTACATCTCTGTAAATGATTTTCTTTGATCTGATTCGTGATTCAATCTGTGTCTCTGGTTTTCAATTTTCAATTTTCAATTTCCTTATCCACTACAGTGTTTTAAGGGACAGATTTTATCAGATCTTCACCAATCAAATGAACTAGCATGGCCTCTCAATCAAGGTCTGACAGCTTTGCGAAATTGGCAGTATCAAAGATTCCAATAATTGTTGAAGGTAGTCTGTGAAAAAAATGCCCTTTTTAAAAAAAAAAAAAAAAAAAAAAAAAAAAACACGAAATTGATCTTTGGAAGTACACATGTCTGTCACTCAACAGTCACGTGATTCGTCCCCAGACAATAAATTCTCAATTGATCCACCGTTTATCAAACACTTCCCAATTAATCACATCAATAAAATTTATGACAAAAAAACATCATTTTCAGACAAGTAGGCCCTTTTATTTTATGATTTAAAGGAAAACAAATTTAATTCTAATTCGAGGGTCAACAGGCGATGGCTAATATATATAAGAGTACTGAGCATGGTTATCAAAATTGTGAGTTGACTCGCAAAATCGTATGATTTTGCGAGTCAACTCATCAAATCTTTTTAATTTGGATAAAAAAATTAATTTTTATCAAACTCAGTCAAACTCGATTAAAATCTAGACAAAATCATAAAATGGACAAACTCGTTTCCGATTTTACGATCGTGCAAAAGTTTGAAAATTTTAAAAGCCACCGCCTCCCTCTTTCTGTAAAGTTTCAAAATTTTAAAACTGGAGGGCCCCGTCTCTGTGTGTGTGTATGTGTGTGTGTGTATAGTATATTATACATATATATAAAAGGCATCGATATATTCCTGTACACCCATTTACTGTAGCCCAAGACACAAAGCACTGTGGACTCGCAATTTGTCCCAGTGCTTCGCGGGTGTATGTCTGCCTTTTTTTTTTTTATTTTTTCCGCCTGTGAACAGTGTATTGGCGTTTACAGCCCCCGCAAAAGACAAAATAGTGCACAGGGTGGCAGGGGCTCTCTCGGGTTTTCCATCTTTTTTGGCACAGTGCGCAGACGAAAATGGGCTCAGAAAACGACAAAATAGAGCACACAAACCGGGGGTTGGGTCGTCCTTTCCCATCAGGTATTTTTGTAATTATAGGAGGGGTCAGGGGCGTATCGGTAATTTGCCCATTATTTTATTATTTTTATGCGCGGAAGGCTGGCGCGTGTCCGGCCCGCGCCAGCGGGGTTCCCCGCTTACGCGCATCTGTGGAGGCGCGTGCGCCTTCGTCCCGCCGTCAAAAATTGACTTCCGCCGCTCCAGAGGATGCACCGGGAGGTCCTCTCTCCTCCGTCGCGGCGCGTTTCCGTCTTAGATGTCCGGTTAAGCGGCGGCGGACGGTTTTCTCACGGTCGTCGCTTTTCTCTCTCCTGCCGCCTCCAAAGTAAGCTCCGGTCCCTGATGTTTTTGTAAAGTATATTTTGGTCCCTGAGGTTTGGATTTCATTTTGCATTACTGATTTATTCAAATTAGAGTTTTATTGTTTTCAATTGTGCCCTTCAATTAAAACTGATTATATAAGAAGTTTTTATTTCAGTCCTTATAGTCTTGATTTTTTATTTACTTCTTATTCCTTCAATTATTCCGGTCCGGATGTTTTGATTTCTTTAATTTGGTCCTCCAATTAAAATTGGTAATATATACAAAGTTTGATTTCAGTCCCTCTTCTTCTGATTTTGTTTTAAATGGCAGCAGTTTTCATTATTTATTTTTGGTCCTCCAAATATTTTTTTCTTTAATTTTATCTTTCAATTGGAATTAATTTAATATATGTTATTTTTCATGTTGGTCCTTATTCTTTTAATTTTTTATTTATTATTAATTCATTTTTTTAATGTTTATTTTGTATTTTTTATTAATTGATTATTTTATTGTTTTTTATACAAATATTTTGCTTTTTTGTAATAATTTTCCAGGGCAATTTAATTATTTGAATTCCTTTTTTATTAATATTGCTCCTTGTTTCTCTTTGTTCATTTGTTTTGTTTTTTGGTTCTCTTTTTTTTCTTCTTTTGATTGGGTGATTTTTATGATTTGATTATTTATGCAATAATCATGATCATTTCAGTGGTTGTTTTTTAGTGATTTTTCAGGATAATTTAATTATTGAGATTGTTTTGACAGTAATGTTGGTAATAATTTTAACTATTATTGTAATGATAATAACATAACAATCACAGAAGGACAGATTTTCAATTTATGTATTCATCTTTTTGTCGATAGAAATTTAACTATTTATTTTTTTTATTTCATTATTAGAGGGTTTTTTATATTAATTCATTTAGTTGTTGTTTTTTATATCTTAGACAATGTATATTTTTTATTCGTATTTATACATCTATACTTATAGTTTTTTTTATAGGTTTTTTTGTTGGGATTTTTTTTTATCGGTTCAATCCTAAGATTTGAATTTAAATTAGTAGTCATTTTAAAATTAATACTGCCTTTTTTCCTTTACTTATTTTTTTTGGTTTTCTGTTATTTTTATTTGATTTTCGGATTGAATGATTTTACTATTTACACAATAATAATGATAATTTTAGTTATTGTTTTTTATTAGTTTTTTTTTTATAAATCTTTTTTTTTTAATTTTTCAAGGCAATTAAATTCTTTTTCAAGCCAATTGATTTATATTAATGTCAAATTTATATATTTTATACAAAACTTGCACTTCATAAAAATTATATACAAATTTATTATTTTTTACGTTCAAAAAAATATGATTCCGCCCGCGACAAGGCGCGGGTGCCATGGCTAGATGTTTTCTTTTTATTTCTATTTGTTCTTTGGATTAGATCATTGTTATAATTTTATTATTTGCGCAATAATAATGAAAATTTTAGTTGTTATTTTTTAATAAAAATCTTTTCATTTTTTTAAGATTTTCCTGAAATTTTAATTTATATCGGTGATCATTTTAAAAGTAATATTACTCTATTTTTCCCTTTAGTCATTTTTCTTTTGTTCTCTGTTTCTTCATTTGTTCTTTAGATTATATGATTTTTATGATTTTATTATTGATGCAATAATAATGATAATTTTAGTTATTATTTTTTTATTGTTTTCTTTATAAAAATCTTTTGCTTTGTTTTTTTTTTATTTTCCAGGGAAATTTAATTATTTCAATTCTTTTGATAGTAATGTTTGTAATAATTTTAGCTTTTATAGCAATGATAATGGCAATAACGTTAGGATGAATTTTCAATCTATGTTGTCGTCTTTTTATTGATAGAAAATTAACAACTTATTTTTTAAAATTTTATTATTTTGGGTATTTTCACAATTTATATTTTATTTTTGTTTGATTTAAATTGAATTATAAAATGAACTAATCTTAATACAGTGATCTGAATAATTCAAATATCCGAGTTTTCTTGCTTTTTTTATGATGATGATAAATTCATGTTGGTTATTTCGTTTGAAACTACTAAATAGATAAATTTATATCGATTTTAAATTCATATATTTTATAGAAAACTTGCACTTGACATGAATTCTGCACAGATTTATTATTTTAGCTAAATTTATATTATAATAAAAAAAATACACACAATTAATATTTTTTACATTGAAAAAAAAATTGTGCCGCCTGTGGCGAAGCGCGGGGGCATTGTTATATATATATATTATCTCTCTCTCTCTCTCTCTCTCTCTCTCACACACACACACACACACACACACACACACACACACACATATATATATGGAATCACTCTTGAAAATCAATAATGTTAACTTTAAAATTTATACTTAAATTTTTGAAAAAAGTCTTTTTTTTATTTTTTACTTTACATTAAATTTTTTTAATGTTTTTAAATCATTTTCATGTCCTGATATTAAAATAATTTGTTAGAGTTGGAGCTAGTACTAGCAATATCGGTGTTGGTACCAGTATTAATACTGATAAGCCTTTCAATAGTAATGCTTTTGATGAATGTATTAAAAATAACGAGGAAAATAATGGTCATGAGACTGATTTTAATTTATATAGCACATCAACAAAATATTTATTTTAAATTTGTTAGTTCTTACCTAATGAAATTCTATGGACATAATTATTTTGTAATGTATTTTTAAGTTATTTTAAATCATGTATGAACCTTAACTAATAAAGTTTTATGGCCATAATTATATTGTATTGTATTCGGAAATATTTTACTTACGATCTTACGATCCGATTTTTCGAAGCCTCTTCGTCGTGTCAAAATCGTGATTTTGACAACCATGGTCCTGAGGATCAATTGATAATTGAGAGATGAATATTTCTTTTTATGTCTGTTATGAATATAGTTGAGGTTATTTCTAAAATATTTTTTTATTTAAAAATAAATGATTTTTTCTATTTTTGAAATATTTTTTTGATATCAGCACATAAAAATAATCTAAAATAATTTAAAAAAATAATTTAAAATAAAAAATAAAAATAAAATATTTTTTTTCCAAAAATATTTTTGAAACACAGTGTCAAACACCCACTTTGTGTGTTTAAGACACAACCAAAAAATAAAAGAAATACACTTCAAAACTATATAAAAAAAAACTAAGAATACAATTACTACTGTGATACTTATGCATGGAAATCTATTGTCAAAAAGCTATATCAACTTTTTTATATAAAAAATTAAAAAACATGTAATCAAATTTAATAAAAAATAAAAAATAAGTTTTGTTTTCCTTAAACAAAAAAAAATTAGAAAACATAATTAAATTAAAATAAAATAAATAAACCATCTCCTGTAAATAGAACACTCTAAAAATCTAATAATACCGAGTAGAAATAAAATATTTTTTTAAAACTGAATAGAAAAATAACTAAAAATATATCTATTTTCTTACAGACATCATATCACTTACCAGTGTAGTTTGTGTAGTTAGAACTATATATAGTAATAAAAAACATTTTTCATTGATATTTTAAGTTTTGTTCTCCATTTTATTTTTTAAATAAAAAATCTGAAATTACGTTCCTTCCTGGAAAGCTAGAAAAACATTTCACACTGAAATGATAAAAAAATATATACATATCAAAATCATGACTATTTCTTATACAAAATTAAAATTTATGATAGTCATTCTAATTTTTTATTTTTGAAAATCTAACCGTAAAATATTAGTCATATTCCATTCAAATTAGAAATTATCAAGAAAAAAATTATCCTCATCAATTATTTTTATATTATAATGAAATCAATAAGTTTATAACATTAATTAAAATATGAAAAAATAAAATAATTTCTTCTATGCTAAAAAAAGGTCGTTTATAAGAAACTAATATGAACTTATACAGAAAAACCGTGTAAATTCCAAACTTGGTATAATTACAAAAACTCAAAATTAGTTGTCTAGCTAAGGAAGGAAAATATTGTATTTAAATAGAAAGTTTCATATTGATTATTATTTTATCTATGATATATATTTAAAAATTGTATTAAAATGATTTGTTTTTGAATTTTTTTTAAATTATTTTTTTTGATATTTTTAGATTATTTTCATATGATAATGTCAAAAATAATATTAAAAAAAAAACAAATGATTTTAATACAATTTTAAATAAAAAAAATGATTTGCATAGTTTGTAAATTTTAAAGATTAGACTTGAATTTATGAATTGTGAATTTTCCGATGTAATTTGTAAAACAAACTAATGATTAACAAAGAACATCTTTAAAAGACGGTAATGACACCAAAGTTATCAAATGGGGTCCTGTCCTTTTGTAATAAGAATCAATGCATTCAAGTCATATCATGCATGATAAGAGAAATTGTATAAAAAGTCCTAGAAATCTTAACTTTATTTTAAGTTTGTCTTTCAAAGTTCAAAAACTTGCAATTATACCTATAAACCATCAGCAAATCATGGTTATCAAACTGGACCAAGAAATTGATCTGATGCATGATTAAGATTATGAGTTGGTTGTGATTAACATTTTTTTTTAAGAAGTCGAATTAGGTTATAGGTTGACATGGGAATCAATTTTATTAATTTCCAATTTATATTTTTATAATATTACGTCAAATTAGGTTATAGGTTGACATGTGAATCAATTTTATTAATTTCCAGTTTATATTTTTATAATATTTGGTTTCATTAAAGGAATAAGTTGATTAAGTTTTAGACCAATCTATCAAACTAGACCGAGTTTAATGATACTGCAACTATTTAATCCTAATATGTATTTTGCATTCTTCTTGCAAACTATTATAGAAACCATTAAAGTTACATATCTTTTGTGGACCTTAGTAGGGGGGAAATTGTAATCCAAAAATCTTTTCATGAAAGGATTGAATTTAACATTAAAAAATCTACTAAATCTTTTTTAATGCCCTAGAAAAATATTAAACATTGACATGCATAATCCCAAAGGAGATGATAATTCAATTATAACTATGCATGTGGGATGCACATATGGTGGCAATGTGGATCTCCCATTCTAAATCTTTTCACATAGATAGTGAAAATTGTTGTGTTTCATTGTTTCTAATTTCGTATATGGACATTAATTACGAACTATATTCATGGATAATAGAGAAATCTTCATAATTACAAAAAAATAAAAATAAAATTGTAGTGCATGACTAGGTACCTCTAGCGAAATTTCAAAGGATAAATTATAAAAATAATGAAAAATATTTTAAGTTTTTTAACTATTACAAGCTTTATAGTTAAGGAGCTTGCTTTCCCTGTGATTTCAATTTCCGAGTTATATAATTGTTAATATGATAGTTATTAGAAATTTACATGTTCGATTCAATTCAGAGTTAATAAGATTAGTTAATAAAAAAAAATGAATAATTAGTATTTGTTACTCTATAAAGAGACGATGAGCATTCCTATAAGCCATAGATTATGCATCATTTCCTTGTTCCTTCACTTTGGAAACTACAGAATGCAAGATTTATTGTGATATTCGACAAGATTACAATTTTCTCGGCCATATTATACACCTGCATATGCCTCCATAGCACGTACAGATATTGGACTCCGAACAAAATGCTCTCCATCAGTCCATGCCAGGCTCCCAAATCTATAATCTCCCTGAAATTTTGAGAGTTGACAAGAAGGTAACTTTGAACGACAGCGTTTTATAGGTGCTGTTGAAACTTAAAGTTTCAGGCTCGACTCTCATGCTTGTGCCAAACGGAGCCTGAACTACAGCTCTGTATACCGAAGCAACATTTCCCACGTTCGTCACTTTTCTTGTTACTGTCACTTTTGTTTTCAGGTCTGGAATGGTGATCGAAGGAAGATTGAGGTCAAGTCTAGTATTGGATTTTAGCTTGCATTTGATTGTGGCATTGGCTAAGCTGGTAATGGATGATCGGCTGCAGCCCATGGAGCAAAGGAACTGAATATAGTCCTCCGTGACGACGTCGTAAACAAGCCCTGGATTCACTGCTTTTCCCGGATTAACATGCCCCCCACCTATGTCAAATGGGTCGGCTTCCTTTCTTGTTGAGCCCTCCTCAAATATTTTCATTCCATCTGTTGCGGTTTGGGAAGCTGCAGTTCGTGCCATTTTATCAGGATTTTGCTGCTAACTTGTTAAATGACATGGAGGAATAAAAGAAGTAAATAATTAATGTTTGAATTCGACAGACCAGATGTGACAAGTGCTGATCTTATGGCAGCAGGAGACCAGTTCGGATGCAAGGATTTGATGAGAGCTACAATTCCTGTTACATGGGGACAAGCCATTGAAGTTCCTGACAGGAACTCATACGAGTCATCTTGGTCCCTGCTGGCTGGTCGATATGCAGCTAAGATGTCCACACCCGGTGCTGCTATGTCAGGCTACCAGCATCAATCAGACATTGGATTAACAGGTAATTAATGATGAGATTAAACATTTCCTAGAATTAGTGATTGCATTATTTGGCTATTAGTGGTTCTGATTTCCGACTAATTATATTTGATTAGTCTGCTTCGTGTACCTTTAGAACTTCTGGTGAAATTGAACTTGGTCCTCGAGAGGAAAATGATGCAAGTCGCGGAGATACCCTTTTGCCAACGACAGTCTTTGGAAAACTCAGCTTCGCAGTTGGAGACCTTCAAATGAAGTTAGAGAAATGCCATTTATTTTCATAGAACCAAGCTTTACGCGCTGAGTGCTTACCTGGCTTTTCTGATGTAGGAAACAATCTGTGTCCCTACTTCATAATCTACTTTGACACAGGGGACCTTGCATAACTCGATCCCATCATGGTGAAACTGTGCAAATATTAGTCCAACACCTCCTGCTTGAAAAACGGAAATTGATGCAGATAACATATCCTGTGTGTTCGATTCTGATAGACAAATTATGATTTTTCCTGCTGCTAATGTTGCATTTAGACTTCCCGGCTGACAATCCTTTCTGAATACATTTAATATCATAGCTTACAGGATGCAGGAGAGTGAGAATAATCCATGAGAAATCAGGAAAAAAAAGGGTCTTACGCCGAGTCAACCATGGGGTTTAAAGGTATGCGCTCAGAGTATGTAAGGCTTGCAAATCCGTGATTATGTTGACCTGTAGTGATAGATTGGCCCTGAATTCAAAACGCAAAAACAAAACTTAGCCAGGTATCTATTTGCCTGATTTGTTTCAAGAACTATAACCTTACCCA
Organism: Salix suchowensis; assembly: GCA_029030765.1. Taxonomy (NCBI): domain Eukaryota; kingdom Viridiplantae; phylum Streptophyta; class Magnoliopsida; order Malpighiales; family Salicaceae; genus Salix; species Salix suchowensis. Next base: position 5,892,811 of record JAPFFH010000004.1, read on the forward strand.
GAGGGTTCTGTTGTTTCCAAGTTTAATGGCTGCTGGAAAGGTTCTGTCAATTGTAGAGGCTGCGACAGTGATGAGCCAAGGTGCTGTATTCTGAACTGTCTGCGAGATAGGGCCACCATTTCCTGCAGAACAGACCACTGGGATCCCATTTAAAGTTGCATGGAAGGAGCCAATTGCAATCGAATTGCGCATATCAACGTAGGAGAACAGAGGAATATTATTGCCAATTGACACAGATAGGATATCTACTCCATCATGTATGGCTTTGTCAAATGCTTTCAGAAGATCTGCGTCAGTGCATCCTCCATCTTCAAAATTCCAGCAAACCTTGTAGATTGCCAAGTGAGCAAGAGGTGCTCCTCCTCTTGCTAAACCTGCGGCCAGTCCCTTGTAGCTTACTTTTTCCACAAAATTACCAGCTGCTGTTGAGGCAGTGTGACTGCCATGGCCCTCGCCATCTCGTGGCGACATGAACTCCCTGCCTCCAGCTGTGTTAAAAGGTATTTGATCCTGAAATCCTTTGACAAACCAGCGAGCCCCAATGATCTTTCTGTTGCAATTGGATGAGTTGAAGCTCTCACCCTGCTGACATATTCCTTTCCAACGAGATGGCACTGGCCCCATGCCTTCATCATGAAAACTTCTGGATTCTGGCCACACCCCTGCAGAATTTCACACCAATCCAACAACCTTCAATGATCCTTTGAAAGCATTGGTTTGAGCTAGCAAATGGAAAAATTACCTGAATCAATTACACCAATGATAGTTCCTTGGCCCATGTTGCTTTGCTCTAACAAATTTTGAGGAGAATGATGATTGAGACCAATGAATTCCCAGCTTCTAGTTGTGTGGAGTTTGTGAATGCCATTTGGAATTACTTGGACAACACCAGGAAACTCTGAAATTTAAAGGAAACAATCTCTTAAAAATGGAAATACTTCAACTGATTACTGGAGTTTTAAACAATTATGGTGCCTGCAATTTCTTCCGCCTGAGACTCTGTCAGTCTTGCAGCGAACCCAGAAAAGCCATGCCTGTAGCTGTAGAGAATTGAAATCCGTGCTGCTTCTTTGCTTCAACAGGAGAAGAAAAAAGTTTTAAGGATTTTTATGTAAGAATATAAACCATATCAACATCTACCTACTCTGAAGAGGAATGTCGATCAAATCATACCTCCCTAGCAATGTCGACAGCATTTCATAGTGAAGTTTTTTGGTTATTGCTGGATCCTCATGTTCTTTCTCTCCCATATACACAATGTGCACCTGGAAAAATTTCCTGTTCAGAACCACCATTAAAAGATTCTGCACTTATCTAGAAATATTTACACTCACTTTCTCTGTGGCCTCAGCATATTTTACAGAAACATGTAGCTGGTGTTGGATTAAAAAGATAGCTATGATCACGAAGAAGTGATTTTCGCCTGGCCTTCTCCATTTACTTGATTTAAGGTCCATCGGACAAGCAGAGATGATGGGTTTCCGAGTAAGTGTTCTTAAATTTTATGAGCTAGAATTTTGTCAAGGTTTACAGGTCGGTCATGATTGCGTTTGCAATTATATTAGAGCGTGGAGGAATATGAGTAAAGCTGGAGGAGACCATTTTTTTGGCACACCTTTTGCCACCTTTTGCTCTCCATGCTCAGATGCTTATGTGTGTGGAAAGGCTTTTTGAAAGTGTTTTTTTTTAAAAAAAATTATTTTTTGTTTTAAATTAAAAAATTTTTAGTGTTTGTAGATCATTTTGATGTGCTGATGTTAAAAAATAACTTTTAAAAATAAAAAATATTTTTTTAATATATTTCTAAACAAAAATCATTTTCAAAAACAATCATAACTTTCACAAACACTCCCAAACAATCATCAACAGATGATTGTATTAATCAATAAAAGAGAAGGTGATTGTGGGCTTTGCTGAAGATGATAGGAGAGGAACTTTACAGAGGATGATGGATTGGGACTCATATATTCATGCCATGTGAGGCATGGTTTTGTAAAGTAAGATTTGATGAAAAATTGATAGCCCTTTTTCTATCTTCCTCGCCCTTTTTTTTTAGTCAAGTTGTACAGTAGAGCATAAATGCTTGTTAGATTAATTATTTTATACAGATCCATATTATTTTATATTTGTTTTTTATTAAATAGAATAGAAAATAATGAAAATCTAAATTCATGATCATCAGATCAACAAATCTCTGATACCATATTAAAGAATCATCTTATCTAAAAAATTAAAATATTAAATAAAACTTTGATATATAATTTATATTATTACACCATCTTCTTGGGATTTTCCTTGGTCTTGTCACATGAACTGTTTTGATATTCTAGATGCCATTTTTATACATTGTTGAAGATAGGAGATCGATGCGTATCTGTCTGTGCTTCCTGCTAGGTTGATGGATGAAGCCATTCAAGACGAGTGGCAGCAGCAAAAACATGCTTGAATTAAAAAACACTAAAAAATAATAATTATTATAGTTATTAAACTCGGCCTAGACCGGCAAGTCAATCCCTTGACTCGAAGCCTGGTCTGGATTGGCTAGCTTTCAAACCTAGGTTTGTCAAAGAAAATGCCAACTTCTGGTCTAGATTTTTAGGTGATTGTTTAATCATATTACGGAAATTGTTTAGAGCTAATTATTTTATATATGTTTTATTGTGGGTCATATAACTTTTTAAAAAAACAAAAGGTCTGTATGCAAACTTTTATGACAAGTTCTTTTACATAAAAATATCTTAATTGCAATTCAAAAAAGTTCATACAAATATCTAATTAAATAATAAAGTTTAATCCTTATTCAACTAAAATTAATTAGACTTAATTAGAATTTAATAATTATATATATATATATATATATATAATAGATATTTATAAAATTAAGAACTAACAAAATATCAAAGTGATTGAAAAATAAAATTTGAAACAAATTATATTGTCCAATTAATAATCAATCAAATATTAATCGATGAAATTAAAAAATAAAATATAATTTTAGTTAATAAAAATAAAATAAAAAATATTAATTCTCTCTTGATGTGAAGGCCAAGAGACCTAAGCCTCTAGAAAAAGAAAAAGACCCTAACATGTGAGTTTGGAGCACCCATGCTTAGTTTTTTTTAAAGAACCATTAATAATTTGAGAAAAAATAGTTGATGATATATCATCTACATTTACCTAAATTCCATTGAAGTCATATAAAATATTTTCAAAGCTTCTAACAACTTACAAAATAGTTTTAAAATTCAAAATTAACTTGAAACTAATTTTTTTGGGATTACATCTATCATTTTAGGCAAGTTTAGAGAGAAAAAACATATTTTATAAACTTTTTATATTAAAAGGAATTCACTTGTTTTCTTGGCTATATTGGATTTAACCAAGATTTTCTTTCTCTTTCACCATAATGTTACCACTTTCTCTTTTCTTTCTAAACATAAGAGCTGAAAAAATAAAAAACGTAAAGTATGAGATGAAAATTAATCTATATAAATTTTAAAAAACTATAAATTTATAATTTAAAAAGTTGAAAAATCAAAATATTGGTTTAGCTATAATTTTAAAGAACCTTCTTTTTTATGGTGTTTTTCTTTCTCGCTTTAATCCTATTAAATGCTGTCAATTTTTTTTTTTTTGACATGACATAAAAAACACAATGAAAAATTGGATCGTAAAATCACAAGTAAGTATTTTTAACTAGTTCTATATTGATAATTTCAGCCAATAAATTATATTATAATAAAATCTCATAAAGAGAGTCACCTATATTTAATTGATTAATAAAATCTACTAAAACTTTCTTCATGTAGTCCAAATCTCTAATTTTCATAAATTTCTAGTATATTTCAGTCGTGATTTCAAACACATCATTCTCTCTTATCTGGATGAATTATTGAAATAACCATATATGTTTGGAAATATTGAGATCGTGTAGTTTTTCTCCTAACTAGAATCCCAATAAATTTTCACATGTAACTCTGAATGTGTACAAAACAATAAATCGAGATCTACTTTGACAGATTTGACAAGATTTATCTAGTAACTTTGACTCTCTAAAATAATATATTGAACTCTGTTTGAATTGAGAATTTACCACAATATATTTTAATGTGTCTTGTATTGCCCATTAAAATTTTAGCTATATCCAATATATAGTTTGAAAGATATGACCAATCTCACAAAACTAATCAACAAATATTTTAAGATCAAATTCAATTTTGCATATAAAAAATCTACGCAACTTGTAAAATCATACTAATTTTATATAAATCAAATATGATTTTACCAGTTTTAATTTTTTAGTATGATTTTAATCATATAATTTAACGAGATAACTCATTATTTTGAGTAAATCGATAACCTTAGAGATTGATAGCTATGTCCTTGGTGAACATCGATAAGTTTAGAGATTTGTTTTGAGTAAATCGAAGGCATTGTTGAAAATTGTACAAGTCAGTAGACACAATGATTGCTCTTTTGCTTTTGATGTTTTCTTTGGAATCGAGTGGGGCATCCATCGAGAGCACAGGCGTGGCTTTTAATTGTTTCTGACAAGCTATTCGATAAGGTCTCCAAGATGGATGATGGCCCTCGAACATCTTGCTCCCTCTGAAAATTCTCTTCTTTCATTTCATGTGATGACTTGTTTTTCTTGTGATGGACTTGTTTTTTTTATTAATATAGTTGTTCATTTCAGTTTTATAAGTTAGAGTTTCTGATTTCACTTGCTAAAAACAATAATTATAAAATTCAAAAATCAACTTAATCCAGGTTTTAGTTGTGGGTTGAGAGGTTAACCGAAACAAATTCAAGTTTTAAATTTTATTTTAAAAAATTCTGAAGTTTTGGGTTTTTTTCTTCAATAAAAAATAAAGACTCGAAACAATAATGTCTTATAAGTAGGAGAAAAAAAACCAAGTATTTTGATTAACTCGATTTGGATCAGATTTCAGAATTATCGAGTTAACTTGTTGAGCTGAGTTGAGTCTCATAACTAAACTACAAATAAAATTAATAAATTTTAAACAAAAATTCTAGATACATAAAAGAAATTAACAATAAATTCTGATTAAGGTCTAATTTATGATTTTTAAAATCTGAAAGAGTTAATTTACAAAGTCATGAAAAACGAGGAACTAAATAATAATTTACACGATTATATATATAGCCGTGCTGAATGTTTTGGGCCCAAAACTTCAGCTCTCATAAAAACGTGTCTGGATCCATGAGAAAGTATTGGGCTTTTCTTTGTAATTATTGGGCCTCAGCTGGCTGGCCTTTAAAAGATGAATAAATAAATCCAGTAGAAATAGAGATATTTCGATTCGATCAATCTCAAAAGAAAAAAAAATATAAGAAGAAGAAAAGGATATTTCAGTGATCATATAAGGATCACAAAACTACTTTATAGGAAAAAAAATATATTTTATTTTGATTAACTTATTTATTTATTTTATTGAATCATGCTTTATGGTAAGGACTGCCTACTAGCTATTTCTTCGATCTTTCATTTTGTTAAGAAAAAAATAATTAGTTTTCACAATATGATTTAATTAAATTTATGCCATTCTTGATTTTAAAACATAATAGAATTTATAGATAAAAAATAAAAATAGCAAATTAAAATAAAAGAAAATGTATAAAGCAAATATAGTTGGAATAATTAAATAGATATTTTCTTTCTTAAATTACTATAAAATTAGAGCCAGGAACAGCCATTTTTTCTCCAAACGACTCAAAACAAGGAACAAAGCAGAAAGAAAGATCAGGCAGCAGAAGATTTGAAGGTGTCCAAACGCTTATCAGTTGCATGCTGCACAACAGCTCGCCACATTTCTTCATAAAACTCTGCGTACGTGAAATCTCTGTAGATTGCTGGATGCTCGTCGTCTATCAACTCCATAGCAGCCCCGATTGTGGTGTCTGGTGATGGATAGCAGTAGCTTGCGACAGATACACGCTGTTTCTCGCAATTCACATAAACTTGGTGGTGCAAACTCTTGTAACGATAGTTACTAATTACCTGACAAAGAAATTTATGTTTTAATTTATTCTGATAAATAAATAAAGATTATTAATAAATTTCTTCCATTCCCTTTTGGCTTGTATGTTTATATATATAGTATGTGCAGCATTACTTTATAGAATCACCTGTAGAAGGTCGCCAACGTGAATAACGAAGGTGTTGGGGATATGAACAACGTCCACCCATTTGCCATTGTTGAGAACCTTGAATCCAGGCACATTATCTTGCAGCAGAATAGTGATTATAGTTGGGTCTGTGTGAGGTCTCACTCCACGAGTAAACCCTAGATCTTGTTCTTGACAGACAGGATAATAGTTCATTGATATTTTCTGTCCATGGTTGCATAAAATCTTGGCTAAGTAATCTTTTTCCAAGCCCAAGCTCTCAGATATTGCCTCGAGAAGTGCAAGTTCCATCCTCTTAACACTCGTACAATACTCCATAACATCCTTCCTGTCAGCCATCAAATTATTTCAGATTAAGATCTAATTAAAAATGACAAACAAATTTTAATCCCTCTTTGTTTATTCCCATTTTCTTTCTGCTGATATTTTCACCTTATAAATAATTTTTTTTTGAAAGAATACTATATATAATCATATAGTATAAGCTAGCCATATTTTATTTACCTCAATGAAGGAGGATTTGCAGGCCATTCATTCACATAATCTTCAAAAGGGTAAGTGCTAAATCTTAAGGCTTCCCTCGAGATAAAGACATTTTGGATCTCATCTTTAAAACCCATAAAAAGCTTGATGCTTTTGTTAGGGTCATTCGTGCAGAATTTCATCTTTTCTGGCTCTGGAAGTTTGAAGAATTCCCTTGTTGTCCCCAGTATATTGTTCGTATTCGTCTCTGAAATTCCATGGTTCTTCACCTGACATGTTAGAACAAGATTCTTAGCATATTACAGCTACCATGTACAGTTTATAGCATAGTAACCCTACAACAAAAGGGACTTTAAAAAATAAAAAGGAAAAAAAAAGTGAGTTTTAACCATGGTTAAGAAACCTAAACCTGTCCGATGGCTCGACCAAGGACCTATCCCAAGCCGGATTTCACAGTTGATAGAGTTAACGTATGTAGTCACTACTACTTCAATTTTTAACAACAATCAATTTAATCAAGTTCAAACACTTACAATTAACACTAATTAACGTTAATAAGTACAATCATTATACAATACAAATCGGAGATTACTTCCTATACATGCAAAATTTATAGATCACTGCAAAAAATAAAACAGTACCAGAAAGAAACTGTAGTGCTGGCATGCATGGCTAATTTGCTGGACAATCTCGGAGCGGTGAGGACCTTGAAGTTCCTTCATGTCAATGAGAGGGATGAAGCCATCTGATATCTCAGCCCCCCCAGATGCAGCAAGTTGAGACTCAATAGCAAGCATGGCTACTGGCTACAACTAAAGATGATGACACACTTCTCTTAAATCTATCTCTTGTAGGTTTGCTGGTGTGTTTATCAGAACTGTAATTATATATGCTATATGTAACCATGGTTAAAGCTCGGAATAAATTCCCAACCCACTATCTTCAATTTGCTTTTCTGCTTTTCTTGATTCCTTTTGTTTCCAGTGGTGTCACGGTGTAATTTTTTCTCAACTGCTCCACAAATAAACCTGTGCGGCAGCCCAATTCCGTGCTAGACTCAAACTTTCTCTCGTGTTTGTCTATACACACACGGAATTGTGTATTTCCTTTGTTTACGAGATCAATTGAGAGTTTTCTTGTACGTAGAAATTTTGCAAACCAAATATTGTTAACTCAGGAATAAAAAGGATTAGCATTAGGCTATGGTTATCATGTCTACTTCTGCTGAAGATTGCTTAATTAGCTGTCAAGATTCTGTGAAGTTTTCACACAAAAAATACTGCAAGCTAAGATGGGAGGTAAAAGTTTTCACCAAAAAATACTCCTGTCAGCATCTCGAGACCATTAAAACCTTTTTTTCTTAATGCATCCATGTGTGTACCTAGTTATGGAGATTGAGAGAGAGAAAGACATGGGTCAAAGAAACCAGCGATGATTCCTTCACCCTTGCAGCGGATGAAGCTGATTGCGAATAACATGAACAACTCCCGGGAACTCTTAAGTGAGAAATGTTAATCAATAGTCATAATAGTTACTAGTCTTGCTTTTGAACACACAATTGATCATGACACTCTTTTAAAAGTTATTTGTTAAGGAAATATCTCATTTAAAAATTTAAATTATTAGATGAGGTCCCAGAATATATTTAAACTATTAGATGAGGTCCCAGAATATGATTTATATGAAACCGTTTTGAACTTGAAACTTGTATAGATCCACATTACTTTATGCTTGATTTTTATCAAATAAAATAGGGATGGTGAGATTCGAAACTCAAGACCACTAGGTCAACAAGACTCCGATGCCAAGTTAAGAAATCATCTCACCTAAAAACTTAAATTATCAGGTGAGGTCCTAGAATATGATTTATACTATTCTATAACATAAGTAGTTGCACATTAAAGTAAAACAAAAAAAAAAAAAAGCGAAATTACTTGTAACCATTTGTGCTTGATCCTCTGAAAGTGCAGCTGCAAATCCAGAGGAGCCATGCCTGTAACCATTGACTTGACAGCAGCCTCTTTGCTGCAGAGTTAGTGTAGAATATGGAGTTTAACTATAACATACAGGTAAAACATAGTAATCATACAGATCTCTGTATTCTCATACCTTTTGGAATCAAATAATCGAGTTCGAGTCATTTGTCTCAAGTATGATTGTCATTGGTGTGTCGTGAGACATACCTGCCAACAACTTATGCTAGCAGGTAGTGCAGAAGTACGGAAATGCTATAATTGGGTCACATGAAAAGTCTAGGAGACACATTTATGGAAAAGTTCAAGTCCACCAAAAGATTTGTCTTGTAAATAGGCATAGATTATAATCTGAAGCTTGGATCGTGCTCAAATTCTATCAGAAAATTCTAAATCCCAGTTTTATCGCGGGTTGGCTAGAAGCTGCTTTTTAGTTTTTTTCCTATTTAATTTCGGATTTCGGCTCTTAATTTTCCTATCCGTCTAGGGTTTTTTTTTCCTTTCTAGTTGAGGTCGGAGATAGAACTATTTAAGCCATTGTAAACCTTTTAGAAGGTATAAATTGGCAGGAAAAAAATTTAGAAAATGACAGTGAAGCTAGGGTTCTTGTTTAGCCTTTTTCATGAATTTTGTCTACCTTGTTCTTTGATTCTTAGTCTAGTTAGTTGAGGCTGCGTCATCAGACTAATATGAGAATCAGTTACAAGCTTGAGATTACTATGCTGCTTCTCACGCATGTAACTATGTGAATCAGTCACCTGGCTTCAGGTGTTATTCAAAACAGCGTGGAAGGAGAGGAAGATCCTACAGTTGAAGGTTCTTACTTTTCTTTTTGTTATCTGCAGATGCAATAGAGCCATTCCAGCCATTGAGAACAAAGAGAATAATAAGTAACACGGACTGTTGATTTTGGTTTTTGTTTATGCAGGGGATATGATTAGGGTTTGTTCTTGGTTTTGCAGGGGATTGTCTACGGATTGAAGAAGAGATTCATATATTTTTTTGGTAAGAAGATTACAACTTCTTTTATTCAAATGCTCATTAAATAGAGATAGAGTTTTGATTTGAAACAATGTCTTTCAAATTCAAAACTTAGCAAATCACCTAATCAGATAACAACTAAAGTTATCTGATTAGGTGATTAGAAATTAGAAATTCAAACATTCAATGAACATGAGTGCGACATTTTCTGCAGATTGAAGACACTTTTCAACACAGACATTGAAGTTGTGTTTCTGTTCTTTCTCATGGAAAGAGTTCCCATTATGTCTACTACTATTAGTCACCCTCTACTAACATTTCATCTAACATAAGATAAAACATATGTTGAATGTTAGAAAATTAAATAAATTATATTGAAGGGTCTCACTTAATGGTTTAAGCTTTTAGATGAGATGGTTCCTTGATTTAGTATCAGAGTCTTGTTGATTTAGCGGTCACGAGTTCGAATTTCACCATCCTCATTCTATTTGATAAAAATCAAGTACAAAGGTAATATGAGTCCGTGCAAGTTTCAAACCCAAAGAGCTTTCACTTGATGGGGGTGTTAGAAAATAATATAAATTATATTTTGAGGTCTCACCTAATAGTTTAAACTTTTAGGTGAGATGGTTCCTTGACAAATCTACCATAAAAGGAGTTTTTTTCCCCTCAAGTCTACTAAGGATAGAGAAATTTCTTAATCTCTTCACTGTAGCATATTTCAAGATTTTGGATGCATTACTTTCCATTTGCACACCATTTTTTTCAAACCTTCCACATCAGGTTTTGTTTCACTCTGCTCTTTGCTGTAACATTTCAATAGTTTCAGAAAAAATCAGAAGTCAAACTATCAGGCATTGTTGAAAAGCTTGGAGAATAGGACACCTAAGTAATGAAAATCCTGATAAGATACTAAAATCTTGAATTAAGTTTCCAGTTTTTTCTCTCTTTTTTAGTGTCATATAGTTATTTCTATCCTGCATTTAAAAAACTTAAGAAGTTTACTAAAGTTTTGAATCTGTTAAGCAATTTGTTTTAACTAAAACGGGCATAACCTTTAACTCAATTATTGAATTAGGGTAAGCCCGGATCGCATTCGCTGAGTTCAGGAATCATTTCAAAGTTTTATTTGATTTAGTTTTTATTTTCTTATAGCAATATAGGTCTAGGAATAATATAAAAAGGATTGTTTAGCTTATCCATACTAATAGTTAATTCTAATTATTATTTAATCTAATCAGATTATTTTTTTCTATAATTTAAACAGCTATTTTCTGTAGTTCAGGATCTATTTTTTAGGATCTAAGAGACCCTAACCTTTTAATTTTCATTAGCATCAAAGAAATACATCAGAAATCATGAATCCCGACATTAGTAAAAAAATATCCGAAATTTTTCTGAAAACTGGACCACCCACAGAGTAAATGACAGGGATACAGGAAGTGTACTATGGCTGAGCTTCTTTAAAGCTGTACTTGAGACCATGGGAGCATACAGAATATGGAAACATAGAATGAATAAATGTATATGGAGAAATTATTATTTAAAATGAATAGGTATATGTGAAATAATGAACCTCGTGTTGACGCCAGTGTTTCTTAGTGTTCATAAAAAATAAGGCTGTAAGAATTCTGCTCTGACAGACAAGGGACTTCTCACAATATGCACTCCATCAGTCCATGTAAGGCTCCCGAAAGAGAACTCTGTGTTCACCTGGTGAGCTGTGGTGACCGTCACGGTGAAGGTGATCTTCTTAGTTCCATGGTTGAAGACTAAGACATTAGGTTTTACTGACACACTTGTGCCAAACGGAGGCTCAATCATCACTCTATAAATGGAGTTGGTGGCTCCTACATTGGTAACAGTTCTGGTGAGGGTAATGGAATTTCTGAGATTTGGTATGGTTATGGACGGCAGGTTAATATTCAAAATGGATGGTTCTTCAATGGGGCAAGCTGTGAGGTTTCCTGTGAGCCTAGATATAGCAGTGTTGTTGTAGTTCATGGCACAAAGATAATTTATGTAGTCTTCTGTACCCATGTCGTAAACCAGGCCTGGGTTTGCTGCACCGTTTGGATTTACAATGCCACCGCCATAGTCAAATGTATCGGCCAGCTTCGGAGGAGATCCTTCAGCAAATAGTGGAAAACCTGATGGATTATTTCTCCATGCTGCATCAAGATTTTGATGGTTCAATATACAGAGTCAAATCCGCAGACAGTGTAGTAATTGAGATCACTTTATTCAGAAAACTCAGACTGCCAAATTAAGGTCACAGATTGGATACCAGTCGTGACAATAGAAGATTTGATGGCTGCTGGCGACCAATCGGGATGCGCTGCTTTTAGAAGAGCCACAATGCCTGAGACATGAGGAGTAGCCATTGATGTTCCTGAAAGCATGGCATATCCACCCTCCTGGAATCGACCAAGAGGCGAAGTAGCAGCTAAAATGTTCACCCCAGGTGCAGCTACATCAGGCTGTGGCACAGAAAATTTTAGATGAAGCAACATGATGCAAGAGGTTATGAACAGTTAGAGGTTTGGTCACGCTAAATGACCTACTTGACAGTAAAACCCATATTTTTCAATTCGATCATTGGATTAAACTCAAGTTTTTCAAGGAAATTCTGCATGCCCTACTCTATAAAAGGCCATCCTGTTTTGCTAACTTACATATGGAGGCCTTCAAAAAAGTCTCAGAAAGATATTGTTTGATTTAGTTTTTTTCTCTTTAATTTCATATTTCCAGCCTTAAATTCGGATTTTGTTTTCTATTTCTCCTAAGGGATTCTGATTTTTCTTATTTGTAAGAGTCGGTTTCAAACCTATTTTGTGATCGTTTTTAGAGAGGCAGACTATCAGAGAGTCAACTATTCAGTATTACAAGCACCTTTAGGATTCTTGATTCAGACCCTTTTCAGATATTTTATCTTTCTTTCATCTTTGATTCCTAATCTAATTATGTTCAACTGTGTCATATCAAAATACTTTGGAATTATGCTGAAATATCTTAAACACAGTACAAGCTGTAACCTGCAACTTGAAGAAGAAATATGGGCATATGACCGCTGACATAGGTATATCTAATTTGAAGACAAGCTGTGCTCATTTTATTCTGCTGTCAGGAGATTAATTCCCATAAATTTGAAGAAAAAATTATAAGTTCAGTTGGTTTTTTATGAGATTTCTTCTCAATGGGTAGTCATTATTCTTAAGGTCAGTTCAGCTGAAATGTATAGCATTATGCAGGATGGCCTTCGATTCAAGTATATTTTACCTTCAGTATTGCAGGAGCAATTGAATTAGGCCCTCTAGATGAGAAATGCGCCACCTTTGCCAACACAGGCTTGCCTACGATTGTTCTAGAAGGGCTCAACTTTACAACTGGAGACCTGCAATTATCAATCAAGGTCTAAGGATCAAAAGAGAACCTAGTTCTGGTAATCCTGAAAGAAGATGAATCTACCTCGTAGACCGGATGTAAAACAGAATCTGTGTTCCAATCTCATAATCGATTTCAATGCACGGGAATCCATCAGTGCAGGGATACAAGGATTCACTGGGATTCTTAGCGACAATCAACCCTGCTCCACCTGCTTCCTTCACCACTTCTGAGGCACTTCTTACGGCTCCGAGAGTCAATGAGGTGAAGCAAAGAACCACCTTTCCAGCTACTGTGGAAGCATCAACTGCGAGAGCTTGGCAGACACTGCAAGCAAGACAGATTAGAAAAAGAATTTTTCTTTTTGTCAAAAAAGATACTGCATTATGCTGAAGCCAATAAATCAAACTACCCTGATAAGTTCGGGTCCAGTCCCTCGGCCTCTGGATAAAACAAGCTTCTGAAAACAGTGTCATTTCCAGAATACAGGCCCTTTTCCCTGCAATTTTTTGTGAAAATATCAATGCTGTAGCCATTGCTGAGCTCATTGGTTCTATGGTTAAAATTCAGAGATGCGAGTTTCTGCTACAATGAAGATATACCTGGAAAGTCTTATTGTTCCCAAGTGTTATAGGAGTAGGAAATGCTCGATCCATGCTACTGGCTGCCACGGTTAAGATCCAAGGAGCTGTATTCTGCACTGTCTGAGCAGAAGGTCCATCATTTGCAGCACCGCATACTACAGTGATTCCCTTGGCCACGGCATGAAAGGAACCAGTAGCTATGCCATCGCGTTCATCGATATCTGAAAATAAAGGAATTGAAGACCCAATTGACAGTGATAACACGTCAACCCCATCATGAATCGCTTCATCAAAAGCCTTCAATATATCGGCAGAAGAGCATTGTCCTCCAAGAACATTCCAGCAAACCTTGTATATTGCCAGCTGAGCTCGTGGTGCACCACCTCTTATAGTTCCAAGTCCAAGGCCTCTGTAGCTAACATTGTCAACAAAATTACCAGCAGCAGTGCTAGCTGTGTGGGTTCCATGTCCATTTGCATCTCTAGGGGACAAGAACTCCGAGTTTTCAGATGTATTCAATGGCTGACCATATTCAGCAAGAAATCCATCAACAAACCAACGGGCTCCAATAATTTTCCTGTTACAATGGCTTTTAGCCTCAAACCCCGTTCCAGATTCACAAACACCTTTCCAGTGGGACGGGATTGGTCCAAGTCCTTCATCACTGAAAGCTTTAGACTCGGGCCATATTCCTGATTCAGAAGGTTACTTCTTCAGAATTCCTTTCAGGAACATGCGAGAAAGAAATTAAGAAACGTCAGAGAAAATCACCTGTGTCAAGGACACCTATGATAACCCCATCACCCATGCTGCTGTTATGAAGAATATTGACAGGAGAATGAGAAGGCAAGCCAAGGAAATCCCAGCTCCTAGTTGTCTGTAGCCTGTGAAGGCTGTTTGGTATGACTCGAATAACGCCAGGCAATTCTGAGGAGATTCGGTGAGTCAAAGGTTAGGCATAACAGAACAAATGACAATTTTATGGCTTGCCAACACTTGGCCATAATCATGAAAGTCTTGATTGCATCAAAATAAGGTGGGGAATCATGAATGCATGGAACAAAAAGTAATGTCTGTTTGAGCAAATACCAGAAAGCTTTTGAGCCTGGGACTCTGTAAGCTTGGCTGCAAACCCTGAGAAGCCATGTTTGTAGCTGTACACCATTAATTCTGCTGCCATTTCCTTGCTGCAGATTAAAACCCACTAATAAAAAACAAGCAGTTGACTATGATTCTGATTCTCAACCATCCTGATAAAGTTTATCGTACCTCCCCACAACACTAGCAAGCATATCATGATGTGAATTTGATGTTAGAATAGGATCATCATGCTGCTTCCCCCCTAGATAAACAATATGAACCTGTTTGAATAACACAAAAAATCTATGGATCAAGTTCGTTCCTTTTTCCATTTGAAAACATTGTTTGCAGATTCTTGAAGGGATGACTTACACTGCTAGTGGCCTCCACCTTAGCCATCAACATACCTTGGCCCCAGAGAAAGAGAAGACAGGCCAAAGCACATACTGGTCTAGGTTTTCCCATATTTTTCAGCTGTCTACGTTTCTGATAGAAAAATGATGCAAACTGCTAAAAGATATACAACTTGGAACTAGAAACACCTAACGCTAGACCAAAAATGAAACCTTCATGCAGTTTGGTAAGAAATGGAAACACAGATGGTTTTGCAAGAAATGGATTCAGAGTTGATTGGCTAGCTATATTGAATCGAGTTGAATAGTCTATGAGCACAAGTTAACATCGCTTAACTTTTAAGCCCTGTAATGGATTGCAGCAAGCTTTATATGGGAGTGCACACCACCAAATCCTAGCTTGAAGCCTACCATTTCTTATGCTGCTAAGGAATTTGAAGCAGTATTTACTTAAGAACTGGATTACCTCTGGCAGAAAATAAAAAGTCTCCCGTAACAATACAGAAAAAACAAGAAGAGGCTTGTGTATACATGATCAAGAAAACTTCCCCCTCTAAAATATTTGCATATCTCTGTTAATTAGAAAATTGAATTAAATCTTATACTATGTTTTTTAAATTCAATCGGATTTGGGATTAAACCATCAAACCATGTTGAGTTTAATAGCATTGAGGGAGACGGGTGGCTCTTTGGTCAAAGAAAAACGCAGGAAACAATCTAATTATATTATCTATGAATTGTAAAATGAGGCCAGCCTAGTTGACTCTTATACGTTGACAATTCATGTGGCTTTTGGGTTAGATTTTTTTAAAAAAAAAATCTATGGAACTCAACATAAGTGCTAAATTGAGAGTCGAAATTTAAAAAAAAAAAAAAAAAAATCATTTGCTTGTTTTTCATGTTACATCAGGAAAGCTAGATAAAATATTATTTATCATTTTTCTTACAAAAATATTATTTCTATACATATAAAAATATCAAAATATTACTCATTGCAATTGTTTTTTTTATTAGTTTTTTTTCTTTGATTTTTTTTAAATTTATATTTTTTAGCTTATTTTCTATGAGATTATTATGGTTTTATGACTCGTGTCATGTGTTTGGCAAGTTCACTTTGATTAACTTGGGTTGTTTTTTTAATTGATTTTTTTAATTTCATCCTCTAATATTTAGTTGATGGAGAATCTTCCTAATTGTTTTTGAACATGTCAAGTCAACTAGATTATATTAAAATAATTATAGCATTTAGATCAAGGGTTTGTTTTTGTTGATAGATTTAGAAAGAAAAAAATTGATCATAATAGTTATAAACAGCCTATATGATGCTCTGAATTCATGCCATACTTCTTATACTTACATTTGGGAAAAAGTAAATATCTATCCCTCAACTATCACCCAATTCTCAATTAGGTCCCCAAAATAATTCCCAATCAACTCCTTCATTTAGTGGGCATTTCCCTATTAACCCTCATCTTATAATTCTTGTCTCTTTAAATCATAAGACATATAAGCACGCATTTGTCTTTCAATGACATCGTTTTTCTCTCATAATTTTAATTGTGGATGGTGGGGTTAGATGGGGGACTCAATTGAAAAACTTTTTTGTTTGGGAATCTAGTTGAGAATCATGTGATACTTAGAGAACAAATTTATCTTTTCTATTCATATCCCTTTGACTGCTTCAAAACTCTAATGTCAACAAATCATTATACAAAATCAATAATAATAAAAAAACAATCCATAGATTGCCAATAGAATTTAATTAATTGCCCCAAGATATCTCTTAAGACCTTATTTTAGCTTGATTGGTGGGATGAATTAACAAGTCTATTTCTCCTTACAATGGACCATAAGAAAAGGTTGATGTCCACATAATTAAAAGTTTGAATCATTCTTCGTTATGTGGGTGGTGTTCACATCACAAATAAAAGGGCTCGGAATTAGAGCCATACACTTTTCGTCCATGTTTCATACAATGTTTTAAAATATATTTTTTTTAAATTATTTTTTATTTTAAATTATTTTTGTGTGTTTTTAAATTATTTTTATGTATTTATATCAAACATAATTTTTAAAAATAAATATAACTCATTAGAGAGATAATATGAGACGAAATTATAAAATTAATTAAACAAGGTTTGGCTTTTAACCACTTTTCTAATCACCTCATTTAACACGGATGTATCAATATCTCCACCTTGAGTATAGCTTACTCACTAACACAATAAATTTATTATTATTATTTTTTGTGTTTTAAAACAATATAAAAATATGTTTTAGTTTTAGTTTTAAACTAAATTTTTTATTTTAGTGTTTCCATATCATTTTAATATATTAACATCAAAAATTAAAAATAAAAAATATTATTATTGACCATAAGAAAAGGTTGATGTCCACATTAAAATTTTGAATCATTCTTCGTTATGTGGGTGGTGTTTCACATCACAAATAAAAGGGCTCGCAATTAGAGCCATTCACTTTTTGTCCATGTTTCATACAATGTTTTAAAATATTTTTGGAAAAAAAAAATTTTTTTATTTTAAATTATTTTTATGTGTTTTTAAATTATTTTTATGTATTTATATCAAACATAATTTTTAAAAATAAATTTAACTCATTAGAGAGATAATATGAGACAAAATTATAAAATTAATTAAACAAGTTTGGCTTTTATCCATAACCACTTTCTAATCACCTCATTTAACACGCATGTATCAATATCCTCACCTTAAGTATAGCTTACTCACTAACACAATAAAACTTTTTATTTTTATTTTTGTGTTTTAAAACAATATAAAAATATATTTTAGTTTTAGTTTTAAACTAAATTTTCATTTTAGTGTTTTCATATCATTTTAATATATTAATATCAAAAATAAAAAAATATTATTATGGACCATAAGAAAAGGTTGATGTCCACATAATTAAAATTTTGAATCATTCTTCGTTATGTAGGTGGTGTTTCACATCACCAATAAAAGGGCTCAGAATTAGAGCCATACACTTTTCGTCCATGTTTCATACAATGTTTTAAAATATTTTTGAAAAACAAAATATTTTTTATTTTAAATTATTTTTATGTGTTTTTAAATTATTTTTATGTATTTATATCAAACATAATTTTTAAAAATAAATATAACTCATTAGAGAGATAATATAAGACGAAATTATAAAATTAATTAAACAAGTTTGGCTTCTATCCATAAACACTTTTTAATCACCTCATTTAATCTCCACCTTAAGTATAGCTTACTCACTAACACAATAAAACTTTTTTTTTAATTTTTGTGTTTTAAAACAATATAAAAATATATTTTAGTGTTACTTTTAAACTAATTTTTTTTTTAGTGTTTTCATATCATTTTAATGTATTAATATCAAAAATAAAAAAAAATATTATTCCAATACATTTAAAAAATATATTTTGAAAGAAAAAAACTATCATCACACGGAACGATTCCAAATCTAGTGGTTCAAATTCCTTCACGATCCCACTATCTTGAATTGACCAATATTGTGAAGATTAAGAAGAAAAAAAAGTTATTTTAATGGAGAAATAAACCATCTTGATAAGGCCATGAATGAAATGGTGGAGTAGCTAGCCGCTGGTAGATGCGCACGAGAGCTGAAGGCCCGACCAAATTCCACGGCTCTATGAACCATAGATGTTTTCTTGGGCACCAATTTCTTGCTCTTCTTCTTGGAAAATCAACGGTCTTGATTTGTTGATTCCATCGTCCCGAGGTGATTAAACACCCACAAATCCAGCCCTATGTTATGATTTTTATTTATTTATTTATTTATTTATTTTGTCTTTGGGGCTCTTGAAAACAGGGTGCACTGTATATTAACCATGAATTCGATGCATGTGGTATTGTGTTTCATCAACGGTTTTGAAAAACTTTGAAATTTTTCTATTTTTTATTTTAAATTAAAAATGTATGATGTTTCTATATTATTTTTATATACTGATGTCAAAAATACTTTTTAAAAAATATTATTTTTATGTATTTTTAAATGAAAAACACTTTAAAAAATAACTTCAATCACACTCCAAAACAGGTTAAAATGAACCCCAAGAGATTATTTTGTTCTTTGAAATTGTAATGTAGGAGTTTTACATCATTTTTTTTCCAATTATATTGTTTGAAATTGTTCATTTTGAAAAATAAATTTCATATTTTCTTTGATCTTTTTTTAATCAAGTTACTCTCATCTCATGATCTAGGTAGGAGGATTAGATTAGTGACTCAAGTTTTTTTACTTTTCTTTTTTATTATTATTTGTCCTTCAAAATTAAATTGTTTTTTTTCACATTTTGTGTTTTTATTGGGTTATTTCATTTGCAATATATGCTCGCGTGTTAAGGAGGGTAATTCTCGAGTGCATTTGTACTTTGTTTTTTGTTTTTTAATGTAGATTTACTGTTTTTTTCTTTTTTCTTTTAATTTTATCATTTTATATTTAAATTCTTGAGAAGTGATGTTCGTTATTTTTTTTCAATTCTTTTATATATAATGTCAATTCATGAATTGTTTTTTATTCTTTAAAATATACTGAGAGCACTTGAGCATCCATTTTGTATGCAAAAAAAAAAAATATATCAGTCCAGCCATATCAAAGCACAGACTTAGTAGAATTACAATAAATTTGAAAGTCCTGATGAGAAGGCACACATCACTAGCCCCCCTTGGTATGAACCATTGGAAGATACCTTTCCTACACTTGAAAAGGGAATATATTGTATACATATTTTGAGTCATTTATTATGCTCTATTTTTTAGAATTTCGTTAGATTTTTAGTAAGTTGTCTAGAGTTTTAGATTTCTTTGAGAATTATTCACTTTTTAAAAATTGAATATATTTTCAGGTATTTGAGAATTATTCACTTTTTAAAAATTGAATATATTTTCAGGTATTTGACTATGATTTTTGAGGTATAACGGGAGTTATACAACTCCATTTATGCGTTCTTTATCTTTATAAAAAGATGATACACAGGCCTACAACTCTTATGCAATGAAAAGAACCTAGCTTTGCTGTTTTGAAAGCCCAAAAAGTCAAGTCAAAATGCAGAGTTTGAATTAGACTAGGAATCCATGTGACCCAGACACTATCTCGGGTTTAGGACCATATCCAAAGTTTTTAATGCCCAAAAATTGCGAGACCAAGTTTAGTTGAGAGAAAATTGTATTCTCTACAACTTTCCCTGAAATATAGGAGTGTTAATACACACATTTATTGCTTCGAAATTGGCTCGCAATATCAGGAAGGAGCAGAATCATTTTCAGATATTCTTCAGCTTGCTAACAATTATGATCAGTGCATCTGTAGCAAGTTATCAGTCAATCATCACTATGAATCATCTTGTTCATCCACAAGAGATTAACCAGAGCATAAGAGAGAGTTATTATTTTCATTTCACTTTTCATTCAACTCACTATACCCGTATTCAGCCTCTAGAAACAAAGAACATAGGATACAAAAAAAAAAAGAATATTTGAGATCATAATGCAATCTCTCTCTCTCTCTCTCTCTCTCTCTCTCTATATATATATATATATATATATATATATATACACACACTACTATATCAGTTTTGTATCACTGTATGCTAAGGAACTCCATCACCAGACACCAGATGTGGCCTGCTTTGTAATGAGGTTTATGCCATGGACCCAAAGCTCCAAATTCGAAGCAGAACTTGCCTCAAAGTGAATCTCCCTCCCTGTCTCAGTCAACACCCTGAAAACCATCTCATCTCCAGCCTCATTCACCTTTCTCCTGTTCTTCAAAAACGATGGACTTGGCCCTGCCACTGCTTCCTTACAGGCCACATTCCTTCGGGTTGACTTTCCCCAGGTCAACAGCCCAGATTTGAGCATCTGAACAGCCTTCGTGTGCGGGGAACCTCTTCCCTCACGAGTGTGCTTCGAAAGATCCTCGCCAAGTAGAACATGAGAATGAGCCAAATGATCAAATATGACTCCCTCTGCAGCCTTGCATTTCGAACTTTTCCTAGCTAGAGATATCGCTGCCTCCCCTCTCGGATTGATAATCCCGCAATCAGCACCTCTTTGCAGCAAGATCTTGCAGGCATCAGCGTGGCCTTCCCTTGCTGCAATCATGAGGGGTGAGTTCCCACTGTCATCCACAGAGTTTATCGGAAATCGCATTTCCAATAGCTGAACTATCGCCGGCAAGTTGCCAACTCGTGCCGCGAAGTGGAGGACTCTAAGCTCGTAATAACTAGTCACTCTGTGAGTAAGCACAGCATCCAGCAATATCTCTTCGAATCGATTCCTCGCACTGGAAAATGCATGGTTCTGCACGAAAGACATCAATGCCTGACCGTCCCTTGCTCCTCCCGCTGATGTCAGCTCCGGCATCAATCAGGAGCCGGAAAACCTCGGTGTGGCCAGCTTTTACTGCAACCATAGATGGTGTCAAACCAAGACCATCATGCTTGCTCAAGTCTTCTGACGAATGTTGAAGGATCATCTGTAAAAGCTCTGTATTGCCGATTCCAGCAACGAAGTGCAGTAAAGAAAACACCTCTAGATTGGAGGAGCAGACTTTTCTTCCGGTGGTAATAGCCTGTCGAAAAATATCTGCCAGAGACGATCCAAACACACTTCTTTTAACCAAGTGCACCGCACTCTCCCCATTATTGTTGACCAGACCCAAATCAGCTCCTGAAACAATAAGCTCGAGGAAGCAATCAGCTTGGTCGGATTTGGCCGCCAACATCAGGGCCGTGTCGCCAGTTTCAGTCCTCGAATCAACTTCACAGCCATAGAAGATCACCTGTTTTAGTATAGCAAGGCAACCCATTCTAGCAGCCAGATGAATAGGACGAAATTCATGACCTTTCTTGGTCCTCAAGCGGTACTCAACATCAGCTCCAGCATTAAGAAGCACATCCATGGCTTCTGAATTCTGGCAAAGGATGGCATGGCAAAGAAGGTTTCTGCCTTGCTGTCGACTCTCAAGGAACGAAATCTGATGCTGAAGCAAGAGGTTCAAGATTTGGCCGCTTGCTTCATAATATTCAACTGCACACCAAACTTCATTATATGGCTCACCTAAGCATGCACCTACTCTCAGTTCCTCACCAGAGAAAATGTCCCACGACCAAGCTCCCAGCCTACAATAGCAATTGCTTCTCGCACCTGCCTAAATATACACTTATAAAACCCCATTCTTATTTAACAGGAATTACATATCTAAACAGGGAAGTGGTGTTCTTATAAGTTGAAAACCGATCAGAAGGAGAAAACTGTGGCAACTTAAGGCTTAAGACTGGATTAACTTAAGACAAAAATCACAGACCACGAGCTTGTGATATGTTATCCTAATGATATTAAAGTTCTTTAAATCACTGCCATAATTAGAAGCCTGTAGGAATGGAACAATTAGATCACTACCTCTAACAAGTATTTAACCACTGAAACTTGTCGGCTCACGATAGCAGCCACCAAAGGTGTACAATCGACATTCGCATGCAATGCAGGTTTGACCGATTGCAGCAGAACCCTCCTCGTGCAATCTATGTCTACTCCATTCTGGGGAAAAAAATGGAGAATTGGGTTAACCCGATGATTCCCTTTAAAAATTACTAACCAAAAATACTCAATCTGCACCTTGATCAAGGTGGTTACAACATCTACAAATCCCGCGGCAGCTTGCTGATACAAGTGCATGCTGTGCCACATCAGGTCCTGTCATCTCCGAGCAGATCAATAACTCTGCAGCTTTAGCTTGACCACAGAGGCAAGCTTCAAGTATTGCATCTTCACAAGCTAGTTGAGAGGCACCTGCCTTGAGAAGCATTTCAAGAAGGACGCAGTGACCTTCGCGAGCGGCAGCTGTGGTGGCGAAGCCCCGAAATAGTTCCTGGTTCACATCAGCTCCAGCCGACTATAATTGGAAACGTAGATTAAGATAAGATAATAAGTTCAAGTGCCAAACAAACAGCTCTAACAATTGAGACCTTGGCATTTCACAGATTGAACTGAGTAATGGATTTATTGTAAATGCCAAAACGAATCTTTGGATGGCATAAGGGATTCAGTTCTGCCATTTTTGTCTTGCTTCTACCTTTCTTTAGCCCCCAATTAAGCATGAACAAGCACTCATAACTATATCAGCAGGAATTGCAGAAACTCTGGATAATAGGTAAAAGTTGACCATTGAAAAAAAAAGAGAAACCCCACAAAGAATCGAAACGAAAATTCTTATAATTCACATCTACTGTTTTTGACTGGCAATCACAATTAAAAAGAAAAAGGAAATCAAACAGAGTCAATACCAGCAATTTCCTGGCAATTTCAACATGACCTGAATGAGCAGCTGCAAAAAGTGGAGTGACATCAGTGACAAAATCCCTGTACTGGATCTCAATCTCATCGGCCTCTTCCTCTCGTAACACTGTCTCAATGCATTTCACTCTCAAATTTACCGTCCCTATATAATTCACATCTACTGTTTTTGACTTTAAACTCTCTGTCACGAGCTCCACATCTCCACTCAGAGCAGCCTCGATCAGTCCTTGAGATGGCACCGCAAGCTCATCCCTCTCACTCCCGGAGACATAACTGTACCTTGCCATCGTCACACATTCGCTAAACCAATCCTACAGAACACCACAAGAAACCAGAAAAAAAGTTTCACTTTCTACAGCAAAATCTAGCCCAAGATTATAACGTAAGTACCATTCGTTGGGATCAATATAGTAATTAAAAAGATGCTGAGACATGACAAGTATCCAATGAAGAAGTATAGACTTGATCAGATCATGCAATTTTAATATGTTTAATACTTGTAAAATAATCAAAACGCATTAATTATGTCAATATTTCTTTTATTATAAGAGGCTCCGTGTGTCCCACTTCGGTGCCTCGCCCACGTTAGCGTTCTAAAATCAAGGAGAGGATAGAAGGAGAGAGAGAGAGAGAGAGAGAGAGAGAACTTCCTGTAAATGCATCAATCCTGTGTAAGCAATCTATATTGAAACTTGCATGGAAAATAATTTACTTTTAGTTCATGAAAAAAAATACATATAAGCTAATATGTGAGGACAATACACAACTTTAAATGGAATAAAAGGGTGCTAGATTATTTTATTACCCAATAATATTAAATAATTATCAAATCAACAATAATTGGACTCGTAATTGAAAGCAAGAAAATGTAAGAGTGCCAACTAATGATGATGGCAAGAGTGAATTCACTATTAGCTGGTTAGGTGTTGACATGAATGGAAAGAGTAAAACGCAGGTAAAAGAAACAAAAAAAATGGGTTGAAACAATGAACCTTGAGGCATGTCCTTGTGTTGATGATTTTAAGTAATTGTTTTACAATGTGTTTTCAAAAGCATTTTTTTGACAATGTGTTTTAAAAGTATTTTTGAAATAAAAAAAATATTTTTATTTTTATTTTTGTATTATAAATTAAGTTTTGTAAAGTACTTTTTTGATTTACTGATATTAAAAAAAATATTATAAAGAATAATTTAAAAAATTCAAATGGTATCATTTAATATGATGGATTTGCATCCACCTAAAGAAAAGGGACAAAATGCGTAGGGAAAGAGACGACCGACAGGAAAGGAAAGTGTAGCGAAGCATTGAAAGAGAATCCCGAAAGTGCAAAACCAGCACCGTGGCCCAATGGCATGATCTTAACTAGATTTGGTTGTCGTTTGTGACGTGTTTATATATTAATAATGTTTTTATCTATACATCATCAATCAATTTATTAAAAATCTTATAAATTATTTATTTAATTAAGTCTTTTTGAAAAGAAAAAAAAAGTGGATAATAGATATTTAAAATCAAATATGAAGGACAATGAATACGTTATAGTTAATTTTTAAACTTATGTCCAGACACAAGTGCAATGTAAGTTCTCTTTAGAAAATACTTTGTTATTTCATTTTGAAAAAAAAATAGATTTATTTATATAAAAAAAAACAATTCTTCACCTTTAAATATTTTTTATGTTTTCATACTGTTTTGATAAATATATTAAAAAAAATTAAAAATATATTTTCAAGCAAAATAGTTTTTTTTTTTAAATACTAACACAATATCGAAACAGTTTTTATAGTTATCATTACAATTGCTCATATTATAAAGGGTGTTTAGAGATGCGTTTGGTAAATGTTTTTGAAAAAAAATAAAAAAAAATATTTTTATTTTTTACTTTAAATAAAAAAAAGTTTTTTTTATATCATTTTTCATGTACTGAAAACAAAAATAATTTTTTTTTAAAAATATTATTTTAATGTATATCTAAATAAAAAATATTTTAAAAAACTAATATCAACAACACTACAAATAATTTTGAGTAGGTTAGCGAGTTAATCTGGTTTTTAACTAGATCAAACTGGGATTGGTACATGCTCCAGTTCAATCCAGTCTCAAATCAACTTGTCGGGAAGACCAGGTTCTACAAGTAAGATTCGAGGTGGGTTTTTTATTTTAATAAAAAAAAAAGGTTAAGATTTTAAAAATTATGAAGAAAACATTTTGCCTCATTGGAATTCAAGTATATAAAAATACATGCAGAAGAAGCAGACGAGTAGTCATCATCAAAAGGTTAGAGATGCGACTCAAAATTAATTTTGAGATGAACGATTAATGTTATCAGTAAATTAATTTGTTCTTAAAACAAATGGCCTCATAAATATTCTATCATGTGTTGTTGCAGATAATTATTATTTTTTTAAGAAAATAGGTTTAATGGCCCCATATTTATTAATTGGAATATCGAAAAAGAAAAGATAAGCATCCATCAATTATTCTTTTTATATATTTATTTATTTATTTATTTATTTGGAGAACAAAAGAAGAAGAAGCTATAACTTGGAAGGCCGGGCCTTGCCAATGCCCACCAGGGTCATTAATATCTGGCCACGTGGACAAGAAGCTTGGAGTTTAGAGAAAGCCCATTTGTGTCAGTTATTCAAGCCCATCTGTATCAGTTATTAATTAGAGGAAGCCCAAGTCAGTAGAGCTGATGTGGGGTGGGGACATGGGCCCGAATCAATTCAGCGAAGGGTACGTTTGTGCAATAAACTCCTCGTTGAATTCTTCACGTCTTCTGTGTGCGCTTCAGTTTTTAAGAAAAAATTGATTTTTTTTTTATTTTTATATTTTATTTTAAATTTAAAAAATTTAGTATTTTTAAATTATTTTGATGTGTTAATGTCAAAATAATTTTTAAAAATAAAAAAAATATTATTTTGATGTAATTTTAAACAAAAAACACTTTAAAAAATAACTCCATCTAAGCTCCCAAACAGACATTTAATGTCATCTTACTGAGTTTTTCCCCATGCCTGGATGAAGAAGAAGATGTACACCCACCCTCATGATTTCATAATCAATATGAATGTAATATTAGGTAATTATAGTTGAAATTATTTTTAAATTATTTTTTATTTAAAAATATATTTAAACAATTATTATTATTATAACTCTAAGTACTAGTCAATCTCAAATTGATACAGTACGTGATGTGATGTGACTTGAGATTTATAATATAAATAGCAATAAAGGGTCAATGGCGTAGTTTTTTTTCTATAAATAATTAACTATATATTTGTAGTTACGGTTGATGTTGTTTTATTTTTAAAAATATATTGAAATATTATATTTTTTATTTTTAAAATATATTTTTAACATTGACAAATCAAAATAATCTAAGAATATAAACAAAAAAAAGTTATAAACCTCAATTTGTCCAAACAAAATCATTTTAAGAAAATCAAACAAGATTTCATTTCAATTTTAATTGGATTGATTAAGTCGAGAGTTAACTCTTTAAGTCACCTACAATATGATTATATAAACTTAAATTAGAATCAAAAAATATTAATAATATTTGTTTAAACAATAAATATTTGTTTAAACAATAAATATTTGTTTAAAATTGTTCTATATTAATAGTAAATATATTTATTATAATATTTGTTTAAACAAAAAATATTTTAAAAAATAACTAATATTATCATCTCAAACAACTTCTAAACAAATTTGTATTTAGAAACAATTTTAGCATAATTTTTTATGTTCTTGAAACAAAAAAAAAAAAAAACAATATTTTCTTTTTCATAACTATTCTATCTTAAAATAATAACCAAACACTAAAAAAAAAATATATAATCCTCATGTGAGCATATATGTCGACTTACTATATAATAATCTATCCACGTATTATAGTCGTGTTATTGCTATCTTGTTCCTTGAACATAACGACAACGTTGTCTCCTTTGCTGTAGAATACAATTTTATTATTATCTATGGAAAATCATTTATTTGCAACGTCTTCAATGAATTTTGCTAAAATAATTGAGTTTACTAATGTCGAGATCGTGTTGCTGTGGTTAGAAGTAGCCTGCCATGCCATCTGAAGAGTAGCTCAGAGAGAAAAAAATAAAAATCATTATTTTTTTTTGGTCAAAACCAACACAGCAAAAGTCTATAATCTTGACAGGGTAATTTCTAAACAAATGGTGGAAGCAGCAAGTTGAATTATGAGGACAAATTTATGATCGTGTCAAGCACATGGAGCCCATAACCCTAAACTATGAGAAAGATCAGGCTGCTCCAACATTAAATTAATAGGGCTTATAATTGAGAAATAATTTCTTATAATATGGTTTAATTATCAGGTGTGATGATCTTTTGGACTGTATATGAATGCTAGCACATAAATAGATTTCAGATTTTTTGAGGTTGCTGCATTTTTATGGCCTTTGTTTAATATATCACCTGGCATGAAGGTGGACAACTTATGGTACCATTGTTTTCACCATCAGCCTCAAATCCAAGAACCAAACACTACTGGACATGTCTGGACAGGGACAAACAAGATGTGTTAGAGTAATTGCATCACATGACATCTGATAACAAGAGACATTAACAGGAAATCTACACGTAATCTCTCATGAGTTACATATTTCACCAATGTAATAGATTCTTAAACCTTAAGCTTTTTATATCTCAATTCAGGTTATAAGTTCTTTGAAAAAAACTATGTTTTTTGAAAAATATATATAATATTATTAAAGTAATAAAAAGCAATTCAAAAGAGAACCTGTCTGTACCAAAACTTTAAATTAAATGAGCTGTTAAATTTCAAACAAGTAGTTGTAACTATGATTATAGCCGAGAATAAAAGTAAAAATATAATATTGGATCGCTAGGGGTCCATCACTGCAAGTAAAAAAGCAATCATAAAAGGGCAGAAAGGAAGCGGTGACTTTTGTCATTGCATTATTTCACTGTACAAAATAGTGAAAGCAAGCCTAAATTATCACAGCCTGTGTTTGTTGTTGCCCATTTACATTGGATTTGAAAAGAAAACTAAAAGAAAGCAACATATTGATTTCTTCAGCTTCCCATTATTTAAGACAACAATTAAGTTCAGACATTGTTTTTGTTGTTCTCTTTTATCCTTTCAGACTTTGTAAGAAATGGGGTCACCTGTTTTGTCTTTGTAGTTTATTGCTACCACCCCTAAAAAGTTTTAAGGAAAGAAGGAAGCTTTCTTAAAGCTGAAGCTTGTTAGTTGAGATGGGAATAAGCAGACCTCAAAAGTCCAGTAATGGAGTTTCTACCAGATGGGTTTCTCTCTTCTGCATTGCCAGTTTCTTCTTGGGCGTTCTAGTTGTTAACAGGTTATGTTTCTTTCTCTCCTTTTCTTTTGTGATTTTTTTGAAGATCTTGTCTTTTTGAAGTGATCGGCTGGTAGATTTGTTGCTTGTCTTCGTAGGATTTGGAAAGTTTACCGTTGTTGTTAGTTCTGCCTTTGTTCTTTTGTTGCTTTATGCATAGGATGGAGAATCTTGCATGGTCTCTTATGAAATCATATGCAAAATATACTCTTTTGTGTAGATTTTGACTGTTATTTTATGAGTTTGAGGGCTTTTTCTTGGAATCCATGTAAGAGATTGGGACTTTTTGCTGTTCTGGGCCTTCTGGCCCTCTGCGTCTACAGAATTTCAAGTTATAGGTGAGGTGGTGGAGACTGTACCTTTTTTCTTCTAGTATGATACCGAATAATGAATTGAAAAATGTGTATCCCTGCTGGAGCAAGGCGTCTGTTGACTAGATTTAGATGGTTTATGTGTTTTCTTCAAAGGTTTGCCTCATCTGCAATATAATCGAGCATTTTGAAATGCCTGAGATTTGAGGTGAAGAATGAGCGTGGTTTTCCCGAGGGAAATGAATTCTGAGTAAGGACACTGTTTCAAGAATTGATTTGATGGTTAAGTTCATACATTGCTGG
Source organism: Salix suchowensis (assembly GCA_029030765.1). NCBI lineage: Eukaryota > Viridiplantae > Streptophyta > Magnoliopsida > Malpighiales > Salicaceae > Salix > Salix suchowensis. Next base: position 5,922,098 of record JAPFFH010000004.1, read on the forward strand.
AAAATCCTAGAACTTACTGGCTGGCTTGCGAGGAAATGAAAATTTACGAGCTGATGTGTTTCAAAAGGAAAGTCATTGGGTTCGTGAAGAGGCTAATGTCTAGTAGCTGAAGAGGTATGGGTTGGATATTGGTGGTGGAACAAGTCTTAAGCAAGTACCCGGTGATTATCTTCAAAGTTGGAAATTGAGCTCTTTCTTAAATTTTGATGTATGGAGATATTTCCGAGTTGTTTTTATGAGAGAAATCAGCTATCATTTTGAATATTAAATTTTGGGTTTATATAAGAGAAAATTCTAAGAGTGATCTGCCTGGAAATGCTATAAGATTGGCATTCATCCTTGTTAATTAGGGGTGGGTTTTTTTAAGGTTTCAAGCTTGGGGTTAAGATCATGGCAACCTTCTTTGATGTTAGTTGACTTCAAAACAAATTTTCTTTCTTCTCTTTCTGACTCAAATACTGGTGGAGACCTGAGCTAATTGCAGTCAGCATGGAAACCAGAATGATTCTCATAACATTCATTTTCTGTGTTTTATAGGCCTGGATCGTAAACCTTCATTTTCTGTATAATGCATCTGATCAGTTTTTCTTGTTAGTCAAACCAAATGACAGTTACATGAGCAGTGAGATGTAAAGCCAAAATGCTAATAAAGTGATGTTGTGAAAAAAAGGCAGCAAATTAGATGAGACTTGCTAAGTGATTCTACTTGAATGAACCAGTGAAAAGCAGTCCAACTTTTTCTGCCATTTCGTTTAACATTGTATCTCAAGCTCCTGGACTAAACATAGCATGATAGAGTGTCTTGCAGTTGTACGTGGTGCATTCTATTGATCATACATTGGATTGCTTCTTAGATCTTACTATTTTTAACTTATGCTTCTGCTACCTTCATCTATTAAATCCTACTGCAATTTTTTTCAAGTATGATTTGCCACTTACATGTGTTTTATAGGTTTTGGGATATTCCAGATCCAGGCCAAATGGATGACGAAGTTTCATCTGTGATGAAGGATCAATTAACAACAGAACATCCCACCGTTGATTGTCAGAAGCAGGCAAGTCAAGTTACTAAACTGTTATGTAAGGTCTGTTTTCAGTGGTTAAATGTGTGGATCATACTGTTTATGATATTGCAGGAGAATGCTGTTCAGGAAGGAGACATCCTTTCTCAGGTTTCTCAAACTCATGATGTTATCATGTGAGTTTTTATAGCCAGGTGTATTATGCTTCAAAAAAAATTCTGGATCACTTATGTAATGTAATTTAGTTCGCATGAATTGTCCAATCCAAAGAAATAGGCTATTTGTTGTAATAGGTTTTGTAACTTTGAATTGGAAGAGGAGCATTGAAGTATCAAATCACATAATGCCCTCATAATGATGATAACAGGGCACTGGACAAAACGATCTCCTCAATGGAGGTGCAGCTGGCTTCAGCAAGAGCTGCAAAAGGTGACAATGAGAATTTACCTCCAATGGTCACAAAATCAGGAAGCGAGCATTTGAAGGAGCGACCAAAGGTTTTCTTTGTCATGGGCATAATTACTGCATTCAGCAGCAGGAAGCGAAGGGACTCAATTAGAGAAACTTGGATGCCCAAAGGTTAAATCCAAATTACCATTCCTTCTCTGATGTAAGCCATTAGTGGCTTTGACGAGTCAGTAGATGCTTATGATTTTTATTATTTTTCACTCTAGGAGAGAAGTTAAAGAAGATGGAAACAGAAAGGGGTATTATAATACGATTTGTTATAGGACACAGGTATGTATTCAAAGGGTTTGTGGTTACTCAATAGTTCAATGTTAAAGTTTGTCGATACTGACCTTATTAAAGATGCTCAAATCTTTTGTATTTGACAGTACATCTCCAGGTGGTATCTTGGATCGTGCTATTGAAGCAGAAGACGAGCAACACAAGGATTTCCTCCGACTGGTATGTTATGGTTAAGCTCCATGTGACCTGTTTTACCCTCTATCTCCATCCATCTACCAAAGTAAAGGCTATGAAACTATTTGTAAAATCAGTTCATCAATTGCCGTTTTAGCATTCTCTCTCTTGAACTCCATGAGGAAACATTTTGCCTAGTTCTCCAGCCCTTGCCCTAATTAATGATAAAAATTACACTTGAATGGACAAAATGTTTTGGACCCTATTGAAGAAAATGATCCCTTTTGAAAGCCAGAGCTACTGGTTGGGGGAAGAGGTAATTCTGAATGTTTTTTCCAGCACTTTATGACAGTCACAACAAGTTGTCAATTACTATTTTAAATTGCTCATGTACAGTTACCATAATATGTTTTGCAGAATCATGTAGAAGGTTATCATGAATTATCATCAAAAACACAAATATATTTTTCAACAGCTGTTGCTATGTGGGATGCTGACTTCTATATTAAAGTTGATGATGATGTACACATAAATCTCGGTTAGTTTACTGGAATGCTATAACTCTCTCAAGAATGGAGCACAGAGGGATGTATTTCTGTATAGTCATTTGATTTAAAAATTTGACAGGCATGGTAGGCTCTACCTTGGCCCGTCATAGATCAAAGCCTCGTGTTTATATTGGTTGTATGAAGTCTGGACCTGTACTAGCACAGAAGTAAGCATTCAAATGGAAGCGGATTTTTTTTTACTGTATTGTGTTCAGATTATTTAACCTCTGTAACTCATGCACTTCTGCATCTCATTTGTAGAGGGGTCAAGTACCATGAGCCAGAATATTGGAAATTTGGTGAGGAGGGTAACAAGTATTTCCGTCATGCAACAGGGCAAATATATGCAATTTCCAAGGATTTAGCCACCTATATCTCAGTAAATAGGTAAGTCCTAGTGTTATACCATCATTCTATATGGATACTATCCTTTTTGAATGGCTGGTGCATGGCATTTCCTCTGCAGACACATACTTCATAAATATGCAAATGAAGATGTTTCACTCGGCTCTTGGTTTATTGGTCTTGACGTCGAGCACATTGATGATCGAAGTCTCTGCTGTGGGACTGCACCTGGTAAGATTGATGCAAATATTTTTTCTTTGTTCCTTTCCTGCATGACATGCAATTAATATTTTGATAGCCTCTTCTCCAGCACATCACCTGTAGCAAAACATCATACTAGCATGGTTTTTATCCTTGTACAAAAAATGCTTGCATGTTATGCCGAATTGTATCTAGTCACAGTCAAATAAAAGATTATTCACTAATGGAGTTGGAATGCTGCTGTGATAGTAGACTGTGAGTGGAAAGCCCAAGCTGGGAATCCTTGTGCTGCATCATTTGATTGGAGTTGCAGTGGCATTTGTAAATCGGTGGAGAGAATGGAGGAAGTGCATCAGCGATGCGGGGAAGGTGATGAAGCAATCTGGCATACAAGTTTCTGAAACTCCCCCCCTGTAATATAGTCTTAATGTGTCACCAAGGCTGTTGATTCAGACAACACCATCTGCCCGATTTTTGCTGTCAATGCCTCGGACGGTTGGTGCATGATTAAAATCATTACTGCACATACAGATTGAAATCTTGTAGTTCCAAAGAGTGACTCTTATGCTGCTAACCAAAGACATCAAGAAAATTAATCACTACACATACCGAGTCTCCCAGCAAAAGGATTTGTAGGAAATCACAGTAGCCAGATTTTACCAAAGCATGGATGAAAGAGATCAAATGTGGCTGCATGGTGTGTTGCCATGAGTTCTGATCGTTAGATTGAATCATTTTCCGAATATATATATGTATATCTCCCTTGTCTAATGGCCAGGTTCTGGCAATACTGAATTAATTATTGGGCATAGAACTTAGTACAGGTGCTATGACCTGTTTATAACTTCATTATAGAGGGTTTTTGTTATTTTAATCAGATATGCTCTGTAGTGTCAAGTGTCGACTCTCAGCTGTTTACTAGCTGTTTAATAGTTTGTCTCTAACATCAACTTTGTTTTTCCAAGATGGAATTCGACGACATCCTCTCTCTTCTCTACCCAAAAAAACCATTAAATAAAAGAAGAAAATGAAGTTTGATATCAAAATATATTTTCTTAAATTATAGGACTATTCGCCGAAAATCTTTAAAAAATAAGACTGGAATGAACTTTTCAAATAAATTGTAGACTTGTCACCTTAATTACCCGTTTTTGTCATTTTAGTCCCTTGCATTTCAATTCAACCTCCATTCTAAAAAAATATATATGCAATTTGGTTTAATTTGAACTTAAAAGAGCCCAATTATATAAAATAAAAATCATGAAACTACAATTACAATACATGGTAATTAATGCTTGCAAGCTTATCTTCATAGCTTGTTTACTCAAAATGGTTCGACCAACAACCTATCTCTTTCAGCTACATGAAAAGACATTTTGTTTTTAATGTTTTTCATGTGAAACACACACAGTTTGCTGGGTTTAATTTTGTTTTTAATTTTAAATATTTTTTACTAAGTTTTTTTTAATACACTTGACCAATATAAACGAATAGTATTTAAAATAACTCTTAATTAATAATAAATTTTCTTTTCAAAAACATAAATTTGATTTTGTAAAACCTATAGTGCACAAAAATATACAAGCTTTCCCTTTCTTGATTTGCACTAAAATTAAAAGAAGTTAATAGCGTAAGCTAAATCTTCGTAAAATACCAGAAGAAATTAGTACAAGTCGATCTAGTTTAATGGATCATCTGAGTGATTTGTCGATTTAAAATTTAAGTAGTGTTAGATTAATAAATATTTTTAAAAAGTAATTTGGTTTGATCTAAGTCGATCCCTTTAATTATTTATCTAAACCTTGTATTAAATCAATCAAAATTTAATTATTAAGATTTTCTAGAAGTGAATATTATTCAAGAAAATACTTATTAAACATATTTGAAAATTAGCAAAATACTTCCAATGAAATTAGCATTAATCTTCAACTTGTAGAATATAGTTCTCAAATTCATTTTCTGAATTTCCTTAATGATTGAAGAAAATCTCACATAAATTGAATATCTAGATTGAGAAAATGAACCCATTCTCATCACCATAGCCTTTCGAGGTCAGTGCACGTCGCAGCCATTAGGAATGTCTTGCACCATAAACCAACACATCAAAAAGATTTTATATACTATATTCTTGATGAAAATTGTGGACAACATAAATAATTCTGTTTTTTTCCATTGAAGCATAGTAATTAAACCACAATATGTTTTTGAAAAAAATAATTTATTTTTTTATTTTTATTTTAAATTAATTTATTTTGGTGTTTTTAGATTATTTTTCATATACTAATATCAAAATGATTTTTAAAAAAACTTTATTTTGATGTATTTCTGGATGAAAATCACTTTATAAAACAACATCAACCACGTCAAGGAAATACTCGCCTAAAAGATTAAGCTGTTAGGTGAAGTTCTAAAATATAATCTATATTATTCTCTAAACACACTCCCTAAAGTAAAAACCCTTTAACCTTGAAAATTGCACACAAGTCCATACTACCTTGTGTTTCATTTTTATCAAATAGAACGAGAATGATGAGATTCAAATTTGTGACCACTAAGCTAACATGACTGTGATACCATGTTAAAAAATTCACACTTGTGACCACTGAGTTAACATGATTCTAATACCATGTTAAGAAACTATCTCACATAACCTAAAATCTTAAGCTGTTAGATGAGACCGTAGAATATAATTTATATTATTCTCTAAAAAACCACACTCCTAAACAGACACTTAAAGTATGTCTGAGTTCCAAAGTTGAGCAGGTTAATTTATATCAATTAAAAATATTTTTATTTTTTAAAATAAAAATACTCTTCATGTATTACGATCAACTTCCCACATCGACTCAAATTAAACCACCTATTTTAAGTGCTAGTCGTGAACGATGATTCTTGGTCATGCCCTCGCCCACCGTCATTTAGGTTGCCTTCCTTTTCATATATTCCGTCCATTTTTCTGAAAAGTCAACGATCGCAAGCCATGTCAATTTCTCAATGGAGGCTAAGGATCTATTCACATACACTCGAGAGATATGATTTGCTGAGAGCTTGTCACTCAGAAAAGCCACAACCCCTTTCCCTTCCGGGTCCCAAACTCCATTACAAGAGCTTGAAGAACTCTTACGAGCATGAGGAGGAAATCCTGGGCCAGCTAGCTTGCCATGAAATTAATGATTAAAACTTGATTTTAATTACACGATGAACACATGTAGATGATGATGGCGTGTGTGTTTAGTTTTTTTAAAGTGTTTTTGATTGAAAATATATTATAATATATTTTTTAGATTCTTCTTTGAATTTCCAATGTCACCGCTTTAAAATTATTAAAAATATTTATAAGAAATTCAGTTTGATAATTTTTTATATCAAATATATTTTTAAAGTGCACAAAAATACATGTGGGAACATAAAGTCAAACATCCTCGAGTAACCGGATTTTTTTTATTTATTCATGTAGCTATTATAAGATTTGCTGCAAAGATTTAAATTATTCTAGTTTAATGTCATCATTTTTTCGTCAATAATTTATATTTTAGTGACCAGATTTTTTATCTCCGTCCAGTTTTTAAATTAGGATGAAATTAATTTATTTCATCACTAATTTAAAAATAAAATTAGTCGAATAGTATGTAAACTGATTTTCAATACTAATATTAAAAAAAAAAAAAGAATCTATACAATAACAAATCTCTCAACAACCATAGATTGGCAGATAAATAAAATAAATTTTCTCAAATCTCAATCTTCAATGTTAATAACATTAATCATACATTAAAACCTTGTAATATATATATAAAAAAAAGAAAAGCCAACCCTAAAACGTGATAAATGAGATAGAAAAAGCCGGACGCGGTAGCTAGTAGTATGACCACTGACCACAGACCACATCTCCCCGTATAAGAAGACACTCTCCATGTATCGAAAACCTCACACATGACAGCACCGCAAGAGAGAAGACAAGACACCAATGCAGATATCTCTCCGTGTGACTGTTTAGAGATTGAGGAGTTTTATCCACTTCTTGTCATTTATCTCTCATTATTTGCTATTCATCAACCTATCCGGAAAAGAAAGGGCCAAATTGAAGTGATATTTTGTAACTAATGGTATTGTTACAACACAGTTTCCGTGGTACCAGGTAGGAAAAAACAGAAGAATAGTATTGGGCCAACAGTGATCTAGATAACATCTCTATCTGCGGCTTATCTTTGAATCCTTATCCTTTTCAAATATCAAGAAGATAGTCTTTAATTTGTTGTTTCTTTTGTCTGTCAGTTCCTCTATAAAACCCATATTTTCTTGTCTTCTTTTTGGGTTTTTTCTTCAGGGTTGTGGAGGTTGTTCAGCATTGGTTTTTGAGGGAAGAGGGGGAGGGATTTTTTTTTAATGAAAACCCTTGAATAATCCTGTGCTTTAGAGGCTTATTCTTTTGGATTAAATCGAGGGTTTTTCTTGTTTGTTTTTGGTTTTTCAAGGGATTGATTTATCTGGGTTGTTTTTGGTTTTATTGGTTAAAGATGGCCTTAGGGTCAGTTTTATTGGAGATTCTGCAAAGACCTACAACAGGGAAATTATTGAGTGAGCTTTTGATTTCCGTGATTCCTTTGTGGGTTGCTGTTGCTATCGGGGTGCTTGTTGGGTGGGTATGGAAGCCTAAATGGGCTAGTAATTTGAGTAGAGAAACATTGTTGGATGCTAAACAAGGAGGAGAATTTTCAGCAACAACATTGAGTACCATGATTCCTAGTTTGAATATTTTGAAGTTTCAGTTGCCAAGTTGTGCTTTTTGGGCTGCTGATGATGGTGGGATTCAAACGGACTCTTTCTCTGTGCCACGAACCCTCAATTCTAAAATGCAGGTTTGTTTGTTGTTGTTTCAAATTTAATGTCTTTATGACTTTTTCTTGCAATTACTTGCTTTTTAGGCCTGGCTGTTTAGTATGTAAGATGCTCTTAGCTATGGATTATGATTAGAATTTGTGGGACTTGATTGAATTGGAAAAAAAAAAAGCCAACATGGTTGAATTTAATCGCGCAGTTCATCAAAAATGGAAAAGGAAAAATCAAATCTAGTGATGGAAGATGATTTGGAGCATCTGTGCAAGCTTGTTGAAGTGAAAGACGGAGGTCCTGCTTGGATTCAAATGATGGATCGTTCTACACCGACCATGAACTATCAAGCTTGGCGTAGAGATCCTGAGGTAGGTTTCATCTTCACAAATCGGTGTTGTTTTGTGTAATATGTGTAAGTGTACTTGTTAATGCAGTCTTGGAAAATGAACTTTTAGTTACCAATGCCAGTTCTTGCTTTATAATGCTGCTCTTTGGTAGACATGCACAACCCTTGTGATTGATGTGGATTATGTTTTAATGGATTTTCTAGACTGGCCCTCCACAATATCGTAGCAGAACTGTTTTTGAGGATGCAACTCCTGAAATGGTGAGGGACTTCTTTTGGGATGATGAATTTCGAGCCAAGTGGGACGACATGCTTGTACATGCTGAAACTTTGGAGGAGTGCCCTACCAGAGGAACCATGGTGGTCCAGTGGGTGCGCAAGGTGGGAAGAGTGCCCCCTTCACCACTTGTTTCAATGAAATATTTTGTTTGTGGTGGCTTTTTTACTGATTTTTTTTTTTTTTGTCTCAGTTTCCCTTCTTTTGTAGTGACAGAGAATACATCATAGGCCGTAGAATTTGGGAGTCAGGTCGATTGTACTACTGTGTTACAAAGGTATGAGAAAGATAGGATGGATGAGTTGTTTATTCTATTTTTCCTGGTATTGTACTTGAAGAGAGAAACTTGATTATATAAAACTGTTAGCAATATAGGTCATGAAACAAGGGGATTATGATTTCCATTTGGGAGAGATCTTATGATGTTGAATTATCAGTCTTGTGTAGAATTACTCGAGTGTCATATGAATATCAAACTTGATTACCTAGTCTTAGAAGTATTGAGATTCACGCTACTCTTGGTGTTGAATTTTAAAAGACATGCCTACAGCAGCAATAGTTGCTCATTAAACGAAGGAAAAGTTTCCTGATTTTACCATGTGAGTTAATTGCTGAAGGTACCAGTGAACCGCATCCCACTGTAATGGAAGACAAACCTGGTTGTGTCAGCTCAAGTCGTGAGAACAAATTAACTGTCCTCTTGTTGTTAGTCTTACTTTCTGTGTGGGGCTTTCATGTTTTCATTGGGATAAAAGTGCAATTAATATTTGATCATATTAGACAGTTATCTCTCCTAGAAACTTATTAGCATGTCTCTTATGTTCTAGGGAGTTCCTTGCTCCTCTGTGCCAAGGCGTAACAAACCAAGGCGTGTTGATTTCGTACTATTCAAGCTGGTGCATTCGTGCAGGTAATTTGTAATCTCAGTTTTCTAAGCTATACACATTCTGTACATTTTTTCTTTTTAAGAGTTGCCTAGCATGTTCCTTGAGTGATTGAGATGTCTATCTGCTGGAATGAACTAGTTGAATCAAAGAGAGGGAATGGTGAGCTGACTGCCTGTGAGGTGATGCTGTTCCACCATGAGGACATGGGAATTCCTTGGGAAATCGCAAAGCTTGGAGTTCGGCAGGGAATGTGGGGAGCCGTAAAGAAGTTGGAGCCTGGTTTACGTGCATATCAGAAACATAGAGCATCTGCCGCACCACTTTCACAGAGTGCTCTCATGGCTCAGATCAACACCAAAGTGAGTGAAGACTACCTGGGATCTTTGGAGACCAGCATTAGTGATTCATCAGAGATTGAAATTCAAGAAACATCCGCGAAACCTGTTGGGCATATTGTGCCTAAGTTTTTAGTCATCGGTGGTGCTGTTGCTCTTGCTTGTACTCTTGAGCGGGGGCTCTTAACTAAGGCTCTTATATTTGGAGTGGCTAGAAAGTTTGCCATTGGAAGAAGGTCGTGACGCCATTTTTGCCCCCTTGTTTCGTTCTCAGGGCACTGGACGAAGTTCATTGCGCATGCAGTGAAGTGAGAAACAGTCCATTGTTGATCTCCATCTCCCTTTTAGAAGGAATAGAGGCTGCCATTTTTTCTCCCAGTTGAGCTAAGCACAGCTTCAGGACGGAAAAGGAGAATAGCTCTTGTAATTGCTGTATTCTCAAAATTTAGCAAATCGATGTCATCAAATTATCTCAAGCTGCAGAAATAACAGCAGTTCAAGTTTCTTTTCATGTTCATTTAAAAATGCCATAATTTAGTAATTTTCTCCTCGTCCTTTTCTTGATAATTTAGGACACAAAAGACCCGACTTAGGAAATTGAGAGTGAAATTTGAGCTGAGGTGATGATCCATCCATTCATGTAGCCACCTTCTGCTAATAGAACTTAGGCCTGTTTGTTTGCTGGAAAGTAGTTTTTTTTTGGAAAGTGAATTCCGGGAAAGTATTTTCCGATGTTTGGTAGTGTAATGAAAAATAAGTTAGAAAACAGTTTCAGTGTTTGGTTATGTCATGGAAAATAAACTGGAAAATAACTTATTAATGTTTTATTTTTCTCAAGTTTATTAAAATAATGAGGAACAAATCTTATACATTAAAAGGTTGAATGAGAATGAAATTGAAAAAAAAATTCATAAATTATCTCAAATAAAATAAATAATAATCAAAATAATAGAGATCAAATCTAAAAAATTTAAAAAAAAATGAAAGGTGAATTAATTAAAATAATAATAATTAACATTTCATAAATTATTTCAAATAAAATAAGTAACAATAAAAAAAAATGAGAACCAAATTTGATAGATAATAAATTTCAATAAAAAAATGATAATAAAAAAGCAAATAACAATTATAAAAATAAGGACCAAAATTAATATAAAAATTAAATTTTAAGAGATGGAATTGAAAAATAAATATTCAAAACAAATTATATATAGCAATCAAAAGTTTGAGGATCAAATCTGATATAATCAGCAAATAATGATATTTCTAAATTTTTCACAACTTCCGGAAATTGTTTTCCGCCCAAATTGTCCAGGAAAACATTTTTTTGAAAACCAAGCCAAATTTTTCTTTGACTGGAAAATGTTTTCCGTTGACCAACTTTTCTAATGACAAACAAACACAAAAAAGTTTAGAAAGTGGTTTTCCGAAAACCACTTTCCGGAAAACAAACACAGCCTTAGTTGAAGTAGAAGTTCTGCTAATAATCAAGCCCAGACAACCTCCTACATGTCTACTTGTTGACTTTCCAGAGATTTTCATGGTTGTTGTTGCATGATGGCAGTCAAACGTGAGGTTCTTGGAAAGTCTTAAGAGTGAAACAGTCAAGGCAGAACAGAAGGCAATTTTCTGAAATGCACTGGTCAACAAAAAATCTGTCATGTCCGAGCTAGAACTTGGGATTTCAACTTTCAAGCATTCAAAAGGGTTTCACTGCCCATGTTCTTCTTCTTGCCCCATATGATACGATCATTTTCCACTCAGTAGGTGGAGAGCTGAACCTTTTGAAATTAATGGTAAACAAATATATTCACATTGGGTCAACAATGCTGCAATACCTCTGATAGATTAGTTGAGCCAAGATTTGCTCATGCATTTCTTCCATTCCACTTGTTTGACATTTTCCTTTCGTAAATAAAAAAGAAAAAAGAGTTTTGACACTTCCCAGTTCCTCACGATGCCAGCACCGTATACTTTCCACACGGTGCTGGAACCTGTTAAGAAACTACTTTTTTTTAATGCGATTAAATTTCAGTGACTGGAAAGTGATTTAATGTGTACAGTTAACTTGACTTATTTAGAAACCATCTCCTAAAAGCTTAAATTTTTGGACGACAGTCCAGAATATTATTTTATATTATTTTTAGAAACCTTATTCTTGATTTTTATTAAATAGAATGAGATCTTGAGATTTGAACTCATGATCATTAGATAAACAAGATTCTAATATCATATTAATAAAATATCTCACTTGAAAGTTTAGAGAAAAAGAAATTAATTTATATTATCTGTAACCTAATCAATTTAATGTGGAATTTGATGAAGTTGTGGTTCCTGAGAGCCAGCACAAGTCCTCAAATCCAGCCGTATTTCATGATTTCTCTAAGCATGTATATCGACACCCGTACCACTAGGGCATGTGCAGGAGAATTGCAGCTAGGTAGGGATTGACTTTGAATGCACGAAATTATTTTTTCATAATAATTATTAAAATCAACTTTGTTTGACAGTTTGATGTAAAAAAACTTGAGATGCAGAAAGATTTCATCCGAGTTTTACTTTGTATAAATAAAAACATTAATTATAATCAAAACCCAATATTTCATGGATTGAACCGGATCTTGTTGTCAAGTTAGAACTCGGCCGCAACTATTATTTAAATAATTCTAGTTTTATTGAAATATTTCTGAAAAACACCCTTTTAGAATTTGAACCACTGTTTTATGGAATCCATTATACTTGGTATAAAAAACTTGAGATGTAAGACCTGATTTGGACCGAGTTTTATTTTTAATAAATAAAAATAGTGTTCCAATTAAAATCAGTCGATTTAATGGTTGATTCTGATCTGGCCGACCTGATCAAATTTTAAAGAATTTGTTCTTTAAAGAATTAAATGAGATTATTTTATAAAAAATAATGGCCTACAATTGGACCTTTGAAAAGTAAACTTCGTTACAGTATAAACTCTTGTTACTTTGTATATAGTTGGCGCGCACTCAATCAAGATAGAGAACATCATCCTTACTGTAAATTATCCTGGAGAGGAGAAGGAAGCAAAATTGTGTCGGTGGTGACGGCAAAGCTCAAGCTATTTTTTTTTAATTAAGAAATATTTTAGAAAATCATATATTACCGAACAAAAATAAATTAATATAAATTATATTATGAAATCTCTTTTAACCACTTAAGTTTTTAGGTGAATTGATTTCCAACTCATTTCTATAATATAATTTATATTATTCTCTGATACATGATGCTCTTGATTCTTGTTTATGAACCAATATAACATCTAGGAACCATCTCACTTAAAAATTTTAAGTTGTTAGATAAGATCATAAGAAATGATTTATATTATTCTTTAATACTCCCTTCAAGTGAAGGTCTTTTGACCTTGAAACTTGCACATATATCCATACTAACTTGTGAATATTTTTTATCAAACAGAATGAAAAGTAGTGAGATTTAAACTCGTAACCGTTGAGTCAACTAGATTCTAATACCATGTTAAAAACTTAAACTGTTAGATATAATTTATATTATTCTACAACCAACTATGCTAATTTGATAATTTTTATGCCATGGATGAATGGGCTCATAGGGTATAGATGGGAGAATAGAGTATGCTGTCTGAAATTTATCCAAGTGATGCATCAGCACAAGAGAATTGCCAGCAAATTCGAGCAGAGGGGAGGGGATCCTGGCTCTGACAGGAGTGACCCAAGCAACACATGACTGCCATGATTTGCGAGCATCCCATAAAACACAGCTCTGTGCTTAGACAAGTTAATCAACGATTCATCAATTAAGAAAAAAAATCAATATTATTTCAAAGAAAAAATAGGCTGGAAATAGATTTTCTCATTACTATCGCAGCCTCAGATAGATCAATCAAAGAATAATTCCTATCCGTTTCTTCTCTGTGAATTTCCTGCAAGTGATCTCAGTAGTTAACGAAGGTCTCGAAACAGTTGAGCCCATCGAGCTCTGGTGCAAACCTCGGCGTCTTCTTCTCCTGTTTCCCAGTCCATGATCTCGAGGAGCTTCCTTCTTGATTCTTGATCAAATCATCTTCACCCACCGTGCTGCTCGAAACCCTCCTGGTAGTGCTATCCATGGCTGTAAAAGCAAAAGAAGACTTCACTTTTTGATTCAAGAATTCATTACACGCAGCATCGAAAGAGCTGAACATAGAATTCATGATCTCTCAACAAAATCTTGATCACCCCAACTCTCGAGAAGCAGTAGAAGATCTTTTGAAAGCAGAGAGCAAGGTTTTGTTGGCAAGTTTGATGAGTAGCAATGTCAAGAAAAGCTATATATATATAGTGGTAAAGAGAGGAAGGAACCTTGACCGCCTTTGAAAAACAAGGTTGTGGGATTCTTTTTATTACAAAGTGTTTTTTTATTAAAAAATATATTAAAATTATATTTTTTTTTAATTTTTAAAAGATTATTTTTAACATTAGCATATCAAAATGATCTAAAAACCACTAAATTTTGTTAATTTAAACTATAAAATAAAAAATATCATTTTTTTGCACTCCCAAACATCCCCTAAGTATTTGGTAATATGATTGAGGTTATTTTTTAAAAATAATTTTTTATTTAAAAATATATTAAAATAATAGTTTTTTATTTTTAAAAAATTATTCTGATATCATTATATAAAAATAATCTAAAAATATAAAAAAAAATAATTTAATATAAAAAAAATAATTTTTTTTTTTTTAAATTTAGAAACACAATGATAAACAAACAAGTTATAATTCGAAGATGGCTGTTCTTCCTCGGAGGTTTCAAAAGCGTGCGGTGAAAGATGTCTTCTTGTGGAGCCTCCTAGAGATAACCATGTGACCATGTTCAACGATCAAGAGCCAGCCGCCTGCATGTATCTTGTCAAACTATGTTTTTTTCTTTTCGATTAACTTGATGTCCGGTGAAATTTACATATATCTTAATTAATTTTATATATTTTAAAATTAATAATTATATAAATTTTTAATAACCATTATATTAATAATTATAAGATTTAAATTTGAGACTATAAGTGAACAAATCTTTTTAATTTAATCTTTTATCACTATACCATGTAACTATTTATGTAAATGAAATTAATTTGACTAATTGGTCTCACTATTTGATATCATATATCAAGTAAATATAATTCATATGGTCCAATAGAGTGATCAGCAATCCAATCTCTAGCTGTCATCTTTGGTAAGAATTATTTATATTGTGAGAGGATTCATACCACCTAAATCTATCAATCACTTTAGCAAGAAACGACAAGTGAATGACGTCATTTCTCTTGCATATCAATTCTTTAATTTTAACTTTCGGCCTTTATAACTTATTATTTCTTTCTTGCCACTTACTTTATATATATTGCAGATTTTGTTTAGAGATTGGCCATGAGAAAGTGATTGGTTATTCGTAAATTACCATGTAAATTAGTTTATTACAATGGTATCTTTTTGTTTAAATTATTCTTGATATTGACTAGCACTAATCTATCGTATTTAGTGTCTATTTATAAGTGTGGTCGAGTTTTTTTTTTTTTTAAAAATTGATTATAAATATATTAAAATAATATATATTTTAATTTTTTAAAAATTATTTTTGATATCAGCATATTAAAATCATCTAAAAACACAAAAAACTAATTTAATTTAAAATAAAACATAAAAATAAAATAAAAATCATTTTTTTCAAAAATGTTTTTGAAACCCAATTTCATAGAATACTTTAATTAAGTGAGTTTTGCTAATCTAATAATTGGTTTTATTTAACCTAAGATATACATCTAAGATATACATGGGTGAGCTAGATTATAAATTTTTTTAAATTAACTTGTGAGTGGGGTCAACTTTAACAGCGGGCCTTGTATTTTTCTGACAATTATACTTTTTGGGCCTTCTAGAATGTTTTTTAATTGAGAATAGACAGAAGTTTCGAACCCCCCACAAGAACACCAAGTAGCCCACTAGCTCCTTAACCAATTATTTAGAGTTGTATACAAGGACACAAGCTCGCTACTTCCAAAACCAACAAGTACTTCACATAACCGACATATTTAATATGTAATTTATTTGACGGTACTAGTTAATTTTTAAAATATTTTTTTTTCAAATTTACTTTTACTTTTACTTTTAATATTAATATATAAAAAAATCTAAAAATATATATAAAAAATAAAAAAATAATTGTTTTTAAAAGCACAACACCGTCACAATAAATAAATGATACCAATAGCTTCAGGTGCAAGATAATTTTGTCATCTCGGTTAAAGCATATCCAATAAAAAAAAGTGATATGAAAGAGTTAAAATAGTAATATAACTTTTTGAATAATATAAATACACACACACACACTCCAATGAAAAAAACATAAAAAAATAATTTTACTTTTAATATATTTCATATTGGTACAACTACTTATTAATAGTAACCAATTAATAGAACTCCAATCAATTTTATTTTTTATATATAGAAATATATTAAATAAAATTTTAATTTCATTGACCAACATGTAGAAATAACTCTTCAACTTAGAAATTTTATTTTGCTATTTTAATATATCGCTCTTCTTTGACCTATAAAAAAATGAAGGATAAAAGCTAGTTTTTTTTAACAGATTTAACTTTTTTAAATTCATTGTACAAGATATTTTCTATGGGACGGAGTGTGTGTGTGTGTGTGTGTGTGTGTGTGTGTGTGTGTGTGGGAGAGAGAGAGTCCAAATTTTTACTATTAAAACAAATGACTTCTGTGTGGTTAATTTTTGTAGTGCTTGTTTGAGAGTGTGATTGAGATTGTTTTTGAAAATATATTTTCGAAGATGGACAACGCATCTAAGAAGGGTGCAAGTGTTGCTTTACACTATTTTTAGACCTTGATATGTTAAAAAATATTCAAGTTAAATTAGAAAACAATTAGATTTGGATTTTACTATGCATACTTAAAAAAAATTTTACTTCAAGATGTATTTTTCTTCTTACTAGATGAGTTATATCTTGGAGAAATCCTAAGCAAATTATTGTTGCCTCATATCTATATAAACAAAATTCATTGTATGTTATGAAGCAATAAAACAAACAATCTAGTTAAGAAATTTTATTTTTAGGTCTTAAAGTTATTGATTAAATATCAATATCAATAAAGATACACTATGATAATTCAGTTGTAGTTTTCTTATTTAAGAATAATAAAAATAAAAGTCCAAACAAGCATATTGACTTAAAGTATCTCATTGTTAAAGAGAAAGTGAGGGAACATAAAGTGTTTCTTGATCATTTTATTACTGAGATGATAATTGTGAATCCCATGACTAAAGCATTGCTAACAGAACAATATAGAAAATATATGGATCATATGATTCTGGTTAACCCATTTGATGTTTGGCTTCATTTTCTTTTAATTGATTATCTAAATAATTTTTTATATGTTATTTTTAGAGACTAAAGTGATGTTTTGTGCATATAAATTCAAATGGCTTATTGAAAGTTCATTCATAAAGTTTATTTTCTTATTAAATGTTTATTTTGAGGATGCAATGTATTGTAATACATGGAAGGAGATACTTGATTATAAAATATAATCGTTATGATTCATGTGTTGTATTTTTTATTTAAGTATGAGTGTTTCTATTGATATTTTAAATTCTATAAAGATACTGTTATTTTTTAGTTAGTGTCATATAGGTCAAGTGAGAGAATGTTAGAAAATATTCTTAAGGTTACTCATAAGTTATATAGATTTTGAATTGAGTGAAAATTAAAACTTAGAGTCTATTGGACTCTAGTAGTGGGTAAAACACATCCATGATAGGTGGAGGTATATAAATTAAATTATCTATAAAGGTTTCCTATTCTAGCAAAAAATAAGTTAATGAAAAGTTTGTGTCTTTGTCTTCTATCTAAAAAAACACTCTAAAGTATCCTATAAATTAGAAGATTTTTTATATTCTTGAGAGCACAAATAGTTTTGAATAATTGCTTCAACATTTAATCCATCATGGTAAGAAGTACATATCCTATTAATTTTCTGCTATATTTAAATGTTTTACATATTGATATTGTTAATGCCTTATTGATACCATTTTTGTTGTTCTTTCTCCTAAACTTAGTGAATCTGTCTTTTTTAAACTATCCAACTTCTTTTCCTTTTCAAATCCTTCAAAAACATATGACAATATCGAGTATTTTAAATAAAAGTTCAATATATGATAAAAGAGTGGTGACAAATCAAAAATTTAATTCTTCACAAAAAAGATTAAGATTGAATTCAACTAGGCATGGATTCATCCAAGGGTCGAGTTCATGTACTAAAATGACCAATCCTAGTTCGAACCCATATTGGCATGGGCTTGGTTAAACATTAAGCCCAAGTGCCAAGGGGCGCCCTATAGTGAACCAAACTTGGCATGGGCTAGACCAAATGCTTGGCCCAGGTGATAAAGGAGACCGTTAAAAGACCCGAGCTAGCAAATATTCATTCTTATCTTTAAATATCCTCAAACAAAGAGAATAAACCCTATTATTTTTTTCTCTTGATAGATCATCATAAAAGATAATGTCATGGATACTTGTATTTCAAAAATAATAATAACATAAATATTTATATCTCATTAAATGATTATGTTAGGGATGTCTAATCCTCATTAATGTTATAGTGAAAATCTATACCTCTCCCTTTCTAGAAAAGAAAATATTATTAGTTTTGAAGGATACATATACTGATCAAACCATAAGGTTCAAAACTTCTATTATCAAGAGATAAATATTTATTACATCAAAACAAGAACAAACATTTTTTATATAAAAAATTAATAATCTTTACAATATTTATCACACCTCACTCTAAAAAGTTAATAATTTTACCATCAAAAGATCCTCAAATCTCTCAAAAGATGACTTTTTATAGGCACTATAAGACACTTATCATGACATAATTTCTTATATAATGGATAAGACAAACTTGTAAGCAACAATTTTTTATTAACCCACATTCCAACCACCAAAAAACTTTATTCAAAACATATTGGATTTGGGAGCATCATCAAGTGGGACTACGGTCTTAAATAAAATCCTAATTAGAAGGTATTAATTTTTAAAAAGGATTTTTTTGCAATGTAATTTGAACCAATAAGGGTTTTGTGCTTGAGAATTCTTTTAGTTTTCCAACACTCTTTGTCTTCTCTTGAACTACTTCGGAAATTTCATAGAATGTACGTCTTCAGGGGAAAACATGAGCCCTAACTCTTATTTGCAAGCATATACATGTTTCAATTATAGAGAATATTATAAATCATATCTAAGAGCCCCCACCAAACAATATAAATTTGTGGGGTGAAATGACTCTTGACAAGATATTAATGATTTGCTTAACATATAGTATGAGTTCAAATCTCACTACTCTTTATTTGTTAAAATTAATAGCACAATATAACATGTCTATATAAGTTTCAACCTCAAAGTGTTTTCACTCGAGAATCGAGAAAACATGATAGATACTTTAGCTAATTGGTTCGGGTTGAAATGCTTCTTTCTCGAAAGCCATCCTTTGCTTTTGAACTTCAGATGGCACCTTCACATCCGTTGCCAATCCAATAGCTTGAAGAAACCTTACAACATACCAAGTAATGTCAATCTGCCACTATTCCAGGCCATGCCTGGCCGAGTACTCGAAAGCATGGTGATTATTATGCCAACCTTCTCCAAATGTAAGCAATGCAAGCCACCTTAAACAAGTTTACAGAACAAAATTACAAGAAATAATCACATTAGAATGGTAATAAAAGTTAAAAGCAGAAGGTGTTACCAGTTGTTCCTAGACAAGTCACCGGTGTTCCACGCTTGCTTTCCCCATATATGAGAAACTGAGTTTACTAGCCAAGTGATGTGAAAACCCAGTGTGATTCTCACGCCCTGACATGGTCAGCAGTAAATTAGTTTTCTTGCATAAGCTATACCAGAAATAACCTATTTCCTGTTTGGTACTGTATTTTAAAAATATTTTAAAAAAAAATTTAAAAAAATATTTTTAAAAAAAATTTAAAAAAAATATTTTTTATTTTAAATTAAAAAATTTTGGTGTTTTTAAATCATTTTCATGTATTGATGTCAAAAATAATTTAAAAAAAATAAAAAAAAATATCATTTTGATGCATTTCTTAACGAAAAAATACTTACAATAACATGGGGTAATAAGTGTTTAATTTTTCATGTTGTTTTAATGTTTATTCACCAATCAAATATGAATGAGTAAATCTTGAATATATTATTACCAGACAATATTTCTCTTTAATTTTCATGCCAATTGCCATTTACTACTTCCACACAACTTCAGAAACTCATGCTTTAAGAGTTTATATGATAGAAGAAACATATACAAAACGATAGAAACATATTTTGTTCAAGAAATGAATATAAAGTACAAAATAAATTAATTTATCTCTAAAAACGTTTTAAAATTATTGTCATTTTAAACTAGACCCAGTTTACCAATATAATTAAAAATTGGGATTTTCAACTTTTATTTTCTTGTACTAAATTGTGGGAAGTCAACCAGTTTCCTAAAAAAAGACCCGTAGAAGTGATACCGAAGTTCACCAAATAAAGCAGTGAGCTTTGAACTGAGCATATTGCACAGCCACCATAGTTGGATTTGATTCATACTTGTAAAGGAATACTTGGTAGAACAGAGCGAGTAATCTAGCTACAATAAGTTAAAATATCGATGTGGGCTTTGCCCTGTTCCTCTAATATCATGTCAAAAAATTATTTTATTTAAAAATTTTAAAATTTTTAAATGAGATTTTAATATATAATTTATATTATTTTTTTAACCAATATTACATATTAATTATTATTTTTCTTTGGAGAAAAAATAAATAAGTGTATTTCCTCAAGATAACCCCTAAAATGATATGATACGATATGATGTAGTTTTTCTGCTTTAAAAGAGTGAATATTCCAAGAAGTTAGATAGATATTTATCACAGTCAAATGAGATTTATAGGAGGTTTTGCTGCTATAATAACTAGCTGAGTTTTGAAACTCAGAAATTAGGTTCCGAAGATAATGTTTGAGTCTTTTTTTTTTGTTATTTTTGTAAAAGGAAATAAAATAATCTGTCATCGGTTACAATTTGACTGAGAGCAATTGTAGCAAATGAACATGTAATTAACACAATTTAGATAGCTTACCTAGTATAGACACTCTTCTCCTGTATAAAGATGCTTGTCTGTGTATAGAAATTCAAGTTTTTCAATACAATTATTTACATTTTCTCAATTTTCCTTAGTTTTTTTCATGATTTTTGTGTTATTTTGGGTTTTATGTTTTTTTTTCCTTTTTTTTTAGGATTCTGATTTTTATTATGTTTTAAATGTTAATTTCTGACTTATTTAAGGAGTTTTTAACCTGTTGTTAGAATAGAGAGCAGATATTAAAGCTATCTTCAGAATAAAGCTATGGTTCTTTGTCAGCAACCCTCTTTGGCCAAGAATTTTCTTCTATTGTGTTTTGTATTATGCTTCCGTCTATATCATGATCACATGTATTTTATTTTATTTTGAATTTTAACAGCATGTACTGTAATTTTTTTTCACTCAAGTGTATGCACTTTAAAAATCAATCAATTGAGTACTTCTGTAAAGATTTGTTGGAAATTTAGTAACATAACACAAGAACTCATTTTGGTTATCTCTATATATTTTCCTTTGAAAAAAAAAGCAAAAAAAAAAAGGAAGGGGACATGAGAAGTATTCCATACCATTCCCCATACAAGAAAGGGAAATCCCCCCCCATGCATATAGCAGAACTCCAAACGCAATTGGATGCAGAAAGTATGTGTCTTGCATGAACTTGTAAAAGGGTTGCTTCTCTAAATCCTCAACGTTGCTTGGCCCTCCACACTTCCAAATCAAATTTTAACAGAATAAGCAGCAATCAAACAATTTTACACTGGGAAATTTGCTCGTTTGTGTCTGTGTGCGCGAGGAGGATGAAAATACAAACCTTTTCAGTAATATAATTGGCATCAAAGAGCCAACCCATGTGACTGAACCAAAACCCTTCAGTAGGGCTATGTGGGTCTCTCTCAGAATCACAAAACTGGTGGTGGTGTCTGTGAGTGCTAACCCAGAAAATAGGATCCCTCTGAGAACAGAACAGAATGGAGCCATTAAAAGCTGATAAAACGAAAAATGAAGAAAATTAGAGGGGAGGGCACGCGTACCTGAAGTGCTTGAACACCGCAGTATGCAAAAAAATACTCGAGCCATTTGGGAAGCTTGAAACTCCTATGAGATAGATTCCTGTGAAAAGAAAGGGTGATACCTAGTCCAGTGACAACATAGAAGCCATAGGCAACCCAAAGTGCAGTCCAGGTGAAATAAAAAGGTGCACACAAACATAGAACATGCATCGCCAAAATGATAACAGCATTTTCTATATCCAATGAATTCCATTTCCTGCCCCAAAAGGCCTGCCTTCTTCTCCTCACCACCACATCTGACAGCAAGATTTTCCCGAAGCTCCCAGGATCTGCCCCTGATAGTGGTGCATACTCATCATCAGCCATTACTTGCAGTCCTTTTTTTGCACTACTATTTGAAGCAACCAAAAGATAATTTAGTTTTGTAGGTATAGAATTTAGTTTCCTAGCATGGGTAAAAGGCAAGGTTTTGATTTGCTTAGTGGAGATTTTATCAAAGCCATTGAGACTTAAAAGAGGGTGTGGAAGAGTGAGTGCCGACTGCATGTCTACGCGGCTATGAACACTAACTATAGATTTTAGCAACGTAGACATGCACTGGAAGTTTATATGGTCATGAGGTCCACGTTACTTATAAGCATGGCCGATGACTAGTAATTTACAGGGATGTGTTTGGCAGCACGAAGATATTTCTTGCACAACTTGTGGTTGCTACTGCTGCTTGTGTATCTGAATTTCTATGTCTAAATGATGAACCTATTCCTAGCTAATAATAGATTGAGATGTTGCTTCTTTTTTTTTTTTCGGGGTGTTCGGGCCAGTTTACACACACCTCGATTATTACCCGGATTCACTGAATATCCTGCAAGCTCAGTGAGCATGTAAAGCACTGCGAAGGTGATAGGTATACCGCACAAAAATAGATCCAAAAACAAAAAAGAAGGACCCTCCAGCTCTGACTCTTACCTGGACTCGAACCTAGTTCCTGTGAAGGAGGAAGCTCCTCTTCAATCATTGGGCCACACCCCTGCTAGTGAGATGTTGCTTCTTTCTTTCGCTCTCCTGGTGGTTAATTAAAAGCAGAACCACTTTAAAAATGGAAGCAAACCAAAAGGTGCATCGAGCTTTAAAATATCGACCTGGCTCCACCAAAATAACGTGTAGTAACTATAACCCATGTACAAGGGTGGCTCATTAATTGAGAGGTAATGCTTCTATTAAAATGGTATAAACTATA
Source organism: Salix suchowensis (assembly GCA_029030765.1). Lineage (NCBI taxonomy): Eukaryota > Viridiplantae > Streptophyta > Magnoliopsida > Malpighiales > Salicaceae > Salix > Salix suchowensis. The sequence continues at coordinate 5,945,214 of JAPFFH010000004.1, forward strand.
TGTGAGATTTTATTCTATATAGACTAAAATAGTTTTTTTATATGATATTCGTTTTGTTGATTAAATAGTTACAGGTTTAAATATTATTATTTATATTTTATTGATGATAAAATTAAGTAGAAAGTATTGATAAATTTGTACAACTTTCAAATTTAAAGAGAAATATATTAAAAATAATATAAATTATATTTGAAATCTTATTTTTTAAACTAAAATAAAGAAGCAAAAAAACTAGTTTAGTTAGCATGAGGTTACTTGCCCGCGTGTTGCGCTGGACTTTTTTCTATATTGAAAATTGACTGATTTTATGCGTGCTGTAATTAATTATTTTAATATTTAATTAGTAAAATTATAATCGATAAAATATGTTAGAAGTGGTTTTTTTTCCGCCTAAAAGTGATTGAATGTTGTTATTATTAAAACTATTTTGATAATTATTTAATCAGTAGATTGTACTATTAGAATCGATAAATACTTTGAACATGAGCCATGTGTTTCGTGTAACTTACTGATTGATTGCTGTGTATGTTTTATTTGTTTGATGAATTATTTTATTAGCAAATAGTAAATTATGGCCCCGTTTGTTTGCTGGAAAGTAGTTTTGTTTTGGAAAGTGAATTCCGGGGAAAGTGAATTCTGATGTTTGACAGTGTTATGAAAAATGAATTGAAAAATATTTTCCAGTGTTTGTTTGTGTTATGGAAAATGAACTGGAAAATATTTATTAATAAATTAAATTTTTTTTCAAGTTTATTAAAATAATGAGCAACAAATCTTACAAATTAAAAAGTTGAATGAGAATGAAATTGAAAAAAAAATATATAATTTCATAAATTATCTCAAATAAAATAAATAATAATCAAAATAATAGAGATCAAATCTAAAAAATTAAAAAAAATGAAAAATGAATAAATTAAAATAATAATAATTAACATTTCATAAATTATTTCAAATAAAATAAGTAACAATAAAAAAATGAGGACCAAATTTGATAGATAAAAATTTTCAATAAATAAATGATAAGAAAAAAGCAAATAGCAATTATAAAAATAAGGACCAAAATTAATATAAAAATTAAATTTTAAGAGATGGAATTGAAAAATAAATATTCAAAACAGATTATATATAGCAATCAAAAGTTTGAGGATCAAATTTGATATAATCAGCAAATAATGACATTTCTAAATTTTTCACAACTTCCGGTGTTTTCCGCCCAAATTTTCCGGAAAACACTTTCCTGAAAACCAAGCCAAATTTTTCTTTGACTGGAGAGTGTTTTCCGTTGACCAACTTTCCGGAAGGCAAACAAACACAGGAAAGTTTGGAAAGTGATTTCCCGGAAACCACTTTCCGTGAAACAAACAAGGCCTATAATCGATGAATTTTAACACACATGAGTGATTTGTTTTACGCTACAAACAATTTGATTAGTAGTTTTGTTTTAACTACGCCTGCAGTTTTTGGTAGAAAATATTATTTTAAAAATGATAAATTACCTGAACACCCCTACAGCCAATACTTGAATTTTGTCTTTTATGGGGACATATAAGTATTAGCACATAAATGTTATTGTTAATTCTGGAATAAAATATTATTTAAAAATGGTAAATTACCGAAACACCCCTACAACCAATTCTTGTATTTTTTTATGGGGGCAGATTAGTATTTACACATGTATTTTACTGTTCATTGAAAATGTGAAAGTACCATGATATCCCTGCAGGCAAAACTTGGTTTTTATCTTATTAGAGGGTATGATGGTTATTTTACTATGCACAGAAATATAAAAATAAAAATACCCTTGATTCAAAGGCTAAATTAACTGTAAACGGAGGGGTAAAATAGTTATTTAACTATTATAATCCACAATAAATCAGAGTCTAGAGGAACAATGATTTTTACTATGCATTAGTGTTTAAAACTGAGATCTCCTTTAGCTTTTAGTATAATAAATATAAATACAAACATCCTTGGAAAAAAAAATTCATGCGCACCAAAACAATTAGCATGAACAATATAAAAAGAACAGCTAAGCGATTGTTCATGGTAATTGTATGAAAAGAAGACTTAAGAGGGCGTGAAATGCATTGTTACAATCCATAGTAAAATGAGTGTGGCTGTTACAATCCACAGTAAAATGAGTGTGGCTGAAAACTGATTTCGCGACCTCATTTAGCTGTATGTATTCTTTTCGGATCTAATGATTTTTTTGTGTTGAAAAAATATGGTTCTGACAACGACAAAGCACGGGTAAGTGGCTAGTATTATTTATAATTTACAAAAATTATCTTTTTTTCTGATCAAATGATTTTTTTTGCATTGGAAAAAATATGGTTCAGGCCTCGACAAAGCACCGGTAAGTGGCTAGTATTATTTATAATTTTAAATTGTTTTCTTGCATGCGCAGCAAAACAATTAGTTATTTATAATTTTAAAAAATTATATTTTTTTAGGATCAATTTTATTCGCGTTGAAAAAAATATGATTTTGGTCACGACAAAGCGTGGGTAAGTAGCTAGCATTATTTAAAATTTAAAATTTAAAAATAAAATATTTCTTGCATGCGCAACAAAATAATTAGCTATTTATAATTTAACAAAATTATCTTTTTTTTTCCAGATCAAATGATTTCTTTGCGTTGAAAAAAATATAGTTCTGTCCGCGATAAAACGCGGGTAAGTGGCTAGCATTATAT